>CM062855.1:606042-1029042 GCA_031772225.1 Eubasilissa splendida | reverse complement strand
GGTAATGTTGAATAACCTCATTCAATCCATGCAAATATAAATACCTACACCAACCTTTGTGAAACTGGGCCGGTAGATGCCGATGGTCGCTCTCCTTGCAGTCTTGTAGCTTCTATACTCTGCTGGCCAGCCTCCGAAACTTTATCACAACGAAAAACCGAATTATGATGGACAAAATATTTTTATATCACCGCCGTAAAATATCTTCTTCCGAACCGAAAATGTCAATTGTGTTTTGGGTCGGTCCCCCATTAATGAAGTTGTCACCCTTGATAATAATATTAATTAATCGGTCTTTGTTAATAACTAACGACACGCTGTCGTGTGTTGAGACTTCTAATAAAAAACTATATTGACGTTAAGCTTCAGTCAAGGTTACTCCTGTCGGACGTCTCTGACAGAGAAAGCCGATACCACTTTGCACTGCTGAGTATAGTACTCCGAGGTCTCTTCTCAATTGACAAGACTTTCTAGTTTTCTTTTAGAAGCCGTCACATCGATGGATATCTCCCGGAGAATCGGCTATTATCGTTGTTGATAACAGGCGTCAACAGTCCGGGTAACACCAGACGCTCTCACCGGATGAACCGTCCTCATCCAGGTTGAATTAGCAGTCCGTTCTACTACTGAGCTACAAACCAGTGACCAGCCTCACGGCTACACAGCGAGGGAATCTGACATAGTATCAGAACTCGGTACTATCTACTACTATCATCTACGCGTCGAGCCATCAAGCGCCGTCGCTCTGTACAGTCACACCGCGCAGCCAGATTTGTTTTTTAAAGTTACCTTACCGTTTTTCTATGTACTGTAGCTATGCTTATTATAATTAATAAACATTTTACAACTGAAACCAGTTGCACTAAGCCCCCGTTTAATTCCTTCCTCTATTCATTTAACGAGTGTGGATATTAACATTTAATTTTCTATTTGTTGTTTTTCATTTAATAAATGATATGGTCGTTCCAGACGTATTTCACTGGGCCCTCTAGATACTATTTCAACAAGAAATTCTCAGTTTTGAAAGCAAAATATATGAACAAGTTGAAGGCACTACGGTACTCATGAAAAAGGATGAAGCTGGAATTTAAAATAAAACATTAAGTGGATTTTCAGTGATGTCCCTTGCATCGTGAGTCAAATTACTTATCGACATTCGTAAATTGCACATATTTTATGTTATTTTACAGATTGCTTAAAAAGAAGTCGCTAAAACGTGGAGGGACGAGTCCTAACCTTCGAGTGGAGAAAGATTAAACAGTAATACAGATTCAACTGGGGTCTTATTGCAATTCTCGCATCATTTGTTAGACGATTTAATTAGGTTTTGATAGATTTGCATTAATAATAGATCGTACACGATATTTGATTAAATACAAGTAGATAACTGTAATAAAATAATATAATATTAAATCTCGATTAACACCACACAGTAGTGTGGAGTTTTCACACACATCTTAAACATATTTGATTCACAATTTAGACAGCTTTCCACCTATAAATATTGTGGACTAGGTCTTTTAAATATATTTTGCATACTTTAACAAGTGCACAGGAATATATTATATTTATTTTAATACCAAATATTGTCAAAACATCTGAAAAATATTACATTCCATAATTTTAAACATTTAATTTTACGTAGGAAAGATACATTGATATACATGTAATATAATAACCCACCATATATCATAGCTGGCAAGTAAAGAGTGATTGAGTACTGCGGTGTCGTATAATGGTACGGTACATGGCAGGCTGGCTCTCCAGCGTTCAGTAGGTGGGATCCATTATCTGGAGGGAATCTAACCGGAGATACGCTCCAATATAACATTTATATATAATGAAAAAAAATGATACAGTAAACAAACTGCATTAATAACAGAAAACTTAGAACATAAAGCAAAATATTTTTTAACACAATTATTTCATCCAAGCGATAACGTGTTATAATATTTTTTTAGATCTTTAACTACCCTTATACAAACATTGTGAGGTTGCACTGTATAGGAAAAATGTATAAATGCATAACATAATTATAAATTATATAGAAAGTAATAAAAAGTAGTCGAAGTAATTTTTAACATCACGGGTATAATTGCACTGTGTATATAAAAATACATTTATCTCATGTGAGTAAGCATATGTCTTTTTAAGCTTCCTTTTCGATTACACGTATAAGTACACTGCTCACATGAAAATGGTTTTTCTCCAGTATGAGTAAGCATATGGATTTTTAACCCTTCTTTCCGATTACACAAATAAGTGCACTGTGCGCATGAAAATGGTTTTTCTCCACTATGAATAAGCATATGGCTCTCTAAGCTTCCTTTCCGATTACACGAATAAGTACACTGTGAACATGAAAATTGTTTTTCTCCAGTGTGAGTAAACATATGACTTTTTAAGTGCCCTTTGTGATTACACGAATAAGTGCATTGTGAACAAGAAAATAATTTTTCACCAGTGTGAGTAAGCATATGTATTTTTAAGCTTCCTTTTCGATTACTAGAAAATGTACACTGCTCACATGAAAACTGTTTTTCTCCAGTATGAGTAAGCATATGACCGGTTAAATGACCTCTGTGATTAGACGAATAAGTGCACTGTGAACATGAAAATAGTTTTTCACCAGTGTGAGTAAGCATATGTCGTTGCAAGCTTCTTTTTTGATTACATGAATAGTTGCAGAGCGTACATGGAAATGGTTTTTCTCCAGTGTCTGTCAGCATATGTATTTTTATGCTTTCTTTCCGATTACATGAATAAGAGTATTGTGAACGTGAAAATAGTTTTTCACCAGTGTGAGTAAGCATATGTCTTTTTAAGCTTCCTTTTCGATTACTAGAAAAAATACACTGCATACATGAAAATTGTTTTTCTCCTGTATGAGTAAGCATATGGGTTTTCAAGTTTTCTTTTCGATTACTAGTAAAAGTACACTGCACACATGAAAACTGTTTTTTTCCAGTGTGAGTAAGCATATGGGTTTTCAGGTTTTCTTTTCGATTACTAGTAAAAGTACACTGCACACATGAAAATGGTTTTTCTCCAGTGTGAGTAAGTATATGACTATTTAAGCTTCCTTTCTGAATACACGAATAAGTGCACTGTGAACATGAATATGGTTTTTCTCCTGTGTGAGTAAGCATATGACGTTTTAAATGACCTGTTTGATTACACGAATAAGTGCATTGTGCACATGAAAATTGTTTTTGACCATAATGAGTAAGCATATGACTCTTTAAGTTTACTTTATGATTACATGAGTAAGTGCACTGTGAACATGAATACAGTTTTTCACCAGTATGAGTAAGCATATGTCTTTTTAAGCTTTCTTTACGATTACACGAATAAGTGCATTGTGGACATGTAAACTTTTTTTCTCCCGAGTGAGTAAGCATATGACTTTTTATGTGACCTCTGTTATTAGACGAATAAGTACACTTTGAACATGTAAATAGTTTTTCTCCAGTGTGAGTAAGCATATGAATTTTTAATGGACCTCTTTGATTACACGAATAAATGCACTGTGAACATGAAAATGGTTTTTCTCCAGTGTGAGTAAGCATATGTCTTTTTAAACTTCCTTGTTGATTACACGAATAAGTGCACTGTGCACATGAAAATGGTTTTTCTCCAGTGTGAGTAAGCATATGTATTTTTAAGCGTCCTTGTTGATTACACGAATAACTACATTGTGCACATGAAAATGATTTTTTTTCGGTATGATTAAACATATGTTTTTTTAAGTTTCCTTTCCGATTACACGAATAAGCGCAATGTGAACAAGAAAACGGTTTCTCCCCAGTAAAAGTAGATAGACTGACAATTGAGTTTGTTTTGTCGGTAATTATTTGCTTCAATTCTGACTCTTTACCACGGGCAGGCGAAAGCACTTGAAAAGAAGACAAGAGACCTGAAAAGAAAATAAAATTAATGTACAAAAAAATTTTGTTCAAAATGAGTAATAAATGAGTAATTGCGGAAGCAATGAAACATAGATGTGCGGTGGGCTAAACCCGAAAACATACAAAATTAAAAACATTTTTTTTGTTTTACAACATACTACTAATATTCCGTAAACGAGCAGAGTTAAAACACAATCAGGTAAACCAGATACTGGAGGATGGTACTGTCAGAAGCCTCAATAATCGGCGAACGTGTATGAGAAGATGTACGAATGTGGATGAGGCGAGAATTATGTGTCAGGACAGAAGAGTGTGGCGCTCTATCCTCTCTACCTACCCCCGCGGGAAAATGGAGTGATGATAAGTTAGTTATGCCAAAAATCATACACTGGCCGTGTACACGACGGAATCTCTTTGATACGAGGTGTTAAGTGGGCACAGTGAAAGATATCCGATACAGACAAGAAATTAAAACAGGAGGGATCGGATTCAGCTTTTGGCACTATGGTCTCTGTACATACAACCATTAGGTGTTCCACAGTCAAGCACCGCGGCTTCTAAAGGGATGCACGGCGTAAAGTTACGGCGGCGTCCCCTGGTGACGCGGAGTACGTAGGCTTAACGCGATAAGCGTCGTGAGTTGTGATGACCATAAAACTGGCCTTTTGTGAGCCGTGCGGCTGATTGAAAACGTCGAAGGCTTCCTCGGCACCGTAGCGGCAGAGACCGACAGGCAGCGTGTGGAACCATGTTGTGTTTTCAGGAAGTTTGTTCTCTAAGAAATTTGAAAAAGATATAGAAAGGATTAACACCGTAGGAAGTATGACAATCTATTCATTTTACTATCCGTTTGAGAAATGGCGTAATGCTAAGTTAGTTAACCTCTCTATACCTTTTTGCATTGTTATGTATAGTACAATCACATTCATCTTGAATCGTTAGATTTAAAGCAAATGTTCGAAAGATCACATTTTTATGTCACATTTGACAGTTCATTTGGAGGTCAAAAATATGGCGTCACCATACGCATTCCAGCTCGATAAATTATGACGTTCAGAAGGAGCCAGCAATTATTTACCAGACACATCACTTGCAGAATACGACACCGGCAACGTCGAGGCGAAATTACACACAGTGACTGCTCGCCCACCGACCTGTTGATATACTTTCAGTAAATTCAAGCCTCAGCGGAGTTTTTGAATGGAATCTCCGTACCTACGCCGAGATTTAATATAATTAATCATCAATTCAAAGAAATCAACTCCTTACCTGTTTCCCTGTAGGCATTTCTGGAGAACTCCAAGCACTCCTGCTTTATATCGGGGAGTGATACATCTATATCGGTGTAGGGTATTTCATCGCCTTCTCCTTCATCACCGCTCTCGACTGGCGATTCCAGTTCGGGCTTGACGGCAGGAATATCCGGGTCATTATGGTCCATGATTTCGAATCGCGAGCAGGAGGGGCGAACTTCCATACTAATAAATGTCGCAGTACGTTAATATTGGATTGTTGGCCAGCTTTAAATCTGGCTTTCGATGTGTTAGGATAGATTGTTTTAAACCATAAACAATAAATATATTCCAAACTCAATAATAGTTACGCTAACTTTATGTTTTCATTATTTATGATCATAGACAAGAAAATACATAATGATGCATGAAATTGATAAAGCGCAATTTTTTCGTTCGAGCAACCCCCGTACACTAGTAAAATATCACGCTACGCGTTTCATTCTAAAGGATCACACATGTATACTATGATTACAAGAAATATTGGACAGGTGGAGAACAGATACACACGGAAAACATATTAATCAAACATTTATTTATCTATACGGTTGGTCAGATTAACATTATTCTTAATTGTAACTTACACTTAAATTATTCTACCTTATATCGTACGTGCTGATCGTCGAGGTCTTATCCAGGGACCTCGGTCTTCAGCTGACTACGCGGATCCTCGCCGATGGCTCCTGTTGTCCGCGCGGGCCGGCAAGACCGCCGTTGTGAAACGATGAAACTGGAGAGACTGCTTGACGGTGAATGTTTGAGTCAGACATGTAGCAGCAGCCGGCAGCGCTGTCGCTAGCGTCGATGCCGACTGAGATGGCGGTGAATATGAATTCTGATTGCTACAGTCATATGACATAACATTATACTAAATCTACCAACGCTAGCATCAGCTGATATTGTCTATGTTTAAGGGTTTCATTGATTTGCAGTATGAATTTAAAATTTGTTTGTTTGAATTGCAACAAACGTAAATGTCCTAACTTCCAAATTCGCATAAAGATAGGACCCAGTACATAAATAAAATTTAAAAATACCATTATGACAGGCTCCGGTTTGTGAAGCCAGTGTTAAACAATGGTCAGTAATTATAGATTGTTTATATTTTTGATTATTTCCAAATTGTTTTTTGCAATTCTAATTATTTATTATTATCTTTTATACAAATGCAATTAAAATTTATTCTTCTTACTTTCTACTGGTAATATTATTTAACTTCATATAACTTTCGTTTTAATTACGGATATAGTTTTAAAGTGCAATTGCTCTTTACAGCCCGTGTACTTTTTTTTTCTAAATTCAAAATGATGTCTGGGCAGCATAAATACTTTGTTCTTGCATATTTTACAGAAAATGAGATAGTGCACACATTTTCTCAAGTACAAAAAATATTACTAAAGGTTATATTATAATTACCAATGGAACAAGCTGGAATATACTTTTCAACAGCCTAGGGATACTAGACATTGTCCATATCTACGTTAAAAACATTTTAAACTACATATTCGTCAATATTGACACCGGGGATTTCCATGGAAATACCAAAAATACCAGAATCTCAGAGGAGAACAATTAAGCCATGCCTAGGATGTGCACCACATACGGGCAAAAAAGCTATAATTTTGTGGCACCCAAATTATATAATTCTCTCCCCAAATACATAAAAACATTAAGCAACACATACAGTTCGAAAGCGTAATAAAATTCTGGGTAAAAAACTCCGAACGTATGTTCATAGCATGGTGACCCCTTCAATATGAATACATACAGAGTCAATACTTCAGACCCAACACCAATGAATGAGCAGCCTGTGCATGCATGTGTGTGTAAAATTAAATTGTACTGTATTATTTAAACTTGTAACAAATTTCAAGTAGGTTATAAATTTCTCAATATCACATATTTTGTTATTTACACTTTTTATTTTGTCCTTCTTTCTTATTCTTAATTTATAATTTATAAGTTGTGTTTCTGCTAGGTTGGTTGCGGGGTAGGGATGTTGGTGTAAACAGCATTATATTTATTTTACCCATAAACACTTATTCAATCTGTATACAACATATTACAATTATGGTGGTGCATATTCATATTACAAATATATCTTATATTACTATCATTATACAATATTATCTAGATATTAAGTCTATCCATTATATTTTATAATATTTTACTTTAGTTAGGCATAACAAATTAAGCCTAAAATAACTACACACTGCAGGAAATATAAACGCGGTCGCGTTCGGCACGGTTTTCGACTTAACATGTTACCTAAACAGGAAGGTCACACACGGGGTATGGTAATATCATATGTATAATATGATTATTAATGAATAATATATAATGCTTGCATAAGAACGTGCGAAGCTCAGTGAGACAGATATCCAAATACTAAATGGACTTACAACATATGATATGAAATAAATAATTGTATAACACTGAATTCCTTGTGTTATATAATTGTGTGAAAATATATATAATAGTTCTGCCTTCTGATTCGATTGTTAAAGAGTGCAGGGGGGGGGGGCTGTGTTCTCTTACCTGAGATAATAATAATGACATAAGATTTTTTTTGGTGAATTTGTTTTATTTTAACTTTTTATATATGTAAATTTATAAAATAATAGCAAAAATGGGGTCAGCTCTGCTTAAAATGTGTATGAAAGTTCGCCGATTTCTTAACGACTCAATCATGGTCTGTAAATTATATACAATACTAACGCTTACGTTGTATGCGATTTGTCACGATACCAAAAATTTACATCGATAACTTTTCCACGTAGGACTTACCTATAAACTATATGTTAATTCATCTATGAACCGCTCGTTTCTATGGACGACTTCTTTAATATTCGCCATTTATAGACATCAACCGCGACTCGCCACTCGTGCCTCGTGCGATTCGTAACCATGGACCGTTCTGACCCGGATGTGCCTGCCGTCAAACCTGAACCAGAATCTCCAGTCGAGAGCGGTGATGAAATACCCTACAACGAAATCGATATATCCCTCCCCGATATAAAGCAGGAGTGTTTGGAGTTCGCCAGAAATGCCGACAAGTGCGCAAGTAAGGAGTTGATTTCTTTGAATTGATGAATAATTATAATAAATCTCGGTGTTGACACGGAGATCCCATTCAAAAACTCTGCTTAGGCTTGAATTACTGAAAGTATATCAGCAGCTTGGAGCTACCAGTCGGTGGGCGATCAGCCGCTGTCTGTAATTTTGGGGATAACTTTACAATGTCACCAATTACTTCGATTTGGTTCATTTTTTTTTTCACAGCATAGTTCAGTGCCCCGATTATTATAAATGAAATCGAATTACAGCGCTGGCAATTATTAAAAAAGTTATTACACCTTAAAGTTACGAATTTACATGGTATATTTGACATTTAAGGCCATAGAAAATAGATGTTTCAATTTGCATTTATCATAGATAAGAGACGAGAATCAAAGACAAATATGTTTATATACAAAAATGTTTAGTCAAAATACAAATGTAATTATAATGAAATAAAACCAAACCTAACCTAAAAATGGAAACATAATTATAATTAAATAACCAAACCATGAACCTAACCTAAAAATAGAATTGTAATTGTAATTAAATAACTAAACCAACCTTGCCTTAATAAAAAAGGGATGAGGTACCGTATTTGGTAATTTAATCCCTTGTATTTTTTATCTATGGTAAACGCAATTTGGTGTTAAAATCGAAACTTTAAAGTGTAATAACTTTTTTAATACTTTGCGAGCGCCTTAATTTATGTAATCAGGATACTCTACTATGCCGGGAAAATAAAATGAACCAAATCGGAGCAATTGGTAATATTGTAAAGTTTAGCCAAAAACTTTATACACTTTCAGTTTCGAATTTTCACGCTAAATCTGACATTTGAGGCGTTGGGGGAGAATAATTAACAAAATCGGAGCAATTTGTGATATTGTAAATAATATCCATTTATCGAGCCGGAATTCATATGGTGCCGCTATATTTTTGAGAGCTGTTAAGTTCACATGAACTATCAAATGAGATATAAAAATGCTTTAAATCTAATAATTGTAATATATATAACAATGCAAAAATGCTTACCTATATATTTTGTTTCTTTCAACAGTTAAATCTTAGTTACCAATCATCGTTAAATCTCAGTGACACAATCGCAGTCACGTAACGGTTTACCATCACTACTTTCGTGGCTTTAAACATAACGTTAAAAGTGCGTAACTTTATAGGAGGCTCACGGGCAGAGGTTTAATATATAAGAGCGTTCCTATGGCAACAAAACAAAATAACACCATTTTAATTGGATATAAAATTTAGACGGTGTTTGAAGAAAAGGTGTGGGCGGGTAGGGGACAGGTGGGGCAGGGGGAATCAGAAAAGCGTATTTTATTAATTGTGTGTGATACGTGTTTTTATGATGACATTTATATAGGCTAACTAACTTAGCATCACGCCATTTCTCACACAGTTAGTATACAGAATGGAATGTTATATTTCTGTATTTATACATACAATAGTGATTTTGCACAAATGCATTTAGTTTTGCTTCAGGTTACAAATTCCTTTTAGCGATAACTGCGTTCGGTGCATCATTGACTATTTCCTGCGATCGCCATTCTTTCTATATCTTTTTTAGAGAGCAAACTGCCTAAACACAAACTCATCAACTGTATACCATTTAATACGATCACATTTTGTTTGTCAACTATTGTTAAGAGATGCATTATACATAATACAATATCGATGTGCTGTCATAAATATTTCGAGAGTTTTATGCTCTGAGACTAAGATATTTCATTTCAATAAAACGTATATATTACACACTCAAATTTTTGTTTCCTTCAAAGAGTATATTAGAGGTCATCAACTTCCTCTATCAGCTCTGCACTTTTATGGAATACAGTTGATTCCGCTTAATTAGACTACCGGTTATCGGGACAGCCGGCTATTTGGGCCAAATTCCAAGGAACAGAAACCAAATAAACTAAAAAATAGTAATTTACTTCGGTTATCTGGGACACCATTCCGTTTAATTGGGGCAGTGAATTAAATTTTTAAATAAATATGTATTTATGTACTTGTAAAACGTTTGAACAATCAATGGTAAAACAAAAAAAATTATAAGACATCCAATTTAAAATTTCTTCTTTCTAGCAGGGCTTGTCATAATCTTTGATTAAAATTTTCTTTTTATGATTTTACGTAAGTTTATAACAATTTTATTATAATTGTTTGTTCATTTTTTTTTTTAAATATTATTGATTATTTTATTGTGTCATATTCATATGTATATACCTATAATATACTTAATAATTAAATGTTATATTTCTATAATTTAATAATTTAATAAAGTTTAAAAACATGTACAAATTATTTTTTAATTTTACTTCAAACTTCGCTAATTTAGAGCCAGCCGCTTATTTAGGACAGAATGTTTGGGCCCAATGTGTCTTATTAAGTGTAACCGTCTGTATTATAAAACAAGAAAACATATTTTTTAATCTGTATACTATCGGGTTTCGCCCACCGCGTATCTATGTTTCATTGTTTCCACAGATACTCGTTTGCACCTAATTAAAAAAATATATTTAACTATTATTAATGTTATTCTTTGCAGGTCTCTTAAAATTACAAGTACCTCCGGTTGACCCTGGAAAAGAGCCTAAAGTTGAAAAAATATCCGCCAAAAACACCTCAAAAAGCAGTATATCTACTTCCACTGGAGATAAACCGTTTTCATGTACGCATTGCCCGTATTCGTGTAAACGGAAAGACAACTTAAAAAGACATATGCTTACTCACACTGTAGAAAAACTGTTTTCATGTTCACAGTGCACTTATTCGTGTAATACGAAAGAAAACTTAAACAGGCATATGCTTACTCACACTGGAAAAAAAACATTTACATGTACTCAGTGCACTTATTCGAGTAAAAATAAAGGACACTTAAATAGGCATATGGTTACTCACACTGGAGAAAAACTGTTTACATGTTCGCAGTGCACTTATTTGTGTAATAACGAAGGTAACTTAAAAAGTCATATGTTTACTCACACTGGAGTAAAACCATTTTCATGTGCGCAGTGTAGTTATTCATGTAATAACAAAGGTCACTTAAAAAGGCATATGTTTACTCACACTGGACTAAAACCATTTTCATGTGCACAGTGTACTTTTTCTAGTAATCAAAAAGCAAACTTAAAAATACATATGCTTACACACACTGGAGAAAAATTATTTTCATGCTCGCAGTGCACTTATTCGTGTAATACTGGAGGTAACTTAAAAAGTCATATGTTAACTCACACTGGAGTAAAACCATTTTCATGTTCACAGTGCAATTATTCGTGTAATAATAAAGGTCACTTAAAAAGACATATGCTTTCTCACACTGGAGAAAAACTATTTTCATGTTCACAGTGCCCTTATTCGTGTAACGACAAAGGTTACTTAAAAAGTCATATGTTTACTCACACTGGAGAAAAACCATTTACATGTTCACAGTGCACTTATTTCTGTAATCAAAGACGTCAATTAAAAATTCATATGCTTACTCACACTGGAGAAAAACTATTTTCATGTCCACAGTGCACTTATTCATCTAATAACATAGGTCACTTAAAAAGGCATATGCTTATTCACACTGGAGAAAAACTGTTTTCATGTTCGCAATGTACTTATTCGTGTAATAACGCAGATAACTTAAAAAGTCATATGTTTGCTCACACTGGAGTAAAACCATTTTCATGTCCGCAGTGTACTTTTTCTAGTAATCGAAAAGGAAGCTTAAAAATACATATGCTTACACACACTGGAGTAAAACTATTTTCATGTTCACAGTGCACATATTCATCTAATAACATAGGTCACTTAAAAAGGCATATGCTTACTCATACTGGAGTAAAACTGTTTTCATGTTCGCAGTGCACTTATTCGTGTAATAATGTATGTAACTTAAAAACTCATATGTTTACTCACACTGGAGAAAAACCATTTTCATGTTCACAGTGCACTTATTCGAGTAATCGGAGATATCACCTAGAAAGACATATGCTTACTCACACTGAAGAAAAACCACTTTCATGCACACAGTGCACTTATTCATGTAATAATAAAGGGCACTTAAAAATGCATATGATTACTCACACTGGAGAAAAACCACTCGTATGTACGCAGTGCACTTATTCGTCTTATAATAAAGGTCACGTAAAAAGGCATATGCTTACTCATACTGGACAAAAACCACTTTCATGTACACTGTGCACTTATTCATGTTATCAGAAAGCAAGCTTAAAAAGTCATATGTTTACTCACACTGGAGTAAAACCATTTTCATGTTCACAGTGCACTTATTCATGTTATCAAAGAAGAAGCTTAAAAAGTCATCTCCTTATTCACACTGGAGAAAAACTATATTACTGTGCGCGGTGCACTTTTTCGTGTAATCTAAAAGAAGCTTTAAAAATGCATATGCTTATTCACGCTAGAGAAAAACTATTTTCATGTACTGAGTGTTCTTATTCGTGTTATCTGAAAGGAAACTTAAAAAGTCATATGCTTATTCACACTGGTGAAAAACTATTTTCATGTTCACAATGCTCTTATTCGTGTAAGCACCGAGGTCACTTAAAAAGTCACATGCTTACTCATTCTGATGAAAAACATTTTTCTTGTTTGCAGTGTACTTTTTCTAGTAAAAGAAAAGGAAGCTTAAAACGACATATGCTCACTCACTTTAGTGAAAAACTGTTTTCATGTACCCAGTGCACTTATTCGTGTAATCAGAGAGGAACGTTAAGTAGCCATATGCTTACACATACCATATAAAAACTATTAAATTTTCACACTGCACTTGTTTGTGTAATCAGATAGGTCACTTAAATATTTATATACCATAAAAACTATATTTATGTGCGCGGTGTACTTGTTCGTGCAATCTAAAAGGAACCTATATAACTTAATAACCTATAAAAAACATTTTCATGGACGCAGTGTTCTTACTCGCGTAATAATAATATGCTTACACTTGGAAAAATCCATTTTTATGTTCACAGTGCAATTATACGTGTGATGTAAAATATTATTCAATACGACATTTTCTTACTCGCAGAATATATTTTTTTTATTATGTTCAATCTGCACTTCTACATTTTTCTGAAGTGAAGTAGTGTAATCTGAAAAGTGTGTTAATAACTCATCAGGACAAGTAAAGGCACAGAAAAAATACTATTTTAATTTTAATTATTCATTATATCTTGGATGAATTAATTGTTTTAATGAATACTTCTACATCAAGAAACTATTTTGCGTTATATTTTAATTTTTCTTTTACTAGTGCTAATTGTTTACCAATGTGTTTTGCAATTTATGTATATAATTGTTATAATGTAGCATTTCTCCGGTTAGATTCCCCCCTAGATAATGGATCCTACCTACTAAGGGCCAGTTGTGTGTTTCAGTAGTAAATTGTAACCATCGTAAGTTTTTACGGTTGTAATATTTTAACATCAACCTTGGTAATAAATATTCATATTTATATCGTCAAAGCATAGATAAGAAGTATCGCTTAATAGTGTGGCAAGGCAAATAATCATAAAATATGCGTTTGTAACCTTTCACTTAGGTGACGAAATTTTGTATATAATGAAATATCGTATACGATCTACTACTTATACGATAACATCAAGACCTAATTAAATTGTGTAACAAATAATGCGAGAATTGCTGTAAAATCCCAGTTGAATCTATATGACAATTTAATCTTTCTCCACTTGAAGGTAAAGATTCGCTCCTCCATGTCTTTGCTATTTCTTTTTATGCAATCTGTAAAATATATGCAAGTTAATTTATAAATTGACCCTTGATTCATCTTGCCGAGTCATGAAATATCTTGAACTTGTGCTTGTATTCTGTTGTAGACTTGAAAATTCGCAACCATCAATTTTTATGGTGTCTCCTGAAACAATGGTTCTCAAAACTAATACGGCAACTTATAATTTGTTGTTGACATAGTTGAAATTTAAAGATTGATTTCAACCCCCTTTGAATGAAAAGAGGAAAGTATCAAAAGGGGCTTAGTGCAGCTGATGTCAGTTGTGAACTGTTCATTATAATGGTAGCAAAGCAACTACATATATAGAAAAATGATAATGAAACTTTGAAGGCGGGCTGCACGGAGAGTA
Organism: Eubasilissa splendida; assembly: GCA_031772225.1. Classification (NCBI taxonomy): domain Eukaryota; kingdom Metazoa; phylum Arthropoda; class Insecta; order Trichoptera; family Phryganeidae; genus Eubasilissa; species Eubasilissa splendida. The sequence goes on along the minus strand of CM062855.1, from coordinate 1,014,654 downwards.
TTTTCGTATCCCGACCGACGACGCTTGAAGCTCGCCGGATTCCCTCGTTTCAGTGGCTAGGTGGCCGTGAGGCAGGTCACCGATGTTGTAGAACGGACTGCTCGCTCAACTGGGGTGAGGACAGTTCATCCGGTCAGAAGGTGGCATCAGGTGCTACCTGAACATTGAAAGGGTTGTTGATGCCTGTTATCAATAACGTTATTGTTACGTGGTGTAAAGGTTACTTCGTACTTTGGCGCTTTTAGGCTGTTCATGTTCAATCTGTAACGAAAACTTTTAGTTGTGTTTTTAAATTGCAATGTATGTTATTAACAGAAGAAAGACCTTGATTAGGTTTACCAAGACCTACCTTTGAAGTTGAAGTTGGTTGTTAGTTGCCAGCTCTGCGGATAGAACACTTCTCTTTCGTCTCAAGGTTTGCTCGAGGTCCGACTCAATATATGCTTTTATGGTCAGGGTATCGAAATAAAAGGTTTTTGCACATTTAGTACAGAATGACATATATTCAGAAAAAATATTATGAACAGAACAAAAACAGTATATATTAATATGTTGAAACAATCTTGAAGTTATTTAAAAATGTATTTTTTTTATTCTTGATTATTTATATCGTAATGGTGGCATGCTGTACACGGAATAGATGTTTTTTTTTTTACGAATATTTAGTAATTTAGGATCAAAGAATTTAGAACACGAGTATATTGACTGGCGAAATAATATACATGACGAACTTCTAAAGGCTTTGTGTCAAGGCCACATCGCAATGTGGCATTAAACATATAAGAGGAATGGCGGTATTGTTTAAATTTAAATTGCGAATGAAATGCACAACGAATTCTGGGACTCGCTATGAAGTATTTCCTCTCGAGTTCCTTTGCCCTTTACTAAGCCAGCCTGTTCATGGAGTATCTGCTAGTTTATTTACTGCTTCTGACGTTTACTAATAATCTGCAAAAATATTATGCTTGAATAAGATTATATCTTCATTGTTCTATAATTTTAACACTTTCTAGTAGATCCCTTTTCGTGTAATAGAATAAAAATTGATTCCACACAGTGAAATGGCTATTCACTAGATTTTAAACTTTATTGCAGACGCTACCTATGAACTTGATGCCTTCATCGCCCGATTATTGTTTCCCGGGGATTTGTAATATTAAAGCTTTTAAATAGCATCTCAAACGTCACTAAACATTTTGTTTGGTTCCAAGTTTTATTGTTCCATTCTTATGGCTGGTGGATTTGCTTTATCGTTATACAGTTATGTGCCATATTCCTCCTACCTCTATGATCTTGTCAATCTCCTGATATAACCGTGCCCCCTGTGTGACGTGTTATGTTGAAAATCATGCTGAACGCGACCACGTTCATATATAGTTAATTAAGGCTTAAATGTTATGCTACCCAAAGCAAAATAGAAAAAATATGTAAAATAAAAACATAATGAATAGGCTTAAGATCTAGTTTATATAAGTTTGTATAAATAGAAATGTATGTAATTGTCATGTGTTTGTAAATTGTGATATAGATATACACCACCCATAGATAAGCACCACTGTAGTAGGTTTATATGTATTCTGGAGCACGCTTTGAAAAGCTCTGCTTTGCTTCCATTCCGACCGAATTCGACGAGAGCCTGTACATCGCCCGCTGCATCACCAATCGCAAGGGATCACCACACCTCGTGTCCAATATGAGACAGCGGAGCAACCAACCATGCCGAAGTAACGGATGTCCCAGCCAGCCTGATAAGAGGCTGCCAGATGCGAAACCTCCGTGTCGCGGTGGATCTGAAAATCAATCAACACGGTAGCTGAGGACATCGAAGTCCCAGACTCGATGGAGCGGACCCCGCGTGCACGAGTCCGGAAACTGACCGCGCTTAGTCACCAGGACTAAAACGGATGGTTAAGGATGTCGACACGTGGTAGCCAACACCGTCGCGAGGACAAGTAACCACAAGCCATGCAGTAAAACGCGCGGAAGAAAGGCTCCGTGACGCTCTTCACAAGTGCTATGGAATTATGACCAGTGAACAGAACGAAAAGAAATATGATGAGGCTGATGGTGTGCTCTATAGATTTGGTGTAACATAGTTTTAATTCCACGCTGCGTAACGTAGATGAATCTAGTCTTAAATTTTACATGATAAATTCTAATTAGAAGTTTTATTAATGATCGCTCACGTGTGTTTTTATTGACGTAGTGAAATAGTTCCCACTTCCACTAGTTCCTTAACTTCCTGTGATGAGAACTACGCACGCATGACACGTGCCCAAGTCCACGAAGGCAGCCTGCTCATCACTTTGTTATGAGATCACCTTGTTTGTCCTCATAGCCCATGACTTGGAAATATCTTAACGACGCGATCCTGGCCTGTAAAATAGATACATTACCAACGCAAACGTCGTTTGCGATTTGTCACGATATCGAAATTTTTATGTTTATAACGTTTTCGCGTAGGACCTGACTATAAACTATATGTTAATACGTCTATGAACCGCTCGTGTCTATGGACGACTTTATAGATGCGCTCCATTTTAAGATATCCCGCTACCAGGGGGTGCGAACTTTCATACTAACAAAAGTAGCACTACATTTTTGTTTGATATGTTGGTTGGTTTGCCCACAAGTGGTGATCATAGATAAGATTATAGAACATATATCATAGACGAAATTTAAGTTTGTATTAAATGTATCTATTATCTATGACCATAACCATAAATAATCCATACGTATGACGACTTTTAACTTTACTTCTTACTTTCAAATTTTATCATGTTTCGAAGACGAAAGTGCTGTGTACCTTGTTATTTGAGTATAAAATAAATATGTGACACTGGTTTCTCAAATATGAATATACTTAAAGAGTGAATTTGTAAAATATCCAACCTAGAGATGCTATTCAAATTCTCAAAATTGTACGCGGCGCACATCAACAAACGTAAGTTTTCATCTATATTCATTCCAGGATCTGCAAGTCCTTCTGGAGAAGTTCGCAGACACTTTGAAGTCTACCACTTATCATAACTTTCATAAATTTTTATCTCGTATTTTTGTAGAGATGCATAATCTCAGCTTGCTATAAATAAGTTCGCAGGTATTTCACGGTAGCTATAGCCGTCTTTACACTACAAAAATTTAGTTATCCGATTAATTTATCAAACTTTAAATTATATGAAATTTGGTAAATTGGTAGCTTATAGCAAATTTTTTTTATCAGAATAGTTTGCATTAGAAGTCTTCACTTAATAAGCTTAGCCTAATATTAGAATAAAAAAATATATGTACTTGACATTTTGAATCCTCATTTCCCAACTTACAAATATAATTTATTTTTCAGAGATAGCACAAGAAGACATTAGCCAAGCTGAATTTTGTATTGACACTGAGTGAGTGTGGTGAGTATTAATCCCTAGCCCTAGTGCACTCATAGACACCTTTCAAGGTAAATATCTGTATTTTACCCTCGGTCAACCTGTTCATTATATCACAAGATTAATAATAATGACAAGTCACCACAAAAGACTGATGTAATTAAATTTTATAGCATTATATTTTTGTTTCCTTTTTTTTTTTACTTTGTTTAACAACACTTAGAAATCGTTTGTGCTTTGGGTTGTTTTTTAGAGGTGCAACCAGAATTAGTGGGCAGTGAGGGAGGCAGCGAGCGCCTAGTCCTGTTATTGTGCGCACTCCACCTGCTGGGAGCTGGGAGCCTGACTGCCAAGCAGCACCTCCTCGCCAGGACTCTGCATTCTTCCAGTTAAGAATGGTAAGCCCACTTTGTCATGATTATTTTTCAGTCATATATGTTTGTTACTGTAATTTAAATAAATATTTGTTGCCATCCATAAGACAAGTATTTTATATGTCATTGAAAATATATTATGAACACGAAGTACGTAATTATATTTGTTTTCAGTATTGTTCATCATGAATACGTACAGATCCAGAGCCTCTGTTCCAAAAAAGCCCGCCACTGCCAACAAAATCCTCTACCATTGTGCTATTCGTATGGTAAACTTGATGTATTTAATTGCAGTTTATGTATTTAGCTACAACTTTCCCGGAAGCAGAAAAAAATTAACCAGTGTAAGGAACATGTCTTAAGTCAGAAGCAATGCGGAATCCAAGCGACTTACATATAAGCATATTGTTACATCCAACATCTAATTATTTTTCTGTAATACCTATTATCTAAAACAGATATTCATATTTTCCAGATTAAATCAAGAAGATGAAAGTCAGCCAGTCTTGTCGCCCAGATGTTAAACTGATCTTGTTAAATGATGCAAAGGAGACTATGAGGCAATGTATTACTAAAGAAACAACTGTTTGTACAACTAAAGTATGTAATGTAATGTACACTTTTTATAATTTCTTGTAAATCACTCATAATTTAATATCTATTATCCGCCCACTCCATTGCGATGAATTGTGAGGATGATGAGAGCGATGAATTAATTAATTGAGCATTTATTGCTCTTCTTCAAGTTTCTAAAGTTGTGAAACATCCACCTTAAAGAATGCACCACCATCTGTTGTTGATGAAAGAAATAGGAAATTTTGAGGAATGTATAAAATATGTAAAAAAAATTTCAAACATTTCTTTTGTTTTTGTACCTCAAATAACTTTTTTTAAATTCCCGGGAGTACAAAATTACAATTTTATCAGATCGCCACATGCCTAATATATGTTATAAATTTAATATTGCTGCTCATCTTAATTATTAGTTTTAAATACAATAGAGATTCAGTAAATAATTTGATTTTAAATTTAACATAAAAAATGAACATTTATACATGATGCAAAGACGTTAATCATATTTTAAATGGTCGGTTAGGCTTAAATCCTTTTTCATACCCCGTCAAAAAATGGCACGTAAATTAGTTCTTAAAAATAATAAAAATCGAGCAAGTTTATTCTTTCAGAGTAATAATTTATAATAAATTTAATGTATTCTAATGTAGAATATATTATTTTTATAGTGCAATTAAATTATCCAATCACTTTGGTACCACTTAACAAAATCTCACTTATTGTGCAGATATACTTGTTATGGAATTTGACCATTTTTATACATTTATGTAAAGTCATCAATAATATACTTCACATTAATGTGATTGTTATGTTTGCAATAGGTTCGGTGACAATAATGTATAATATAAGTTAATGTAATGTTTTCAGTATGGTCGGTGACTAAAATATATTATGAATAACATTGAATTTCAAATCTATGCACAAAGCGATAACCATTTTGTATTATATTAATAATTTAATATGATTATTATGCAAAGACAGTTAACTATCATACGAAATGCATTAACTATCATACAAAACCTATATAGTGTTGCAGGGATGGTCTCATATAATGTATTATTTTGTATAATCACTAAGTAAATCAATATTTTTCATTATCAATTTAATTTAACAATATGTGCAGTACAAATTCTTTATTCAATTATTTGACTTTTGAATTTAAAATACAAATAAAATAAAAATATATATAGTTTAATGGGCTAATCTGCGAGTATATTTGACCAGAAAACTATTCACAGAAAAAATAAAATAATTATCACAAAATAACTACCTTATTGGCCTGAATATAACAAAAACAAAAATTTAAAAATAGTTACATTCGCGTTATATTGGAGATCTAAAGCTTAGACCTAATCAATTTTTTTTTTCAAAGTAATGGGTAAAAATTTCAGGATCATGTCATATTCATATGGTACATAAATTAAAATGTATTAATTTAGTTTATTCTTTACAAATTCCACAATTCTACAAATATGTATCATATTTTTATATTTTGTATGTAAACTGTTTGTTATCAGTTTTCTTTGCCATTCTTTCTGACTTAGATTGACATAGAATTGACGGATTTAACATATTTTATAAAAAATAATTAACTGTTCCTGTTACTCCACCAAATGTATCGTGCGCCCACTCCATTGGGATGAATTGTCAGGATGATGAGAGAAATATATTAATTAGCTCTTTAAGAACATTGTTAGCTAATAATATTGGTTATTGAAGAAGACTAACAAAATGTATTTGTTGCTCTTCTTCAAGTTTCCAAAGTTCGGAAACATCCACCTTAAATAATGCACCACCAGATATGTTGTTTATGAAAGAAATAGGAACGAACCCAGCTATATTCAAAAATGACGTATATTGAATAAAAATTCTAAATTCACTACAATCAATTTTTCATACAAAAATGAATTAATATAATTAAGTCTCCTAAATTATATAAATGTATCCATTGCGTTTAATATCATATTATTTTTAATTTTACCACTATTTTTTCTGATAAAAACATTGGGTTTAGACAATTCTAAACCAATTGCCTAATAAAAGTTTTACGGTGACTACGCTTGTTTGTTCTCCACTCTGGATATTTTTGGACCTAAAGAATATTAGCATTTAGAGCTGCAATATCGAATAATTGGAAAAGACCATCGTCTTGTAGCCACCACACAAATATTTCTTAGTCATTTTATCGCCCATATCGTAATTTTGTTAAATAATAATTCACCACCTGCAGATTGTACGAATTGGTCAAACTTTGTTGCAAGTTCTTTATCTTTACATTACCACATTTTTATCTTGTCTTATAATTTATATTCCAATGTCAATTTTCTTTCCCTATTTTTCTGTTATTCTAGAATTCGCATATTTCGCATAATAAATATTTTAAAACAAACTTGACATCTTTATTGTTTAACCAAATTCCCATTTTCAACAATATATATTTTTGTTACGAAAATTTAAAATTATTTCTATCGATTGAAAAACATTATTTTCGATAGAAAAAATAGTTTTTCTATCGAAAATAAAAAAATTCGATTTTTAGATTTTTTGGAAAATTAAACATTCAAAAATAGAGCGGCATAAGCTGTTAATTAGTACCCACATTTGCCCTAGATTGCGCCACTGTACCTTGCTGTGGTACCATAAATAAGATAGATGACTCGCTTGAAGCAAATTTATCCATGGCTTTAAGAAATTGAAAACCGCGCAGTTGTGAGATCTAGGCGAACTAAAATAGGTGGAGGGGGTACGTGGAATTGGCGCCAATTTTAAATATATATTTTAATATTGAGTACCCTGAAAATGAAAATGTGGCATAGAATAAAAAGATTAGCTGTTAAAAAAAATATTTATTTAATAAAATACAACTTTATAACACATGACAGAAAATAAAATGGTAACAGAAAATTTATAAAATCTGCCAATGTTTTATTATGGAATTAAAATATATATATATTAAGATAAGAATCATTAAAATTATTCTGCATGCAAAATACATTAAAACGATTATTTGCTATATAAACAGATTAAAAAATCAAATAGAAATTATTTAAAAATGAACAGAAGTTACATTGTAATGCATGAATTGATTGTAAAATTGGTACATATATTATACCATTATTTTTGTGCAATTAGAAAATATTATTTAACTGGTAAGAATAATAGTACCGTGAAAGTTTTTCACAAAAAACATAATATATTATAAATTAGTATGCTCGTGGTACAATAAGAGATATGGAATATTATTATTTCAACATAAATCGCAATCATGATTGAAATGATAAGAAAAATTTATGAATTAACATAATAAAAGAAATACAAAGAATTTAAATGATAATATATAGTGCATCTCTCATTGCTCAAATGCCTAATCATATTGGATCGAAATTACCAGCAACTAAAAACAAACTTAAAGTTATATTTGCTTACGGTGATAGTTAATTAGTAAATTCAATAATCAAATAAAAATGATATACAAATTAAATTAATTGACTAGAAAGATAGATATACAGAAAAAAACTATCTATCGAAAAATTCAACTCTACCCCAGATAGGAAGAGATTCAGGTTCGAATCTCGGCAGCAACTAAATATTTTTTGGTAGATAGATTTTTTCTGTATATCTTTCTTGTTGATTAATTTAATTTGTATTGAAATACCACAGAACTATGTTGAAAAATGCAACTTTAGAACTAAAATATGTTCTATTTAAAAAAAAAAATTATATGACAGTAAGTCTTATCTTGATATTTTACATTATATTCTTGCAATTAAAAAATATTACACATTTCATAGGTTAAGAGTATTTGCACAATTATTATTTTTTTAATATTAAAAAATAAGAGATTATATATTAATACATATGCTTTTTGAATAAGAGTATAAATGGCAAAAAGTTATTACTGATAAAATAATATTTTAATTATATTCACAAAACTGTTCTCTAGATTAAAAAACAAATGGAAACTATTTTACTATTATACATACAGTAATTATATTATCAAATATAATAACATTGAAAATAAATCTTGATTCTATATTTATTTTACAGTATGTTTATGCAAATATTAAATATTATTTTATTGGTTGAGAGTAGTTTGAAATTAATAAAAAATAAGAGATAATATATCAATACGCATATGGAACAATAAGAGTATAAATGGAAAAAAATTATTACTGCACAAAATAAATATTTTAATACCTACATAACCACATTCACAAAACTCTCTAGATTCAAAAACAAATGGAAACTATTTTATTATTATAGTATATTATAAATAATAACAGAAAATATATCTTGTACATTAGATTAAGTGATATAGAAATTTCATCAAATAGTAACACAAACTTTTTCTTGCAATTTCATTTCTTTTGTCATTATTTCTATATTTTTTTAAATATGTATATTCATACCCGACCTAAAAGGAAACTTTTTTAATAAAGTATTCATTGTTTTTCAACTCGGCAATGCATATATTTTTGATAAAAATCGATAGCATCTATTGCTATATTTAGATAAAGCTAAACCAAAATTTTTGTTATCTTTAGTGTATCTACGACCACATATATATATTTTTGTTTCTTAATCTGACAGTGAATAAAAGTAGAAGTTGTTTTATTCAAGAATTAGTGGTAATAAAGTTTAGCAACCTCAGCTGCTTTCACCCTTCCTTTTTACTTTTCTTTTATCACCCTTCTGAATTTCATGCATCGGATAAACAGTTTTTTCAGAAGTCAAGCCTGCAGGGCACATGCTGAGCATCTCTCGATTGTAGTTTAGTTTATCTGAAATATATGATAAAAGTAAATGTATTAATGTTCAAATTAAATAATCCATCCACAAATAGTATTATAATTAAATAGTCAACATTTAAAGTTTTTTAATTTATGAAAAATGAATTCATGTAAATAGTAAAATTGTATAGTTATGAAGTTTTAAATAAAATTCACATTTTATAACTAAACAATAATCAATAATTATTTGGATTAAATGAAAATAAAACTGTTATTTATTTATTTATACACCTTTCAGGGTGGAAACAAATATTTAACTGAATACTAAATGTATTCTTATAAAGATCTTCAATTAATTAATAAAATTTTGTGAATTTATAACCAAAATCTTTACAATAGTATTAAAACTGAACTTATTAAATGTTTGAATCTTGGACAGGTCACACAAAAATCTGCAACATCATTAGTTGTTTTAGCTATTTATTATTGAGATGCATACACAGAATATGTCGCATAAATATTTATACTATTTTGAAACTATGAAAAATAGGATTAGGTCAATGTTCTCCTCACTTGTAACAGGGACAAGAGCCAAAACTCAAATTAATGGGAGACTATTTTAATCAAGCATATTGAATGGTTTATTTGTTGAAATTATGTATTGTTTACAAAATAAATACAAGATATATGTTAAATAATAACAAATTCAAACATTGCAGGTTTTCAGGCGGAGAGTGTCATATATATCTCTAAGATCCACATTAAACAAAAAATACACATACACAAAAAATTATTAAATCAAATATATTATCAGAAATAAAAGATTAATAAATTTGCTGTTACTGATTGATCCTTCCTTTATATTTATTAATATATTAGAATGAACAATTTTTATCATTCGAAAATCAATAAAAACAGAAATATTACCAATTATTCTAATTATGAAATCAATAAGAAAATATAGAATGTTTAATCTTAGAAGTAGGCTTCAAGTCTCAGTAGGCTTGGTACCAGTAGTACTGAAAGAATACTATCCACTGTGCGCCTGCACTCTACCCACCCCTGGTAGAGAAATGATGTGATGCTAAATTAGTTGATATTGATTCAATCACATGTACCATGCTTGTCATATACTTGCAGCTTTCATATCTGGTAGCTTATCAAATTAGATATTTACAATACAAATGTAATGTTTACGGGACAAAGAGGTGCAATAGGATAAAGAACATGTGGGAATGTTTTAATTAATATGCATCAAAAATAAGCTTAAAAAACATAGGATGTGGGATGTTTACATTAATTCCAACAAATGATTAGGCTCCCGACACTAAGAACTTTGATAGAACAAAGGACTTGTATGAATGTTTAGATTAGGTCAAATAAAACGTTAGCCTCCAGGACAGAGATTTGATAGGTCAAAAAATGAAGTGCGAGAAAGTATAGATTTGTTTGAACAAAGGGTCGACAAGTATTTTTAGGTTCAGTAAGTCAGAGTAAGTAACAGTGTTTTTGATTCTGTTAAAATAAGTTCTGACCCTTGACCATGTCTTTTTTTGCTTGTCCGGCTTGCATCACGGATCACAATTTTTTTCACAGTTATATCGTTAATAGTAAATTTCAGCTCCCGGCAAACATATGTCATCTTTTTCTCAATTCGCCACATTTGATCTCTATAATATCCAAATTGTTTAACGATAATGGTATTAATTGACTAGTAATATTTCCTATTCTATAATAATATTGTACTTATTCTATAAAATGTCATTTTTACTTGATTAATGCCACAAATCACTCTTGAAGGGTGGATTACCTAAGTAAAACAAGAAAATAAGATTTATTAAAATAATTAAATAAATTCTATTATAAATTCAAACCTTTTCGTGCTTGCTGTACTCGTTTCGCAGGTGTAAGAATATCAATCGGAGACAGATGAATTAATTCTACAGTTTCTGAAAATTGAGAATTGCTTGTTATTTCATTTAATATAAAGGGACCAATATTAACAATAATTTAATTTAATATTAATTAGACCTAAATGAAAAAGATACGATCCCCATTCCATATTTCAATTATTTTATCGGCTTCTAATTTTATTCTATTTCAGCAATACGATAAATTGAACTCTTATAATACATATTCTATAACATATTTAGAGGATCCTCTAAAAATTCTTTTTTTGGGCCTTTAAAATTTCAACATGAAACAGCAGCAAGTCATCCGCAATGAACGCGACCAGTGCATGGCATATTTTAATGCCCAAATATATGTTTGTAATGTTTTCGTTTCTTTAATAATTATTTATTGTAAACATGAAGGTTGTTTTTAATCTAGTCTCACAGGTTTAGTATTTTATTTCATGAATGTCTGCGTAAACCCTGAGTGAGGAGAAAATAGTACATAAAACATATAATGTGAGTCTTGGAGGCAGCAGAAATAGAGGAGCTGTCCCAACCAAGTCATATTGGAGAACAATCCCGTTGAGAGTGATAATGCTTCTATACCTAGATGTGCGTGCATATATGTTTAGAAGTGGATAAGGTAATTGTGGTACAAAAGTGTGTTATTTGATTCTCTCTGCGTACTTCTGTGGAGAAATGGCATGATGGTAAATTGAGATGAAATTCTGTTTTTTACCTCAATACGTATTACTAATATTCATTGTATAATAAAATTGTTGTTGAGAAATAAAAATATATTATTCTACGATATTTATTTATTTCAATAATGTCATAACCGATTTGGTCATGAAATTCATTAATGCTTAGGATAAAAATTGTGTTACAAGAAATAAAGAATTTAAAAATAATATCTTTACATATTACATAATAACAATTACAGTCATCTTTTAGCAATTATTTATTATTACTTTTGACAGTTCAATACCATAAAATATAACGGTGCCACATATCTACCTGATAAATTATAGTTTAGAGGGAGCTGACAATTTTTTAACAGAAACGTCACTTAAATAATACAAAATTGTTAACATTGTTGCTAAAAAAAATAATGGTCTCTGAGATTTTGCAGTTTGCTTAGATCAGCGGTTCTCAACCTGTGGTACATGTACCACCGGTGGTACGCAAGTGGATAGTTGGTGGTACGCAAAAAATAATCAGTAATGGCGTACATAAAAAGTATAAAAAAAATCTAATCTAAAAAAACTATTGTATTTTTCCTATAATTTTTAATTTTAATTAATAATATACAGTACAGTCTGAAATAATCAGGCCTATTCTCAAAATTGCAATATTGAAATGAAGGTGATTGTTACACCAACCCTCAAAAATAGTGTTATATTTGAATGAGAGAGAGTGAGGGAGATAAACGTACCATAATCTGTCAAAACTATCTGTCTATTTTTGAGGGTTGGTGTAACAATCACCTTCATTTCAATATTGCAATTTTGAGAATAGGCCTGATTTATTTCAGAAAACGGTTATACCGACATTCAGGTCTATTCTCAATTTCAAATCAATTTCAATAACCATGATCTACTCCGTTATTGTATAACATTGTATACTTCGTCAATTTTGACGTATTCTACGATTGAGTGACGTGAAACCAAAGGTTCAATTTCAACGATTGGTTATGCGAATATTGCTAATGTTTGTTGTCTATACTTGTATATTTTATTTATGGTGTAGTCGGCTTCTGATTGGTCGATAACCAAATAGACATGAAAAAGGGTTGTGTATTCGCAAGCATCGACATCAGTACATGATTTTATTTATTCTGTTAGAAAAATAAACACGGATTATAATTTTTTAAATGTCTTATATACATATTCTTATAAATATACAAGAATTAATGATTTACTAAAATAAGTAAGCTGTCTCTCTGAAACGCATGATTAATAAGTATTTTCATTGATTTATACCATGTTTCAAACTTTTTGGTTTAGCAACTGATATAATTTGTTGATTCGCTAATTTGTTTTTACGAAGGGCACTTTACAAAAATAAAATAAAACGGTATTTAACGATCCAGCGTCTTTAGTTAATCAACATATTTTTTTAGATTCCGATCCGATGCGGGACAATGCGCGATTAAATAAAGGAACAGTTTTCACCTCTGTACTTTCTAATACGTATCGTTATTAAATAGTTCCCATTTATATTTATGCTTTCATTATAAATAATCATCGGTCAATCGTACGAACTTTATTTAAACATTGAATATGGTGAAAAATCTATGCACGCCCATTCAGAACACAATTTTTTTTCTAAAAATATATGAACAATTTAATTTTACCGTAAAATAACCAATATTATTATTCCGCATATAGTACACAGAAAGAAAAACACATCGAAATTGCATTAGACAGATATAATCAATAAATCCTTTTTATGTGTTTAATATGTCTGCATATATTAATAAAACATTATAGATCTATTAAAACAGTAACTATTCGATTAATAACATAAAATAAATATTAAAGTGGAAAGTAGTAAAAATTTTTTCACCTTATCTGTAGAAATAAAAAACAATCAGTCATTACTATAGGAATATAAAACTTATCAGTCAAGATGTGTACATAAAATAAATAAAAGCGTTAACTAAGTCAGGCGAACCAGGTCACTTTCGCCCACCTTGGCAATAATTAACCATTTCTTAATGTAGACTACACTTGATACAAAGTTGACTATTATCTTACCAGGTACAAGGAGAAATCCACGCGTCCATTCCTGCAATGCTAGATATTTCTTTACTAAGAAACGTTCAGTCAGGAATCTCCCATTCCGCCACTGTGGCATAATTTAGTGCAGCGGTATATATACAGAAGTCAGAACAGCAGGCGTTTCTTGTGAAACCATTATTTTTTCTATAACGAATTCGATGTTATCGAATAAATTACCCTAACAAGAGCAAAATGGTTATATTTGAAGTGTTAATCTACTTGTCATGGATCCTGCATGGAATTTGAAAACAATACTTCTCATAGAACAAGAAAGTCGGTATTTTTGCGAAATCGATTCTTTGTTGACATCCCTAATTCTAATATTTTCTACGGTTATTACTTCAAAACATAAACAGAGGAAAACATATATTTTGTTTTACGAAAATAAATATTTTGCATTAGAAAATAGATATGTCGGCACACCGCGAAATTAAAATGTCGTCGGCACGGAGAAGCCTGATGGTGGACTGGATTGAAATTTCAAAGAACAATGTGGTATTGAAAGGAAGTGAGTGATAAAATTATTATTTATTTTTAAAATTAATATTTATTTACTTTCATACTACTTCATTTTCATATGTTGCTTGAATTTTGTAGTGAAATATCCTCACCCAAGCTTTGAGCCACACTTAAGAGGAAGTGGGAAGAACTGGCCCAAATATTAAATAATTGTAATGATGGGTGCACTAAAACGCCAGATAAATGGAAGGTTAGTTTCATTTTCTTAATTTTTTTTTTTTTAATGAAATTGATCTGTATGATTCTAAAACCAAGTCAAGATTTTTAATGAAAACACTTTGTATTTTTACATAAAATTGATTATTTTTACTGAATTAGTGTATGTAATCACTTTTTATTTCACATTTATTTAGAATCAAATTTATCCCTCAGATCAAACAGTTAATGCTTTTATTCCCGGATTATGTGGTTTATCATTTAATTATTTTATCTCATATAGCACATTTTCAGTCTTTTATAGAATTACGCGCAAACGTTAAGAGCAAGAAATCACTTCCAGGAAGACGGTAGGGGGACCACCCACATTACGTCTCTCAGAAGAGGACGAGAGATTTCTAGCAGTCGAAAGGATGCTAGGAATCACTGGAAATCCAAAGCTAAAAGAGATTGGAATTTCTCCAGACATTAGCCTACCAGAGAATATACAAGGAGAAAGCAGGGCATCCATTTCACCATCGCCAGATATTTCTGCAACGTCATCGCCATATAGTTCTGCAACACCCAATATTCTGACAGCATCCTCACGTAGCTCAGTTCAATAACCGAGGCCATCTCTGCGCTCACGCCCACAACCACGGGCTTACACGACAAGAAGCTGCATGGCAGAAAGAGCTATGCAGATGCAAGCATCATATCATGCTGAGAAAATGGAAAGCCGCGCTGCACTTCTAAACGCAATAATAGTCAACTTTGTATCAAGTATAGTTTACATTAAGAAATGGTTAATTATTGCCAAGGTGGGCGAAGGTGACCTGGTTCGCCTGACTTAGTTAACGCTTTTATTTATTTTATGTACACATCTTGACTGATAAGTTTTATATTCCTATAGTAATGACTGATTGTTTTTTATTTCTACAGATAAGGTGAAAAAGATTTTACTACTTTCCACTTTAATATTTATTTTATGTTATTAATCAAATAGTTACTGTTTTGATAGATCTATAATGTTTTATTAATGTATGCAGACAAATTTGTTTATTATTACTACAGTTAAATGTGAAATAATATTTGTAAGATTATATAAAAACATAACATTAAACCTGTGTTTTAATTGTGTATATGTATACAATATATATAAAACCTCTTTCCAAATAAAAAGTATGAGAAGGATATCTGTTATCCCTTTATTTACAATATTCTAAAAATAAGGGAAATTAAATAAAAATATGAGTTGCACATAATGAATTTAATAATATGTATAGGTAAGGAATATCCCCTGATTCTATTACATCTGTCAGAAAGAATCAGGAAAGAAAACTGACATGGTTATATATTCACAAATGGTTTGTTTACAAGATAAAAATGTAATAATACTTTAGAGGTTGGGTAAAGTTACTGAATGTACAAAGGTCAAATTTATAAATGTAAGGGGAAAAAAAATTCAACTAAAATATTCTTGTATGACTTCATTCCTGACTTGCCGCCGTCGAATTGGAATGCTTGTTGCATGATCATTAATTGGTCCAATGACATCTGTAAATAAATAAAAATATTTTAAAAAGAATTATAGTGTTGTGTTTATCGTTAAACTAATTAAAGTAAATCATAACATACTGTTAAATATGCACCCATCACCAGCAACATCATGTAGTGGGACATTTCTGGAGATACATATATTATGCAGTACAGCACATGAATAAAATATTTGCCCTGCAAATATATTTGTCTATAGTTTAGAACTCTGTGCTTCAGAATGCAACGAAATCTTGATTTTAAAAGTCCTATGCACCTTTCCACAGCATTTCTTGTTTTAATGGGGGCTTTATTGAATCTGGATTCTGGTGTATTAAGTCCTGAATTTTCGTAAGGTGTGAGAAGCCAGGATTCTGATGGATATCCAGAATCACCTGAAAATTCAGCAATACGTCATCGTTATGCCCAAATAATGTAATACGATTTGTATATTTTCACTATGAAATTATAAAAAAAAATTACCCAGTAACCACCAACCTCTAGCATTTCAATTTTCCAAAAATCTTCTAATCTGTGATGTATGCCATATTGCTGCATCGTGAGTGCACCCGGGATACAATGCATTAACTGACAAAATCTTAACATCTGCTCCACATATCTGGAACAAAATAATTATTAAAAAGTTAATTTAATAACTTTGTGATATAATATAATTCCCCAATATTCCATATATATTTACAATTTGTGCGTTAATACTGTAATACCCTTTTCTATTAAAATAGGCTTGTCTATTATTTCTGTAGGAGGGTTTGATTATGAGTTCCATCAATACATCCAACTATACTGAGGAAGTTGAATTTTTCAAAAAATCTAAAAAAATTAGCGTTAACACGTTTAAAAATACTAAATAATTAATCAAATAAGTTTATTAATCTTTTATATAACTTTTTGACAGCAACTTTACATGGGAAAAGATTCATGTCTTAAAGAGAATAAAGAAGGAATCATATCCGGCCATATGGAAATAGTGTGCTTACTGCAATTGCGCTGTGGAAATGTCCTCATCATTTGTCGGGAAAACAACCCATTCTGTTAGCAAGTGTTCACAAATTACCTCAGTCACTTCATTCAAGCACCTGCTAACAGAAGATTGTGACAAGCCAAGGCAGTGGTTGCCTTGGGTTGATAAGACCCGTGCGAGTAAAAATTTAATGCTGTTATCACCTAGAATTCAAATTATCAATTTACTTTCAGTATAAACATGGCAATTAAAAATCGATATTTAGTGTCATTCTTGTGCAATAATACACTTTAATTATCAAAATGTTGTAAAATACAATAAAAAAAATACGAAAAATAACCTAAAAAATAGTGAACAAACTTCAAAACATTTACCTTTTTTTGTGGTGTTATAGATCCTGAATACCTTGAAACTCTTAAAAAGGGAGTTAATACTTCAAATAAATATATAACGGTGTCGTTATCAAGGCGGTATAGTAAAAATTGTCCATTTGGAATTTCCATCGGGTTTCACAAATCACGCAAACGACGTCTTTCCATTCTCGAGTTTCGACTAAAAATATAAGTTTTTAGTTAAAATAAGTACTAATACAGTATTCAAAGTTCACAGAAAAAGGTTTGTTCATAAATTACCTATTGATTTCCTCATCCGCAGCGTCGTAGAGAAGAATCACGGCCAATCTTGTTGTCATTTTTGTTTTGACAGATTATGGTACGTTTATCTCCCTCACTCTCTCTCCCTCTCTCTCATTCAAATATAACACGGACGTTAATTTACGTACTGTCTATTTTTGAGGGTAGGTGTAACAATCACCTTCATTTCAATATTGAAATTTTGAGAATAGGTCTGATTGTTTCGGAAAACTGTTATACCGACATAACTATTTCGGAAAACTTACATCATTATATCGGATATCGCAGTCCCTAGTAAAATCTTTAAAGATATTTGTTTTGTTATTTTATTCGAGACTTAAACCATTCACTGAAAGATTGCTGTTTTGGAATTTCAGCATAGCCAACATTAAAACATTATTTATTGTGTTTATTCAGTAGCGAAATCTGTAGAAGCTCTGTTCGGCGCGGCCATTTTGTTTTTATTTTGTATGAAGTGCCTATCTATGGCCCACCCCCTGTGCGGTACCGTTTTTTTCTTTAGAGTTGCCAATCTAAGTATATCTCTTACCTAGGCCCGCTACCCCCACTCATGCATCGTATTCGCTGAGCGAACCCAAGCGAACCTAACCATGGACCGCGCTGACCCGGATGTTCCTGCCGTCAAACTTGAACCAGATTCACCAGTCGAGAGCGGCGATGAAATACCCTACAATGAAATAGAAATATCACTCCCCGATATAAAGCAGGAGTGTTTGGAATTCTCCAGAAATGCCGACAAGGAAGCAGGTGAGTTTATTATATTCAATCTCGGAAATCAATACTAAGGTACCGTTCAAAAGCTCCGCTGAGGCTTGAGTTAATGAAAGTATATCATCAGCTCGGTTCTACCTGTCTGTAATTTAGGTCCCGTATTCTAACAGCAGTCCAATATAAGAGGCCATTCGCCTCAATGTTGTCGGTGTCGAATTCTGTAACACGTTTCCGTTAAATAATTGTCGTCTCCCTCTAAACGTCATACTTAATCGACCCGGAATACATATGGTGCCGCTATATTTTTGACAGCCCTTACTGACAAATGTGACGTTTCAATAATCACGTTACGAGATTTCTCATAATATGATTGTCGATAACACTTTTCATTAAATCTAATGATTTAAGATGGATGTGATTGATATATAACAATACAAAAATGGTTATATTCCTATTTTATTCTACAGTGTTCATTAATTTCTCTACAGGTAGAAAGGCCAACTGAACATTACGTCATTTCTTACAGGGACAGTAAAGAGCAATATTAAAAAAATATGCACAAAAACATCTTGTCTCGCTTCATATAACAAATTCCTATTGGTGATAACTGCGTTCAGAGCATCGTTCACTTTTTTTCCTGCGGTCGTCGTCCTCTTTACATCTTTGCTTTATTAGAGAACAGACTTCCTAAAGATACAAACTCATCAACTGTATACCGAGAACTTGGAAAAATATCACTGTATAAACATTCACAAGAATTGTCGTGCAGAAATGTACATTATATATATATATATATAATCTTAAAAAAAGAACGGGCAATAATAGTTTAATTACGATAATAATTTGCTGCACCACACATCGTCGCCCGCAAGCCTCCGTCGTTCAAGGCGTTGAGCAAGTCCATCGCCATCGTGCTGCTCGCCAGCGTCCGTTCTGGTCAGTTTCCAGCCGTTGGAACCCACGACGCTTATCGTGGTGAGCGCACTACCTACTCCGCTTGGTTTGGGGGGACGTTGCCCGTGTGGTTACTTTCTGCCGCGCTTCCCTTTAGAGGCCGCAGTGCCTAACACCTAGTGACACCTAGTGATTGTATGTGCAGAGACCGTAGTGCCAAAAACTTGTTTGGATCCCTTCTATTATTGTATTGTATATTGTAACATTTCTTGACTGTTCCGGATGTTTTTCATTGTTCCCACTCATTACGTCGTATCCAGGCGATACCGTAAGATAATTTTTGGATATATATAACCGTTTTATATTCTGAGGCTAAGAAATTTTAGGTCGCCATCTTCCTCCATCGGCTCTGTTCTTTTAAGGAATATTATTAAAACAATAAAACGATTTATTTTTATTTTTTGTTTCATTGTTTCCACACTTACTCGATTGCACCCAATTAAAAAAATATGAATTAAATATATTAATAATAGAAAATCAAGAATCGTCGCTGTAGCATAGTTGGATAATGCACCTTCCCCGGTTTGGAAAGAGATCTACGTTTGAATCCCGATGGATTTTATATGTATATATTTCTAATTAATATATTTAATTCATATTTAAAATATCACAGACTTATGTTCTGAATAATTACAACTTCACAATAAGTATGTGTTCTCCTACTAAAAAATAATATTTTATTGTTAATAATTTTATTCTTTGCAGGTCTTTTGAAACTACAATTACCTCCGATTATCCCTGGAGAAGAGCCTAAAGCGGTGGAAAAAATAACCGCCGAAACCAGCTCAATAAGTAGTGTATGTTCTTCCACTGGAGAGAAACAGTTTTCATGTGCACATTGTCCGTATTCGTGTAACCGGAAAGACAACTTAAGAACTCATTTGCTTACTCACACTAGAGAAAAACTACTTTCATGTTCACAGTGCACTTATTACTGTAATCACAGGAATAACTTACGAAAACATATGCTTACTCACACTGGAAAAAAGCCATTTTCATGTTCACAGTGCACCTATTCGGGTAAATTCAGAAGTTACTTAAGAAGTCATATGCTTACTCACTCTGGTGAAAAGTCATTTTCATGTTCACAGTGCACTTATTCGTGTAATCAAAAATCAACATTGAAAAGCCATATGTTTACACATACTGAAGACAAACTATTTTTATGTTCAAAGTGCCCTTATTCGTGTAATCAAAAAGGAAGCCTAAAAAGTCATATGCTTACACACACTGATGATAAACAGTTTTCATGTTCACAGTGCACTTATTCGTGTAAATCCAGAGGTCACTTAAGAAGTCACATGCTTACTCATGCTGGAAAAAAATTATTTTCATGTGCGCATTGTAATTATTCTAGTTATCGAAAAGAATGCTTAAAACGGCATACGCTTAGTCACCTTGATAAGAAACGATTTTCTTGTTCACAGTGCACTTATTCTTGCAACCAGAGAGTACACTTGAATATTCATATTCTTACTCACACTGGAGAAAGACCATTTTCATGTACGCAGTGCTCTCTTTCATATTTACAAAGAAGTCACTTGAATACCCACATGCTCAGTCACAGTTCGGATAAACTGTTTGTATGTTCACGGTGTACTTATTCGTGTAAAAGAAAAGGTCACTTAACCAGTCATATGCTTACCCACACTAAAAAAAAGCGATTTTCTTGTTCAAAATGCACCTATTCGTGTAATGGGAAAAAAATCTTAAAAAAACATATGCTTACACATACTGGAGAATAACTATTTTCATGTTCACAGTTCTCTTATTCGTGTATCAGAAAGGTTATTTATGTAGTCATATGCGTACTCACACTGAAGAAAAAATATATTCATGTGCGCGGTGCACTTTTTCGTGTAGTCTAAAAGGAACCTTTAAAGCCCATATGTTTACTCACACCGGAGAAAAACCATTTTCATGTACGCGGTGTTCTTATTCGTGTACTCGGAAAGAATACCTAATAAGTCATTTTCTTAAACCATTTTCATGTTCACAGTAGTTTATGTAAAATATTACTTAAAAAGTGTAATCTGAAAACTATTTTAATAACTCATAAGACAAAAACACAGACAAAATATTATTTTAATATTAATGATGCGTTATAGCTTGCATGAAATTATTAATTTATCTTTTACTAATGCTATTTGCTTACTAATGTATTTTTCAATATATGTATATGAATATTGGAGTGTATTTCTGATCAGATTCCCCCTAGATAATAGATCCTACCTACTAGGGCCGGTTGGGTGAGTATGATGCAAATGGGATACGATGTTGTGCGCCATGTGATTTGAGTCGGGGTTCGTTTAGGAGTTATGAGTCGGTTAATCGAACACGCATCATGCTCATCAGAACGATACCCCGCACTCTAATGGAATGTTCGCTTCGCGACCCGTCCATCAGATATCACGCTTTCATCAGTACCATGGTTATGGAAAGGAGACAGGTGAGGATGAACACACGAACATGCACAACTTATACATTTATTAAATACACATTTCAATTCACGGGCAGCTGGAAATACTTATAACTATCTTAGTCTACCTCGGGTTACTTAGCGACGTTCCTCCGGAGATGTGGTCTCAGGCCGGCTACCCGCTGTCTGCTCTATAGGGCTGCGGACCGGTCTGGGCGGCTGCTCCTGGGTGGATTGTGGTGAATCGTGGCTGCTTCCTCCGTCGATTTCGATCCCAACTGTGGTTTTCTTGACGTCTCTTCCAGATCTCGTTTCCAACTAACAGAACGCGCTCTCGCCTCTAGTCTTTTCTCCCGTTCCCGTCGCGTGTTTACAAGTGTTTCTTCCGGACCTCGTGTTCAACTGTTTCCTCCGTGCCTCGTCCAACTCGTCCTCCCGGATCTCGTCTCCGACTCACTTCTCCGGGTTTTCAACTGCGTGCTTCCGACTGCCTTTTAACAACTCCCTTCCGGACCACCTCCCTTCTCGTCCTCCCGGACCTCATGTCCGACTCACTATTCCGGGTTTACAACTGACTGCTTTTGACTGCGTTTCGACAATTGAGCCTTGCTTACAACTCGCCCTCCTCCCGAATCTTGCTTACGACTGACTTTTTTCCAACTGCCGTCCCAGACCTTGCGTAGGCCATCTTATACCTTGACAGTGGGGTGTTTCCCATCTGCCCTTTTCTCGTCATGGGACGGGCCACCATCCCATTGGTCCATCTGCTTCTTCTGGAGGCCACGTCCAATCCAAACCCAAACTCCTCCTTCGTCTTATCGCTGACTATAATTAATCTTATACTCTAATTATTTACATTTCTTACACTACTTGACAGAATCTTATTTCTAGTCACACATATTATCTAATTATTCTTATTCTACTTAGTTTATTTTTTATGAATGGATCATTCCATTTACTTAAAATTTTACATAATATTTAAAAGTACATCCGACACACTTTATTTAATACAATACCGGAAAGTCACTGTCTGCTATATTACAGTTTATAATTTACTGTACTGTAGTACGAATCAAAACCATAAAACATTATTATTATCGAAATATTATGATCATAATTACAAAATCCTCACCCATATACATTACATATTTATATTTTAAATCAATCTGCCCGTCCCCGTCATGTGTTGCTACATCCTTAATCTTATACTTATGGTTCATAACTAAATTTGTTCTGTAATATCCAAGGTTTTTAAGAGTACCTTCGTTTTAACCGCGATCCAGGCCATGTGGTTCGTCCACCACCGTGCTAAGAGCGGATCCGACAAAGGAACTACGCCTTTTGTCTTTATCACGTCTCGACCCTGGAGGCTAGCTAAATGGTCGCGTAACGGTGCTTTCCTAAATTCTCCTTCGGAAATCGATTGTCTTCTCCGATGCTACGGGTCCAGCTTTAATGGTTCTCCGACCTCCAAATTATCTGTCGGCAGGATGCGTCCTTTCGAAACAATACACACCTCTTACATTTTTATGACCGCTTCTCGAGAAACCTTCATCATATCGTTATTCTGTTACTTTTGTCATCGCGTCTCAATGTGAATTGCAGAACACTTGGGCTGGAGGTCGTTATTCGTTTTTGAACGAGCCGCTAGGCTTTTTTTTTCTAAGAGACGTCCGGTTCCGTTTATATGGGCCCGCCGTCAGCGACCTGCATGTACTTGCGAGATGCGATTTCCTGCCTTCATTTTATTCCGTTTTTACGGCTAATAAATGTGATAACTTCGTGTTACTTCACGCTGAGGTATATCAAGACATATCAATGTTTATAATATAACCTTCCCGCATGGGACCTGCCTATAAATTATGTTCACGTCTATAGACCGCTCGTGTCTATGGACGACTTCATAACTTCATAGATATCCTCCGCGACTTGCCACTCGCGCTTGCTGAGCGATCGTAACCATGGACCAGGCTGACCCGGACGTTCCTGCCGTCAAGCCTGAACCGGAATCTCCAGTCGAGAGCGGCGATGAAGAAGGCGACGGAATACCCTACACTGAAATAGATATATCACTCCCCGATATAAAACAGGAGTGCTTGGAGTTCTCCAGAAATGCCGACAAGGACACAGGTAAGGAGTTGATTTCTTTAAATCGATGATTAATTATATTAAATATCGGAGTTGACACGGAGATCCCATTTAAAAACGGCATATATGTGTGTCCTGATTACATAAATGAAGTCAAATGACGCTCGCAAGTATTAAAAAAGCTATTACACTTTAAAGTTTCATATTTTCACGCTACATTTGACATTGAAGGCCACAGAAAATAGATGTTTCAGCCGCTTCATTCATAGATAACACCAAATTACGTTTACCATGGATAAAAAATACAGGTATATGGTACCTCATCACATTTTCATTAAGGCAAGATTGGTTATTTAATTAAAATTACATTTCTATTTTTAGGTTTGGTCATTTCTGTGGAAAATTGATTTTGTGACATGGTACTGGTAGAAAGGCTAACTAACTTAGCATCACGCAATTTCTCACATGGATAGTAAACATAATAGAATATCAAACTTCTGTTCTTATACATACAATATTGATATTGCACTAAAGCATCTAATCTTGCTTCAGATAACAAATTCATATAAGCGATAACTGCGTTCAGAGCATCATTCACTCTATTTCCTGTGGTCGCCGTTCTTTCTATATCTTTCTCAACTAACCTTTCTTAGAGAAGAATCTTCTTAAAAACACAAACTCATCAACTGTTATACCATTTCGTCATATTCCGTATCTTTCGACTGTTGTTAAGATTAGATAAGACTATTATCAACTGTTGTTAAGATGTGCATTTTCCATGTATGTATACTGTTAAGGCATAAACATAATACAATATCCATGTGCTGTCATAAACATTTCATACATTAAATACAAAACATTTTAGTTTAAAAGGATATTTATTTTATTAAGGAGAACATAGTACTATTGTAAAGTTGCAGTTTTTTTCATAACATAGTTGTGTGGTATTTTAATACAAATGCATCAAGATATACAAAAAAATTAGATTTATCGCAAAAAGTTAAGTTCGCACCTGGATCCTTTTTTATCCGTGGAAATGCGTTAACCGATTACACTACACCAACAGAGTAAGTAAACGTCAAATTTTCGAACTTATATGCTGTAGTTCTCTCAAATTGATACATCTATTATTGAATTTTAGTGTATATCTTACGAATTGATATATTTAATTTGTATTATTTGTTGATTTATATGTACGCCCTTATTAATTCATATATAAGCATCTGCAGCTTGTACATTTATAATAGAATTCTTACACGTTTCTCAAATAAACATACAATATAATGATGTAAACAATGCCATAGCTGCCACATGCTGGGCGTCAATCTCCCCCACTACTACATCGAGGAAGCTTGCAGCGCTCTGTGTGCCGCACGGCCGACAAAAGGCCAGTTTCATGCGTTGACCCGCTTTACAGACTACGCGTCACCGGGGGACGTCGCTTGTTTAGTGCCAGTGACTTTATGCCGTGCCTAGCCGTGGAAAAGCTAGACCAGAGTGCCAAAAGCTTATTTCGATTCATTCTGTTCTTGTAATACTACCGTTCACTGTGTCCACTTAACACCTCGTGTCTTGATACATGTAGACGTCAATCGGTCAGGTCAGTGTGTGATATTTGGATAGAAATAGCCATTTTCTTTCGGCGGCTACGAAATTTCAATTTAATAAAACGTGATCATTACGCAGTGGAATCATTATTACACACAGGTCGCCATCTTCCTCTAACAGTTCTGCTATTTTATGGAATATTATTAAATAAAAAAGATTTTTTTTTAATCTGTATGCTTTCGGATTTAACCCACCGCGCATTAATATTTCATAGTTTCCACGCGCACTTACTTGGACCCAATATGGACTTTTATTTTTATACACTTTATTTATATTCTTTGCAGGTCTCTTGAAACCACAAATGCCTCCGCCTGTCCGTGGAAAAGAACCAGAATTGAAACAAATACTTACCGCCAAAAACAACTCAATGAGCAGTCTACCTACTTCCACTGGAAAAAACCCGTTTTCATGTTCACATTGCATTTATTCGTGTAACCGGAAAGGAATCTTTAAAAAACATATGCTTAATCACATTGGAAAAAAATCGTTCTCATGTGTACAGTGCACTTATTCGTGTAATCACCAAGGTGACTTAAAAAGACATATGCTTACTCACACTGGAGAAAAACCAATTTCATGTGCGCAGTGTACTTTTTCGTGTACTCGGAAATATATCTTAAAAACCCATATGCTTACTCACACGGGAGAAAAACCATTTTCATGTGCGCAGTGTACATATTCAAGTAACCGTAAAGATAACTTAAAAAAACATATGCTTAAACACACTATCAAAAAATCATTTTCATGTGCACAATGCACTTACTCGTGTAATCAACAAGAACGCTTAAAAAGACACATGCTTACTCACATTGGAGAAAAACTGTTTTCGTGTTCACATTGCATTTATTCGTGTAATCAGAGGAGAATCTTTAAAAAACATATGATTAATCACATTGGAAAAAATTTATTTACATGTGTACAGTGCACTTATTCGTGTAATCAACAAGGACGCTTGAAAAAACATATGCTTACTCACAATGAAGAAAAACCATTTTCATGTTCACTGTGCACTTATTCGTGTAATCAAAGATGTCAATTAAAAATTCATATGCTTACTCACACTGGAGAAAAACTATTTTCATGTTCGCAGTGCACTTATTCGTGTAATCAAAGTGGTCACTTTAAAAGTCATATGCTTACTCACACTGGAGAAAAAGAATTTTCATGTGTGCAGTGTACTTTTTCTAGTAATCGAAAAGGAAGCTTAAAATTACACATTCTTACACACACTGGAGTAAAACTATTTTCATGTTCACAGTGCACTTATTCGTGTAATCAAAAAGCTCACTTACAAAACCATATGCTTAATCACACTGGAAAAAAATCATTTTCCTGTTCACAATGCACTTATTCGTCTTATCGGAGAGAAAGCTTAAAAACCCATATGTTTACTCACACTGGAGTAAAACCATTTTCATGCGCGAAGTGTACTGTTTCATGTAATCGGAAAGAAAGCTTAAAAACGCATATGTTTACTCACACTGGAGAAAAACCACATTCATGTGTGCAGTGCACTTATTCGTGTAATCGGAAAGGAACCTTGAAACGACATATGCTTACTCACACTGGAGAAAGACCATTCAAATCAATCAATTAGCTCTTTTATTTTTGTATGAGATAACTTCAAGTACTAACTGTGGAAGTCTGTCATCATCGCCGACGGCCCCTGACTGCACCTGGGTGTAAAACTAGGCTTTCATCAGCCGCAAAAACACGTTGCTACCAACGCAAACAACTTTCGCCAATACAATGCGCTGTACGTAGACCGGCCCCTGCACGCTATCCTCTCGCGGCTGCCTTTCCGTCAAAATATTTAGACGTTCCTCGGTGTAATCTTTTTATTGTATATTTTCTAACTGACTGTGCGCTAGCAACAATAAACCTCTGTTAACTGTAAGTAGTTTATCTTGTCCAACCTGCTCTGGCCACACACGCACACACACTCCTCGATTATATTCAAAAGAACACACGAGCGCTCGGTGTAATATATGGGGTTCCTGGCTCACACACATAATCCTCTGATTATTACAACATATTTATCTTTCATACGTTATATATATTTTAAGCATGATTACAATACTTATGTTAGTGGAGATATCTATGTTCACATACATTTTCTTTTCTGGAGCGTACATATAGTATAACTTCAACATTTTTTTCATGCCAACAGTTGCTGTACATTGCAATCACTATATATATATTAATAATAAATCTGTAGCAATAATTTTTCTGCTCAGCTACAACCCAATTTACCTTCTTATTTAGTACATATATTTTGTTCAACTCCGGTAAATTCCGTCTGCCGTTCCGATACCGCATAGCAACAACTGATACGAGGGAGTGACTTATAGGCGAAGGGGCGCGTCTTCCCCCACTACACCGCCCCGAGACGGGCTATCAGACTGCGCGCGGCAGCTAGGCGTAGACAACACGAATCAATTCTGAATCCTGCGACTTTGCCCGGGAGCTGCGTGCCGCCGACCTCTGTCTGGACGAGACTGCCGCCGCTACCCCAGGATCGATTTTAAAGATCACTGCCCACGCCGGTCCACTTGACCTTCTATCCAGACGATCCGCTGCCTATGACCTGACATGTATCTCTGCACAGATATATAAAATTCTGTTGTATAGATATTTATTCATTATTTCAATAGTTATGTGTAAGATTTATAATATGTTTGTCACTCCCGATTCCCTGAATCCTGTTGCATCGTGTCATGTCACCAATCATCCAAACGCGTATTCTGCATCATATTGTATGATACTAAAGTCCTTATAACCCGCTCGATTTAATGTAAATATAATAGTTCTGGCCGAGAGCTTCCTTGCTCATAAAGTCTCTTGACGACGCGATCTCGATTTGTGAATTATATACAATACCAACTCATACGTCTGATATGAACGCAACGTTCTAGTTGTTGCGCAATCAACATTTGTAGTGGTCACGAGGAGATGGCGGGTATGTATATTAAATCAACACGTTTTTCTATATACAAATTCACACACTTATTTATAACACAAGGAAATATGATAAAAGGAAAATTCTTATTGCTACCCTTAAATCTAACCTATTAATTATAAATGCGGGCGCACTAATTGTTTTTCCCACTCACTTTGGTCTGTCTTCACATTTGTAGCCGATTGCATGGCCACGTGTAGCCCGCTGCTGGCGCGTGTGACAAGCGGCATCTAGAGTCCACCGCTTGTCCGGTTCACGAACGCGGGCTCCATGGCTTCGCTCACCATGTGGTCTCCGTGGCCATGTCCGGTCGTCTCGTGGTGGGCGGCCTCCAGTCCAACGTTGTGAGCAGCAGGAATACCCGCCGCTTGGCTAGTGTACAAGGCGGGGTCCTCGGATGCCTTCCAGGAGGCACATCGCACCTTCCTGGCGGTTTCGTCTCGAGGCAAAATGGCGTGTCGCTTCGGCTTGGCAGAAACTCACCCCGGCCAATGCGAGGGGGAAGCAATCCTTGTCCATGTTAGGAGCGGGGCGAGGAGGGGCTTGCGTTGCCCGCGCGGCCCGCACAGCAATATTTGAATAAAGCTAAACATTAATATAAAATTCGCGCCGAAAATAATATTCGTAATACGAGAACGTCACCCGTGAGATGCGACCGTAACACGTCATTAGTAATTTATCACAATTTCGAAAACATTTAACCCTTCCACGTAGGACCTATCCATAAACTACGTGTTAATCCGTTTATGGATCTCGTGTCTATGGACGACTTCATAGATGTCCGCCATTTTAAGATACCCTCCGCGACCGCCATCGAGCCTCGTGCTCGCTGCACGATACCTAATCATGAACAGTGCTGACCCGAATGTTCCTGCCCTCAAACCTGAACCAGAATCTCCAGTCGAGAGCGGTGGTGAAGGAGAAGGCGACGGAATACCCTACACTGATATAGATGTATCACTCCCCGATATAAAGCAGGAGTGTTTGGAGTTCTCCAGAAATGCCGACAAAGACACTGGTAAGGAGTGGATTTCTTTGAATTGATGATTTACTTAAACTGCTAAAAGTATATCCGCAGTTAGGTGAGACTGGCGGGGGGCGATCATTCGGTCAAATTTTAGAGGTCATGTTGTCGGTGTCGTATTCTGTTAGTGACGTTTCTGTTAAATCGGCATAATTTATTGAGCCGGTATGCATATATTGTCGAGTATGCATATATAGAACTGTCAAATGTGAAATTAAAATGTAATATTTCAGTAATTATTTAACGAGATTTTACATAATTTTTTTTCATTTCAGTGCCAATAAATTGGCGTTTATTTTTATTACATTATTTTTATTTATAGCTTGCTTCAATTTAAAAATCCGTAATACAAATATGTATTATAATTCCGCTTCCTACCTCGCAAAGTACATACATAGTATCTGTTCTGAGGTAGGTAGCCATAAGGTTCCATAAGCTAGAATATAAGCTGTAAGTAAAGTAACAAATTAAATTAAATGGTTAAAGAACGAAAAAATCAAAAGGAGATAAGTAGAGATAATAAGTAAATTGAACAAAGTAAATTTTAGATAAGATATATAAGAAGTGAAAGAATGATTATAGAAGTCATTTGCTTTAATTCTTATGCTTCAAGATGAATGAATAATTTTATAACAATGTTAAATGGTTCTATATTTATTTATTTTTTAAAAACTTTTAATTCTCAGTATTCACAAATTTCTGTGCAATCAATGAAATGCAGTAACCGCGTTCAGAACATCATTCACCATTACCTGCGGTTGCTGCCCTTTCGACATCTCTCTGAACGCGCCTTCCCTAGAGAACTTACTTCCTAAATACACAAACTCGTCAACTATGTAACTATTTCGTCATATTTCGTTTCCCTCGAACACAATCACATTTGATTTTGAAAATGAAATTCAAAATGTTGAATGTGAAACTGTTTTTCCACTTAACCATGTGCATACTGTTTATGGAATAAACATAATACAATATCCATGTAGTGTCATAAATATTTCATTCAATTTGAATACAAAACATTGATTTTAATGAATATTTATTTTATTTATCTATTTATATTTACGCTCTTTTGGGGTTTTACAAATAATTACTATAAACATCTTGTTACTCAAATAAACAGACCATTAATGACGTGAACAGGGCAGTTTTATGACCATCGCAACCCACGACACCTAACGCGTTGCGGGACGTCGCCGGTATAGTGCCAGTGACTTTATGGCATGCTACTGTTTAGTATCTACCTTAGTACACCTATTACAAGTTTGTTTGTAGATATTGCCAAAAGTTTTTTTTGCAGTAGTTTTTGTAATAATTTTTGAAGTTTTGATGTAATTTATTTTCTTTGCAGGACTCTTGAAACTGCAAGATTCTGTTTTGGCAAACCCAACTGTACAGCGGGCTACACCTGAAAAGGAGCCTGAATTGAAGCAAATGATTTCCGCCGAAAACAACGTCAAAATGAGCTGTCTACTTTCGCCCACTGAAGTGAAACCATTTTCATGTTCACAGTGTACTTATACTTGTAATCGTAAAGGAAGCTTAAAAATTCATATGCTTATTCACACTGACAAGAAACCATTTTCATGTGTACACTGCTCTTATGAATGTAATCGGAAAGAGAACTTAAGATACCATATCCGTACTCACTCTGTAGAGAAAGCCTTTTCATGTTCTGAATGCACCTATACATGTAATCATAAAAGCCACTTAAAAACCCATATGCTTAATCACACTGGAGAAAAACCGTTTTCATGTCCACAGTGTACTTATACCTGTAATTATAAAGGAAACTTAAAAAGCCATCTGCTTACCCATACAGGAGAGAAACTATTTTCATGTTCACAGTGTTCTTATTCGTGTAATCATAGAGGTCATTTAAAAAGTCATATGCTTACTCACACTCGAGAAAAACCATTTTCATGTTCAGCGTGTTCTTATTCGTGTATTCGGAAAAGAAGCTTAGAAAGTCATATGTTTACTCACACTGGTGAAAAACCATTTTCATGTGCACAGTGCACTTACTCATGTAATCGGAAAGGAAGCTTGGAAAGTCATATGCTTAATCACACTGGAGAAAATCCATTTTCATGTGCTCAATGCTCTTATTCGTGTAATCATAAAGGTAGTTTAAAAAGACATGTTCTTACTCACACTGGAGAAAAACCATTTTTATGTACACAATGTACTTTTTCTTGTAATCGGAAAGGAAGTTTAAAAACCCATATACTTACACACACTAGAGAAAAACCATATTCATGCTCAGAGTGCACTTATTCGTGTAATCGGAAAGGAAGCTTAGAATGCCATATGCTTACTCACACTGGATTAAAACCATTTTCATGTGCACAGTGCACTTATTCGTGTAATCGGAAAGGAATCTTAGAAAGCCATGTTCTTACTCACACTGGAGAAAAACCATTTTCATGTACACAGTGCACTTATTCGTGTAATCAAAAAGGAAGCTTAAAAAGACATATGCTTACTCACACTGGTGATAAACCACTTTCATGTGAACAGGGTAATTTTTTCATGTAATTGTCTAGGTAGCTTAAAAAGCCACATTGAGAACACACTGGAGAAAAACTATTTTCCTACTCACAGAATATATATTATTAAAATCAGTGTCTTAATAACTCATCATGTTATGGCTAGGATCAATTAAATGTGTTAATAATTACTTCACAATATTATTTTTCAACATGTTATAAGTTTTCTCTTATTAGTGCAGTTGGTTTACAAATGTGTTTTATGTCTCAAAACTGTATTTTTCACTTATAAAATATTACGTAAAGGTAAAGATATGGCAAAGTAATTATTTGTACTAAGTTTATCCACAGAGATAAATCGGCCGTCATGGTCCCACTTGGTGGCCTCAACTTGGTGGCATTTAAATCCTCCAGATTATTTTTACCGGCGTTGCATAAAGGAAAAGGTCTTCGCAAACCTAATAAATAACGTAAAGTAACGGTGTCCACCATATTAATGAAGCTGCATAACAAATTAATGTGGCAGAATGTGCAATACTGATGACTCGGTGGCAGGCAGTTTGAACATCTTTTTAATTTTTTTTTATGATTTTAGTTTTAAATAAATATTTATCACTTTAATTTAACAAGTGTTTTATTTCGATTTCCTAATTAATCAATATATTCACAGTGAGCTCCTTTTTGCAGTAAAATAGCTTTTTTTTGCCAAAGTATAACAGCAAATGTTATACTATTTAAAAAAAAAATTTCAAGTTTAGCGTGCTACATTTTTTTTACAGTTTGAATAGTCGATGTTAGATATTAGATTAATTAATTAATTAATTCAGTGACAATGTACGCCGAACCCTTTAAATTACTTTTTGTTATTGGATATTCCATATGAAATGGTCCAACACGGATTACTTGACCATTTCTAAAAAATCTCTACTATTTTATGCAATTACCCTAAAAACTAATCTAATTCAAAATGATAATTGTTTTTGGTTTTTGCGTGGCGGCCATATTTGTTTTACGGGGAGTAGCATATTTTGTAATGTTAAAGGTTTGCAGAAACTAAAATATCTCAACTCCTATTAGACCTATCAACATGGGATTAAAAGCAATATGTTCAGAAAAAAAGACGCTACAAGATTGTATACACATATTTTCATCTACATACATTCCCACACTGTGAAATTTCAACGTTATTTCTTAGCTTTCGCTTTAAAATGACCCATCTTCAAGAGGATTATTTTTGCAGGATGGGTTAAAGTATAAATGTCGAAAGTTTTTTTACACATAGATGAGAACTAATTGTATTCACACACCATTACACCCCATTTGTTATAAAAATTCGCAAAGTTCGGAAATTTACAAAAACTGCATGTTTCAAGGCTATCATTTCTGGTGGGGTACCAGATAAAAATGTGTGCTCTTTTAACCGTGTTTTTATAAAATTCTCGTACACTTCGCATGTTATTTCAGTAATTTTATTTCTAATGTTGTCTTGTAGGATCGAAATTGTTATTTGCTTATTGGCATAGACCTTTTTCTAGTACCCCCACAGAAAATAGTCGGGAGCCGTCAAATCAGCTGATCGAGGAGGCCAATCTATATCATCACTTTTTGACATTATACAAAATTTCAAGCGTAGCTCGGGCAATAAAAATCAATTCCTTACACATGTCCTTGTCTGAACATACCCGCTCTGTATTGGGAAGTGACATGTCCTTGTCGGTGTATGGTATTCCTCCACCATCTTCTTTATCATCATTCTCAGCTGAAGACCCTGGTTCTAGCTTGACGGGCACAATATTTGTATCAGCCATTTGTAAGTAAATATAATATATAATAAAATTAATTATTTGATTGTTAAATAATCTCCCACGAAAACAAATGTATCCATGGATTAAGAATTGCAAACATCACCTTCCTTCCAGTGACGATAAATCTATCCAAAAGGAGCTTATGTGTTCAATGGCCAGATAAATAAGTCTCGAAATTGGATCGCCACGTAAAAATTACCGCATGTAGCCTTGTAATAATGTTTAATAAATCATTTATATTATTTGTCTATGGACCGCTCATGTTTATATGATCGGCTGACATTTGAGGTTAATTGCAAATTGTGTCTAGTGCGCTCGCTGGAGGATGGACCGTGTTGTTGTGGAAGTTCCTATCGTCAAACTTGAACCGCGATCTCCTCCCGACAGCGACCATGAAGGCGACGGCAGCGGGGCGCTCTATCCTCACGTAAAGCAGGAACGCTTAGCGTACTCCAGCAAGGACGACCAGCGCACCGGTAAGGAGCTGCTTTATCAAAAATATAAGTAATTAATTATATAAAATCCTCGCATTTGCTGTGTCCGTTAAAGTATACGTAATAGTATAGGAATACGTAATTCCTAAACTCGCAAAGCTCGCGGCACGTGTGGTTTTACGATTCTGTTGAGTTCTATAATGCACTCTGCTCCAGCAGGAGAGATGTGCGTCCTCATTTCAAAAATGAAACCATATTGATTGAATCTCAAATATTAAAAAAGGTTTGAATTTTCACCATACATTTCGGCATGATTTTGACATTTCAAACACTTTATCTAAGGAAACTAATTTACGCAAACCATAAGCGCGAGAGGGCCATGGCCTAGAATAAATTCCAATTGGCAAATTCCCAGATTTTTGTAAAACGAGTTTTGGAATCGAGTGCCATTACTTAAAAAAGTGGTTGAATCGTAAATTAATGTAACGCTGACGCTGTGGTCTCGCGCA
Organism: Eubasilissa splendida; assembly: GCA_031772225.1. NCBI lineage: Eukaryota > Metazoa > Arthropoda > Insecta > Trichoptera > Phryganeidae > Eubasilissa > Eubasilissa splendida. Next base: position 980,100 of record CM062855.1, on the reverse strand, counting down.
ATCAACGTATTTATTGATGGTAGTCACGAGGAGGTGGCGGGGAGGTAAATTAATTAAGGCAAGCCATACATATTAACACATTTATTTACATACGAATGAACACACAAGAAAAAAAATCTTATAACTACTTATGTCTAACCTTATCTACCACGCGGATACTGATTTTATCTTTGTTCATCGATCTTCTATTGTTCTGTACTTTGACTTTCACCGTCTTGTCCTTCATATGGAACCTGGTCATGGGTGACCACGTGTGGTAAGTCGCGACAATGCGAGGGAACAAGTGCCACAAATGTGGAAGTTATTTTAAACTCTAGGTTAAGTTGGTCGAGGTCGAGAAACTGCGAAGGCGACGAAGGTAGTGGTTAGGGTAGCTGCTAGGTGGCCGTGAAATTGGCCTCTTCAGTGGCGTAGTGGCAGCAATGGCCTTCTAGGTGTGCCGTGGCGATCGGCAGTCGCCAGCAGCGGACTTCTCGATCGGTAGCTCGGCGATGGCAGCAAGGGGGCAGCGGGCTGACTGGATAGAAGTCCAAATGGTCCGGGGTGGGCAGGGATCCTTTCAATCGGTCCTGGGATGGCGGCGGAGGCAGTTAAGGACACGCCGAGTCGCTGGATTCACCGTCCAGAATCGACTCATGTAGCGCCGGCGATCTTATTTATATATTAGCCCGTCTCGCGGCGGTGTGGGGAAGGAAGGCGCGCACCCCTCCGCTTGTAAGTCGCCCCATCGTGTCAGTCGTTGCTATGCGGAATAACGGCCGGCGGAATTTACCAGAGCGGGGCGTTCCACACGTATCAAGTTTATATTTAATTACTGTTTGTATCAATTGTTGAACTCGTAAAACTAATGAGATCTTACTTACGTCAGAGCTAGAAATATAGTATGTATGTTTTTCGTATTTGACGATATTAAGACTTGCATTACAAATACAAAAAAAATATGATAATAAACGAAAACCAAACATATGGTAACAAAGAGGACGAGTGCCATGAACAACTTATCTGGGCTGTAGGAATTATAGGAAAGCCGGAACCACTCTAAGGAGATCTAGTGTAGTTTACAAAAACAACCGAGCTGTATTCATTCCAATGAAATAAGTTATTTGTAGTCATCGCGCTTATCTGGTACTTCGAGTGCGATTGGTGCCGTGATATGTTTTCTCAATTTTGTATTGTGTGGAAAATTAGACGTTCACTCTTTATTTTAAAATTCTACTTGTGTGATTCTCATGTTTCTGTTACTCTGCAGGCGACTGCGGCGAGGGGGTAGAGACTACAGGGACTACGCACGTTATCAAGCCTGAACCGGGGTGGCCCGCTGGAGACGGCGATGGGGGAGAAGGCGGTCGAACGCGCCACACTGATATAGACATATTTATCCCAAATATTAAGCGAGAATGCTTGGAGAACTCCAAGAAAGCTGACGGTAGGGATGTGGCTTCCTTGGATTAATAAAGTATGTTGTAAAACAAATGGTTTTACTTTTGTCGAGAATTCAGAGTCATTATCAAAGTCGTATTCAGCATCTAACTCCTCCAACTGCATCCGAGCTTTTCTCTTTTGCTGATATTGTGAGTCCCTCATTCCTTTCGACCATTGTTCGTCATAGGTCCAGCGAAACTTTGAATTCTTCGGGTTCTCTAATACACTAGGTGGGCGTGGGAAGTTATTTAAAAAAGTGCTCTCCACAAGCTCCCACCGCATACAATAAAGAGAATTGTGGTGGTTAATAAACACACCATGTCTTCTGGGGTGTTGAACTCTCTAGGTTATTCGATCAACTGTCGATTATTGAAGTGTTTAGACGATGATTGTATGTTATAACAATAAGATTTTGCTTCTAAAAGGAATTAATGAAATGGAATGGAAGCCATTTTATAAACACTCCATCAACCAGAACGCTTAGCCATGTACAAAGCATTATTATATTACTGTCTGTTATCCACTACTCTTTTATATTTCAGTTTAAGACTCTTCCTGTGACCTGTGAACAGGTTGAATAAATATTTTCTCCAGAAAATTCACGCGTGGTCTGGCAGACGGATGTAATCAAATGATATTTACAGTTTTATTCCTTATCAAACTGGAGAAATCAACTGACCCTTCGACAAACCCTATAACATCTACAGAATAGAACGACTCGTGTGCTACAAAAAAATAATAATTTAAAACTTTAATGGTTGTTTATATCGCCGTTTTCCACTATCGGCTCTGCTCTTTTACGGAATATCATTAAAACACGTATATTATATTTATTAATTTTGCTTTTGGTTTTGCCCACTGCGAATTTATGTTTTCACACTTTCTAAGTCATTTATTTTCTTTGCAGGACTCTTAAGACTACAAGATTCTGATTTGGCGAACCGAACTCTGCCTTCGGCTACACCTAAAAGAGAGCCAGAATTAAAGAAAATAATTATATCCAAAAAAATCTCAAGAAGCCATCTATTTACTTTCACTGCTGGGAAACTTTTTTCATGTTCACAGTGCACTTATTCGTGTAATCATAGAGGTCACTTAAAAAGCCATATGCTTACTCACTATGGTCAAAAACCATTTTCATGTGCACAGTGCACTTATTCGTGTAATAAGAAAGGAAACTTAAAAAGGCATATGATTACTCACACTGGAGAAAAACAATTTTCATGTGAACAATGCACTTATTCATGTTATCAACAAGGACACTTAAAAAGACATATGCTTACTCATACTGGAGAAAAACCATTTACATGTGCGCAGTGTAGTTTTTCTAGTAATTGGAATGAAAGTTTAAAAAGCCACATGCTAACACATACTAGAGAAAAGACGTTTTCATGTTTACAGTGCGCTTATTCGTGTAATCGGAAAGGAAGCTTAAAGAGCCATATGCTTTCTCACACTGGAGAGAAACAATTTTCTTGTGAACAGTGTTTTTTTTCATGTAATCAGAAAGGAAGCTTAAAAAGCCATTTGCTTACTCACACTGGAGAGAAACCATTTTCATGTGCGCATTGTACTTTTACATGTACACGGAAAGGAAGCTTAAAAAGTCATATGCTTACTCACACTAGGGAAAAATTGTTTTCATGTTCACAATGCACTTATTCGTGTAATCAAAGAGTTCAATTAAAAAATCATATTCTTACTCATACTGGAGAAAAACTATTTTCATGTGAGCTGTGTACTTTTACATGTAAACGTAAAGGAAGCTTCAAAAGCCACAAGCTTACACACATTATATAAATTATTATCATGTAACTCATCATCTTGCCAATATCGGCTTGGTAACAAGTTGAATTTCGTTGACATTTTTCGTTGCAGGAGCATTCTTGAACTGAAGAAATATTTGTATGTAAATTATTATTTTTATTTTTTTAAGTTATATTTTAACTGTTATATTGAAATGTCAATTAAAAATGTACTGTTATATTTAAATAAAATTAAAAAAATATTCTCATGTAAAAGGCGTTGATGGAAATAAATTAATGTTCACTCTGTATTTTTATAACTTAAAGACCCAGAATATAATTTGTTATAATATTGATATCTTGTAGCTTGGATGAAATAATTGTGTTAATAATTTTTTTTATGTTAAAATGTTATGTTCTTAATTTTCTCTTATTAGTATGGTTTATTAACTAATCTGTTCACTGTCTCAACACTGCATTTTTTTCAATATATATAAATGTTATATTGAAGCGTTTAAGATAATGAATCCCACTTACTGAGCGCTGAAAGCAATATGGCATACACGTATATAAACACTAATACAAATATTCGAGGCCGGCCCCTGTCCGCCACACCTCTCGCGGCTGCCATTCCGTCAAGATCTAGTAGATGCTTCTCCGGTGAAGACTTTTTATTGCAACTAATTGTATTTAATTACAACTGTAATTAATTGTAACTGTGCTCAAGCAACAATAAACCTTTCTCAATTGTGAGTAGTTTGTAATAGCATCCAACCCAAGATAAGATCCCGTGGACTGTATTGATTAAAATTATATTTTAGTTGACGCAACCAGAATTGGATTCGGAAAGTAATAATGACAAATGGATCTGGCCTACCTTGATCTAAGTCCTGGGTTGGACGACAATTTTCACCTCCACTTGACTCGCACTTTTGTAGCGAAGAACGGAGATATCACTGCACTTCCGGATGATGTAGAATGCCGCTTCTTCGTGGTCCGTATTTTTACACATGGCGACAGAATTTCGATTCACAAAAAAAGCTTATTTTCAGCTCCGGGTCGAAATGCAATCTGATTCCACGTCAACAAAATCCCTAAGTTGGCCAGAGTGGGTAATAAGGTTTATTGGAAAGATGGGACGCACAAGAAGTCTCGACTTGTGTCAACATTCCGCCCACCTAATTTTGTTACAAAATTAAGATTCTAAATAATTACAACTTAGATTGCTATAGTATGTACTCGTTACAGATAAAATTAAGATAGGTAAGCTGGTTGTTTTCTTTGTGTACATGATTGAAGTTAAATACGTAACCTGAATAACAAAACCAAACGGAAATTGTGGTACCCAGGGAAACGCCAACTCTACGAGGTACACCTCTGGGTAGTGCGCAGATACTTATTACTATTAGGCGCAGACACGATTTGACCGCAGGGTGGACAGAGGTACCTTTATGATCTTGTTTTAATTGTGGCGACGACCATCCTTCAAGATGGATGAATATAATAATTCTGAACGACATCTTCGTTGTTCATAAGTTCGCCAGTGTCTTAAGGGCGCGATCTTGGTCCGTACAATACCAAGGCATTCGTCATTTGCGATTTAACTCGGTATCGAAATCTTTATAGCATCCCTTGCACGTAGGACCTACCTATAATCTATAACTTAATTCGTCTATGGATCGATCGTGTCTCTGGACAACTTTATAGATGTTTTCCATTTAAAAATTTCCTCCGCGACTCTTCGCGCTCGCTGAGCGATTCCTAACCATGAACCGTGCTGACCTGGATGTTCATGCCGTCAAGCCTGAACCAGAGTCTCCAGTCGAGAGCTTCGATGAAGGAGAGTACGACGGTATACCCTACACTGATATAGATATATCACTCCCTGATATAAAGCAGGAGTGCTTGGAGTTCTCCAGAAATGCCGACAAGGATACAGGTAAAAGAGTTGATTTATTTTATTTGATAATTAAGTATATGAAACCTAGGAGGTGACACGGAAATCGCATTCAAAAACTCTGCTGAGGCTTGAATTACTGAAAGCATACGGCAGCTTGGTGCTTGGTACCTGTCGGTGGGCGATCAGCCGCTGCCTGTTATTTTCCATCCCGTATTCTCATTGCAGTCAAATTGTAGAGGTCATTTGCCTCAATGTTGTCGGCGTCGTATTCTGCAAGTGACATTTCTGTTAAATAATTGTCGGTTCCCTCTAAACTTACCCCGATACCCCGACATTTTCGGCACCCGTTATCCAATACGAACTATCAAATGTGATCTTTCAATAATCATGTTTTGTGATTTCTCATAATATGATTATCGAAAGCATTTTCTGTATATCTAATGATTCAAGATGAATTTGATTTTAATGGAATGCACATTTTTTTTCATTCTCAGTATTTATGATTTTGACACATGACAGGTAGAAAGGCTAACTAACTCTTAGCGTCGTGCCATTTCTCACAGGGAGAATGTCACATTTCTGTACATAAACATGTAGTCTTGCTTCAGCTGACATATTCATATTAGCGATAACTGCGTTCAGAACATCATTCACTCTATTTCTTGCAGTCGCTGTCATTTCTATTTCTTTCTCGTCTTACCTTTCTTCTACAACCAAACTGAAGACACAAACTCATTAACTGTATACCGTTTAGTCATATTTCGTTTCTCTAGAACACGATCACATTGATTTTTTAGATTCACTTTCCATGTTTAAGGAATAAACTTAATACAATATCGATGCGCTGTCGTAAATATTTCATTAATTTAATACAAAACATTGTACTTTAAAGAAATATGTACAGCTTGTACATTTATAACAACATTCTTACACGTTACTCAAATAAACAGGTAATTTCATGACGTGTTTCATGAACGGTATAATTAAGTACTTAAATTAACAAAAGAGCCTGAGACCTTCGTATTAATAAATTAAATAGTAAAATAAACAGAAAAATCACAAAGGAGACAAGTAAAAATTTAGATACAGACTGAAGACATGTAAGAAGTAAGGAACAGAGAACAAAGAACATTCAAGTAGCAGCATATAAAGAAATGAAATAAAAAATAATAACAGGTTAAAATAAGCAAACATGAGAAAGAAGTAAAAAAATATATGGTAAAGATGCAGTAGAAAAATCAGAGTAGGGTAAAAAGAAGAACAAATTAAATAAAACAGGGTTGGAAAAGAAACAAGCAGGGAGCAAACAAAACGTGATAAATATGAGGTAGGATGTAAAGACAGAATATAATGAGTATCTTTGATCATTTAAGAACCTTTTCCAGCTGACTTCTTCCAATTTTGAAAAGCCATTCCATTATAAGCACGCATAATTGAGGATACCATACCGTTTCCATTTCTTGCGGTAGCTTTTTGTATATCCGCGGTCCTATCAAACATGCATGTTAATGAGCAAATGAGGTTTTCATTAACGGGGCAGCTAGTTTTCTTTGAGTTTTTGCCCGAGTACACGTAAAATGTGTGATAAAGCGCAAGATTCCGTTTTCATGTATGTCTTTATGAATAATTTCCTGTTTTTGGAATAGCGACAGAAGCATAATCTGTTTCTGATGGCTTTCATTTTGCCTACTTAACACCTCGCATCAAGAAGATTCCATCGTGTACACGGTCAGTGTGTATTTTTTGGGTAGTTATAACCGTTTTATATTCCGAGGCCATGAAATTTCACTTCAATAAAACGTAAATCATTACACACTCGAATTTTTGTTTCCTTCAAAGAGTTGTTTATTTAGTTTTTTTTAAATCTGTATGCTCTCGAGTTTTGCCCACCGTGCAACTATCTTTTATTGATCCACACTTACTTGTACCTAATTTAAACAATTATTTTTTGATATTAGTAATTTTATCTTTGCAGGTTTCTTGACGTTACAAGTGCCTCTGGCTTCCTCTAGAAAAGAGCCAGAATTGAAGCAAATAATTACCGCAAAAAACAATTCAATTAGCAGTCTATCTACTTCCACTGAAGAGAAACCGTTTTCATGTTCACAGTGCACTTATTCGTGTAATCACAGAGGTCACTTAAAAAGTCATATGCTTACTCACACTGGAGAAAAACAGTTTTCATGTGTGCAGTGTACATTTTCTAGTAATCGAAAAGGAAGCTTAAAAAGACATATGCTTACTCACATTGGTGAAAAACTATTTTCATGTTCACAGTGCACTTATTCGTGTAATCAAAGAGTTCACTTAAAAAATCATATGGTTTCTCACACTGGAGAAAAACCATTTTCATGTGCGGAGTGTACTTATTCGTGTAATCAAAAAGGAATTTTAAATAGACATATGCTTACTCACACTGGTAAAAAACTTTTTTCATGTTCACAGTGCACTTATTCGTGTAATCAAAGAGTTCACTTAAAAAATCATTTGGTTACACACACTGGAGAAAGACCATTTTCATGTGTGCAGTGTACTTATTCGTGTAATCAAAAAGGAATTTTAAAACAACATATGCTTACACACACTGGCGAAAAACTCTTTTCATGTTCACAGTGCACTTATTCGTGTAATCACAGAGGTCACTTAAAAAGTCATATGCTTACTCACACTGGAAATAAACCATATTCATGTTTACAGTGTACATATTCATGTATTTATAAAGGAAACTTAAAAAGTCATATGCTTACTCACACTTTTAAGAAACTATTTTCATGTACACAGTGCACTTATTCGTGTAATCGGAAAGAAAGGTTAAAAACCCATATGTTTACTCATACTGGAGATAAACTATTTTGATGTTCACAGTGCACTAAAGCGTGTAATCAAAGAGGTCACTTAAAAGGCCATATTTTTAATCACGCTGGAAAATAATCATGTTCATGTTCACAGAGAGTGTTATTCTTGTAATTAGAAAGGAAACTTACAAAACCATATTTTTACACATACTGAAGAAAAACCAGCCTAAAAAGTCTAACGCTCACTCTGGACAAAAACCATTTTCATGTTCACAGTGCACGTGTAATGTGAAAGATTACTTAAAACGACATTTTCTTACACGCAGAATATAAAGCATTTGAACATTTTTCACATAACGTATAATCATAAAAGTGTTTTAATACCTTATCAGGACAGTTAAAGATACAGAAAAAATATTATTATAACATTGGTGGTGCGTTATAGCTTGGATAAAATACATGTGTTAATAAGTACTTCTATATCAAAAATCTGTTTTGCGTTATGTATCATGTTTTATTTTATTAGTGCAGTTTGTTTACTAATGTGTTTTTCAATATATATATCTATATCTAAATGTTATATTGGAGAGTATCTCCGGTTAGATTTTCCGCCAGATAATAGATCCCACCTACTAAGCACTGGAGAGCCAGCCGGCCATATTCCGTATCATTATACGACACTGCAGTACGCAATCACTTTTCACTGGTCTGCTATGGTTTATGGGTGGATGCTATATATGTTTTGCTTTTATACCAACGTAACTCTGCTTCGTGAAAAAAATTGTAAAATTATATAATGTAAGATTATTCAGATGTTTTAACATTATTTGGTATTAAAATAAATATTCCTGTGCACTTATATGCAAAATATATTAAACATATACTTGAGTTAACAGACCTAGTCTACAATATTTTATAGATGGATAGCTATTTAAATTGCGAGTCGAAAATGTTCAAGATATATGTGAAAAATCCATACTACTGTGGTGCTAATCGAGATTTAATTTTAGATTTTTTTATTACATTGAATTGTATTTAATTAAATATCGTGACCGATCTGTGTCTCGTGATATACCTTTTGAAGTTTTTTTGCAGTCGTTTAAACAACTTTTATTTAAAGATTTAAATAATTTAAGGTCATCTGCAAATAAAAGAACCTTGAACGTGTTGCACGCGTGCCAGGGATGGCACGTTTATCAATTTAGCTGGCACGTAACAATTAACAGATATCGAAATGCAATAAATTGAACTCCAATCAAGTTAGATCTGGATACAAAAATTTGTCGATTTGAGAAATGAATTAGAAATAAATGAAAAAGATCGATTATCGAATATAATTCAAAAGAATGCAGAAGAACAAATAATAAGAACTTGGAACACCATTCTAAAAATATTTAGGTGTTTAAAAAAATTAGCGACTGTAATATTATCAATTTTCTCTTCCACACATACTTGAGTCATTATTTAAGGTTGAAGCGCCGTTGTGACATAATGTTCAAAAGACATTAAATTAAACGATGGGGCTCACCAAATTGGAAAGGGGGTTTTCGTTTACGAGTGTGAGCTGTATATGCGTGTTTGGCATATTCGTTGTGTATGATATAGCGGAGTGTGTGTGACTGGAACAGGTAGATGAAATAGTACATATAATAACTTACACTTGATGACGTTTATTGAGATATGATGCACAATTTGAAGGGAAATAAAGATAAAGTTTATGTCTAGAAGCGTTCACTGGAGGTATGTTCTGGAAGCCGGCAGAGAGAGGTGATTATAAAAGGTTGGTTTGCAAGGCGGCTGAACCATATATCTTTACAAAGAAAATCCATATATTCTAATAAAATGAATATGTTTATCAAAGCCGTACAAAAGTGATGTAAATAGAAACACATTTATTTTTGATAATTATTTATTGGTTGCTGGTAAGTTCTGTTTGTAATAAAATATATTTTTTCTCGTCTTTCTGAAACTATTTTATATTTATACTTTTTCCACCTTTTCCGTACCCAATAAAATATACATTTTTCGGACTTTCGCCGGCTTCCTGAGCGGCTGCGGGCGCTTTGTATTGTCTGTTTTTCGGGCCCATTTAGCACCTAGGTGTTTTCAAGGTGCGTTCAGGTCGTGGAGGCGTTTGACATCAAGCTAGTTTATCGCCAAACAAGTCCAGCGACTACTTCGAATTCACTCTGTAGTCTGTTTAGGAGTTCATTGTAATATTCAAAACAATTTTCATTTACGTCCTTTACTGTTGTGAATAAACGATCTTGTTTGTTTTTAATGAATTTAAACCATTTGATGTAGTCGTCTCTTCTCTTTAATGCGAAGGCAATTGTAGACCCTATGTTCTTGAAGATTCACCCAACATAAACGATTAGACTCGTGGCTAAACGACTTTTTAATTTTCCCTCTCTGTATACAGAATAGAGAACTAGTTGTAAAGTATTTTCTGAGTGTATTATAAAAGACACAAAAAAAAGGTAACCCTAGTGTGCAACGATTTTAACGAAAATATGTATTTAATGATTAATTATTTAATTTCATTCCTTTAACAAAGAAACCAACGTTTAACTACATTAAACATAAGTATTCAATGATAAACAAGACATGTAAGAAACAAAGTTTATATGCTAAGTTTGTCCGTTTAGTGAAATCAAAATTATTAATATTTAAATTGAACTTTTGGAAATAAGTATAACAATTTCTTCATTAGCACAGACTTTAGACAATACTGCACATAAACAAAACCAAATATTGTAAGCTACTCAAAATGTTAAATTATATAAAATATATTTCATGCACTTGTTATTTTAATGATAGCCATGATGATCTTATATATGCTTTATATAAGGAAATGTAATAAAATATTTAATTGTTAAATAATCTCCCACGAAAACAAATGTATCCTCTCGTTAAGAAATGCAAACATCACCTTTCAGTGTCGATAAATCTGTTTAAAAGGATCGTACGTATTTGATGGCTAGACAAATAAGTCTCAAGATTTAATCGCCACTTTAAAATGATCGGATATCGCCTTGTACGAAGGCCTTTTTAATAGATCTATTATATTGTTTATCTATGGACCACTCATGTCTATGGTCGGCTACCATTTGAGGTTAATTGTAAACTGTGTCTCCCGCTTGCTGGAGGATGGACCGCGTTGTTATGGAAGTTCCTATCGTCAAACCTGAACCACGATCTCCTCCTGACAGCGACCGCGAAGGAGAAAGCGGTGGGGTGCTCTACCCTCACATGAAGCAGGAACGGTCGGAGCACTCCAGCAAGGTTGAGCAGCGCACCGGTAAGCCGTTGGTTTAGTGTTAAATTCCTTCGATAGCTGGTCCTGGTTTTTTATCGGTTATTTTTCTTGAGCGTGTCACTCTAAATTATGCAGAAAAAACCACTCACCTGCCCTATCTGCGGTCACGCCTTTCCTTTTTTAGTTTCCTCTGACTCCCGGCTAGAAGAACTCAATCTGATCCGATAAATACTAATAATTACTATTTGTATCAATTGTCCAACTTGTTAAAATAGTTGAGATCTTACTTATGTAGAATGTATATTTTTCGTATTTCATGATAATAAACGAAAATCAATCACATAGGTAAGTAATCAAATTCAAGTAAACGAGATACAGAGGACGAGAGCCGAAAATAACGTATCTGGGTTGTACATTATAGGAGAGCCGAGACCACTCCAAGGAGATCTAATGTTGATTAGAAAAAGCCAGAGCTGTATTCATTAAAATGATACACGTTATTTGCAGTCACGACGCTTATCTGGTACTTCGAGTGAAAATGGTACCGTGTTGTTTTCTCAATTCAGTATTGCGTGAAAAAAATTAGACCTTTTTCTATCATCCCATGTTTCTGTTAAACAACAGGCGATTGCGGCGAGGGGGTGGGGTCTACAGGAACCGCGCACACTATCAAGCCTGAGCCAGGCTGTCCCGCTGGGGAAGGCGGTGGATCGCACCACACTGATGTAGACATATTTATCCCAAATATAAAGCGAGAATGCTTGGAGTACTCCAAGAATGCTGACGGTAAGGATGTGGCTTCTTTGGATTAATAAAGTATGTTGTAAAACAAATGGTTTTACTTTTGTCGAGAGTTCCGAGTCATTATCAAAGTCATATTCAAGATCTACCTCCTCCAACTGCATCCGAGCTTTTCTCTTTTGCTGATATTGTGAGTCCCTCATGTCTTCCGACCATTACCCGTTCGTCATAGGTCCACCGAAACTCTCCACTAGCTCCCACCGAGGACAATTAAGAGATTTGTGGTGGTTAATAAACACAATGGTCTTCTGGGGTGTTGAACTTTCTAGATTATTCGATCAACTATTAGATATTGAAGTGTTTAGACGATGGTTTACTTCTGTGGCAATAAGATTTTGCTTGAAGAGGAATTAATGAAATGGTCCGCTAGTGTCCGTATTCTTGAATGGAAGCTATTTTATAAACACTTCATTAACCAGAACACTTACAAGCAACGGCAATACTTAGCCATGTACAAAGCATTATTATATTACTGTCTGTATTCGATTATACTTTTATATTTCAGTTTGGAACTCTTCCTGTTCACAGGTTGTCCAGAAAATTCACGTGTGGCCATTCAGACGAATGTGACAAGTAATATTTACAGTCTTATTATTATTTTAACAGGTTCATATTTCATCAAACTGGAAGAACCAACTGAGCCCTCGACAATCCCTAAAACATCGCCAGAATATAACGACTCGTGTGCTACAAAACAAAAGTCAAGAAACCAAAGTAAGGTTAAACGCTTCTCGTGTAAACACTGCACTTACACGTGTAGTCAGAAATCGAGGTTGAAAAGGCATACATTTACTCACACTGGTGAGAAACCGTTCTCGTGTGCCCATTGCACATATTCATGTAAGCGGAAAGAAACCTTGAAAACACATATGCTATGTCACTCTGCGGAGAAGCCATTCTCTTGTGCCCATTGCACATATACATGTAAGCAGAAAGGAACCTTGAAAACTCATGTGCTCACTCACATTGGCGTGAAACCATTCTCATGTACCCTCTGCACTTATACATGTAATCTGAATTCAATGTTGAAACGGCATATGCTCCGTCACCAGTGTGAGAAACCGTTCTCGTGTACCGATTGCACGTATACATGTAAGCGGAAAGGAACCTTGAAAACACACATGCTCTCGCACACTGTTGAGAAACCGTTCGCGTGTATCAACTGTACCTATACTTATAATCAAAAAGCATCCTTGAAAGCACATATGCTCACTCACACTGGTGTGAAACCATTCTCGTGTACCCATTGCACTTATATGTGTACCCAGAAATCAACGTTGAAAGTGCACATGCTCTCTCACACTGATGAGAAACCGATATCTTGTAACCTGTGCGCTTATACGTGTAATCGTAAAGGTTCCTTGAAATCACACATGCTCACTCACACTGGTGTGAAACTATTCTCATGCCCCCTCTGCATTTATACATGTTATCTGAAAACAAAGTTGATAAAGCACATGCGCTCTCACAGTAGTGAGAAACCATTCTCGTGTACCCACTGCCCTTTTACTTGTAAGCAGAAAATATACTTAAAAAATCATTTGCTCACTCACACCGCCGTGAGACCATTCTCATGTACCCACTGCACTTATACAAGTAAGCGGAAAGGAACGTTGAAAACGCATATGCTTACTCACTCTAGTGAGAAACCACTCGTGTATCCACTATACATGTAATCGTAATAATAAATGTAAATTAATAACACCTAAAAGTGTGTGCACTTTGCCGTGAATGAAATACTTATTTCACAACAGTTCTGACACTTGTTAAAACCCACGAGTTATGTCATTTTTGTATTCCATACTAATTCCTCACAAGGTTTGTAGTTCGATGTCAAGTGGTCTGACGGCGGCCAGTAATCTTTTACGTCTGTGGAGGCATATCGCCTCCAATTCGTCATTACCCCTGAACGCGCCTCAAATTTACCAGCGCTCCTGACAGCCCCAAAAGCACGCCCGGTAACCGATCCAATAATAACGTGCGCCCGCAACCGAGGAAGGCCGGTTCCCGAGAGCAACTCCTCTCGCTGCTGCTGCCTTCCAGTTTAGATCTTCAGCAAACGCTCCTATGTGTAAACTTTTCATTGTATATTTCTAATCTGTAATTGTAATCAACAATTTTCTCTTCTTCGACCTGCCCTGGTCACATACATCTTCGTGACCATTATCAAACGCTGGGTGATATGAATACATTTTCTCTAAACTGTAGACCGTAATTCACATCTCCATACATGTCTTGACATGGCACGAAGACATTCAACCTTGACGAAGACCGGCGGGAAGATTCGGCCAGGGACAGATCAATATGATGACAGTACGATGAAGAGAGTGCCACGATAAAGAATAGTCAGGCAATATTACCGAGCGATGCAGCAGTCCGCCGGAACCTCCCAGTTTATCCTGGGGCTGCGGGAAGACCGCTCGGTCGTGAGTGGCTCGTGTTGGACTTCACAGTCGCTTAAAAGAGAACTCTGATGCCCAAGATGCTCGAGTAGAGAGACGCCATGAATTACATTCGCTAGAAAACATGCGCACTGTTTCGGACTACTTGACATTTCTGCACAACATTGTTCACAATAAAATCGGTTCTCGCGACGTCCAGCCGCGAGCGATTCTCCAATATCGCGTGTACAGTCAAATAATTCAATCGTGTTCATGTCACATCTTCACTTCAGCACGATAACAAATGATACACAATCAATTAATTATGATGAATATTGGATAATTTGTATAGCGCCATTTTTGTAATAACTTTCACCTCAAGGGAACATCATGATCAATGATTTCAAGTATGATGATAAGAATAACAATTCAATGATAACAAAAATCTAGGTTTCTATGAGACGTAGGTTTTTTAAACCAAATTTTCTTGTGTTATAATAGTTATAAAAAAATATTAGTGAATCCCTTTAATTGGCCTTTGATATCAACATATTTGGTCTTAGCACTGTAACATTTGTATATAAATAAATAAAAAATTATGAAATTATATTTGTCACATCAACATTCTTACTACGTTTAAAGTAATCCAAGCCTTTGTGCCATGGGATTGAACTCCCGGGACACGGTCCGAAATTACCATCTAACGGTAAGGCAACCAAATTACCAACTAGCGGTAAGCCACTCGCTCAGTGATCACTTCACCCTGGCCGTACATTCCAAGTGTATACAGTTACCAGGTTTATTGAAGTCAATGCAGGACTAAAGTTGATCAAAATATAGCTACTCTTTCTTATACTACATTTTAAATTCTTGTGTTCTATACTGACTATAAAATTTGGTAATCCTGTATTCACTACATTGGAAACCGACATTAGAGCTGGTGCTGAGACCCAACAGGAAGTACATGCGACTATAATAGAGGACTATTGGAGTAAGATTTGAAGGTTTAAAAGGAGTGCAGTAACTTTAAATGTCACCCTATTTGTGGAGATTTCTACACGGTTTTACGAGTGTGTGACAATATTATCAATTGTTTTGAGATGCGCAATGAAACGATGTATAGGAGAGGTTATTTAGTTGAAATCTTATTTTAGATTTAAAATCTTTTTATTCGTAAGACTGTCACAAAAAAAAAATTATGTTAATTCATTTACATTGTTTTTTTCTTTCTGAAAATTATTTAAATATAGTTTAATCTTAATAATTCAACCCCGTTTATTAGAAATTCTACATAATCAGAAAATATTCTAGCGCATAATACCCAAAATGTTAATTTTATAGTTAACTAGCTGAAGTATCCGGCGTTGCCCGGGCTTTACGCAGAGTGAAGAGGCTTCATTTATGGGGGTGGGGGTAGTTTTTTTCAAAATCAGATGTAGAGAGTGACCGTCCTCTTGTTTTTAAGGTCAAGTGTCCAAAATTTCATCAAGCTCGGAATAAAACTGTAGACTCTTCTTTATATATACATAATAACCCGATTAATTAGGAAACCGGGTAATTCGAGTTCCGAAATAACGTGCGTTATAAATCGATATCTTTTTATTTCACATAATTCGTTTTTTTTAATTAAAAAAAATATACAATGCTCACGGCTTTTGCCCGTATCTGTTTGTATGAAAACTCCTTTGTGTGCTACGATACTAGCCGACACACCGCACGACTGATTCCGCTCGTGTGGGACCTCCTTGATTTGATCGACTCCATGGGTGTAGTAAACTTTTGCTAGCTCAAGTAAAGGTAAGAATGGATTATTGTCAAAAATGCCATTAAAATAATGATGGATTTAATTATGCATACGGTCGGAGTGCGTATTATCTATTCAGCAGTCAAATAATCACAATTCCTAAAAATACCTTATGCTGATTATACACGGCGGTGAGACTGAGATTGGTTCTATTAAAACGTGAATTAGCACATGCTTTATTAAATTTCCTTTACCACCACTGTTTATGTTTGCCTTCGATAGCTGGTTCCCGGATTTCCGATTAACAATAAGCACACATATAATATATGAACCGCACTAACATTTTTATTTTTGCTGTCTTTCTGGTCCGATGTTGTTCTTTTAGCTGGGTTGTCTTCTTTAGATTTCGTCCGACCGAAGCGCGCACTGGCGGTTTATTTGGATTGCTGAACTGGTCGAAGCACGGGATATAATTGAATAACGCCCGTCAGTTACCGTCTTCTTAGCTTTCCGAAAAAGGGCGGCAATACTCACTCACACACATGTGCATTGTTATAAACCAAGAAATCCAGTGGTGTCAATCGAAATATCAAGCCACGTAAACAATTACATATATAAGTGCACTGTGAACAGTATAATGGTTTCTCACCAGAGCGAATAAGCTTATAGACTTTCAAACGTATTTTCTGTTACACGAATAAATGCACTGCGAACGTGAATATAATCCTACTGAAGGCCAGGAAGGAGGAGATAGTGGAGTACCGTGTACTGGTATAGTTATATCGCATCCCGATATAAAGCAGGAATGTTTGAAGAGCTCCACAAATGCGGACCAGTACTCGTAGAGGTAACAAAATAAAGTTTCAGAAAGAAGACACGGGCTTACCTTCACTGGAGAGAAACCTTTATCGGGTTCACATTGCTTCTATTCGTGACATCAGTTAGGAAACATTTGCTCACTTACACTGGTGAGAAACCGTTTTCGTGTCCACACTGCGCTTATACATGTAAAGATAAAGAATCTTTAAATAAACATTTGTTTACCTATACTGGACAAAAACTATTTTTGTGTTCACAGTGCACTTATTCATATAATCAACTACGAAGTTTAAAAACATGCTCACACGGTACAGAAACCGTTCTCATGTTCACACTACATATATATATATAATACATTAATGTAATCAGAAAGAAAACTTAAAAATCCACACTGGAGAAAAACCTTCCTCTTGTTCACAGTGTAATTTTTGGTTTTTGTAAATTTTTATTTAAATTAAAGTGACCAAGTATTTTGAATAAAAAAGGAGTACGTTGTGAACTTCAAGTAGTCTGGGAATGAGTAATACTAAGAATTTCGAAAAAATGAGGAATACCCGAACAGGAAATGTGTCGCGACTGGGGTCTGCAATATAATGGTCATAAAATAATAAGTGCAATGAGAATTAGAGTTAGCGTTGAAACCTAAAAGAATTGCAGGTAAATGGGGGGGGAGGGGGAGGATAAAAATACAAAGTACAGAGTACAAAACTCCCAAAAAGAGTATGGTTGGTGACATTATAAGTTATGGTCATAAGCTTACGTAAATTTGCTCTTTTGTCGTCTTTCATCTTAAGCAAAAGATTTGTCAAAGAAATAACAGTGCCTTTGTAGATAAAAATCCAGTAATTGTGTGTTTTTGAACATATTCAAAATATTGCTAAAAGATTTGTCATTTATTTACTGAAAACATTGAAAATGACACAAAATAGTAATTATTTTTCAAAGGGTATTATGGTCAATGAAGCTAGTCCATATTTCATAAAATTTAAATATTTAAATGAACATCATTCCGATACCCATGATGTAATTATATAGTGAAGTATGTTAATCTGCCGAACTGTCCTGGCTCATAATTACTTCTTGGGTGAACTGGTCAATATCGGACAACTCGCCAGCATTACCTGTGGCCATAATGCTCGACCCGCCAGTTTCTGAATCACACGGATTCCACACATTGTTTGATGACTGTGACAAATTTTCATTTGCGTCATACTCCGTGACGCTTGGAGAGATCAAATTTGTTGATTCTTTAGAGTGCGTTGGAGATTTTAATATTTCCTTTAATTCTTCTGTGCTGGTGTAACCATCTTCTGCTTGTTTCTTATCAGCGGATTCAGCTCCATCAAAAAGTGCCGTCATTCTCTGTGTTAAACATTCTTGCAGCTTATCATTGTGCCCATCCTCTTCTGAGAAAGACTTATCGGTTCCAAAATTTTTTTTTTTTTTAATGTTACGTCTATAAGTAGCTGCACTTTGGAAATCATAATTATTTTGTCGTTTATCTGATGGGAAGGAGTGCGTAATACCTTTGGATGTTGACGGTTGGTTAACGTCAATATGTGATTGTTCTTCATTCCTTGTACTTTTGTGCGACAACCTACTGGTATTGCTGTCATGTACGAATGATGTTTCGTTGTAATCTGAAAACACGTCGCTATCACTGATAACAATGTTGGGTCTACCGGGTTGGATTATTTTTCGAGCTGGTGTTGTATTGGAGATATTCGATGACTGTTCCGATGAAGATGTATATTTCTTTCTGTAAACAGTGACTGATGCTTGAACATTTTCCGTTTGGTCTAAGCTTTCCGAGACCATTAAAGCAGTCGGCTTAGGTGCTGTTCCTCTTGGAGAAGGAATGATGGTTGGCATTGAACCGAGAGGGTCTTCTTGAGAGATACAATTATTTCTAGTTGTTGTCACTGGTTTACAATTATTGCCTTTAGGAGTTACATCAACATTTCTACTGCTGTTATTCGTGTTTTTGGGTGTTACATTGTTGGTATTAAGATGACTGTCCCGTATTTGTAAACTAATATTCTGAATCATTTCGGGGTGAGCTCTTTTGAATGTCTGAACCAAAATGTTTAGTTTTTCTTGGCTCGTTTCTGGCTTGCGACATTCCAGCTTCAACTCGGCTGCTAACTTGTACAGGAGTATGTCATCTTGATTTTTCAATTTACTAGCAGGGAGAACCTGTATAGAGTAAACATTATTAAATTAGTATATATATAACTCTACTAACTGATACATATGGCTACGCGGCTAATGCAAATACACGGGTAGAAAATGTATCTAAGACGTGTGTACTATCGTAACAGCATTTATGCTGGCCTGCCAATGTTTCAGCTGGATAGAATATATATCCATTCTAAATGTGACAGCATGGATAATATATGGAGTTTCATAATTCTTTTATATAACATCACTATTACACGAGCTACATCGCGCAGAGGACAGATAGTCGTTGGATGATTCCAATCAAGTCTGTCCTCTGAGCGATGTGATCTTCCCATTGGCATTTCCTTTTCTTGGAGTATTCAATTATATAAACTACTCTTGTATGTTTTCTTATCCGCAAACTTCTCCTATCTCTCGGTGTGATGCCCAACATACATCTTGCTTACTGCTATGAAAATCTAGATAGACATAATTATCATCGGTCATCTGGATTGTTTGAGAAGATCAATCTATCATCTGCAAAATGTAGATAGCTTAAAAATACTTGCCATTTATGCAAATGTCTCAGTTTAAATGCCTGAATGTATTTTCAAGAGATAGATTTTCATAATATTTCTGGTGAGATTGTATCAGATTGGAATCTACAGGATGGTTTATGAAGATTAACGGATGCTGTAGCGTTACCGTGTTCATTATTATTTAACAATATTTTATTTTTTATACAAATTAAATGTTTTAATTAGAAAAATATAAATATAAAATCAATCTATCAAAAAAAAAATTATTGTTGATACCGGGATTCGAAACTGGATCTCTTCCCATCCGGGGAAATGCATAAAACGACTATGCTACACCGACACAGTGAGTTGACGACATTTAATATTTTATTTACAATTCCAGAATGAAATTTAATGGATATTTTTTTTAAAAAGATGTTTACGTAATCTGAGATGTTTGTCGTATTCCTTAAAATAATGGACTTAGATTGGAGGAAAATTCTGAATTTGTAATGTATTTACTCCACACACTGTATATCTCATAAAAATTAAATAACACTTTAACGGTGCATATCCAGGGATTAAATGTTAGCCTGGAAACAAATCCATATAAGATTATTATATGAAAATCAGTGAAGGTGGTTCACTCCTACTTTTTTAAAACTAGCTATGATGACAGCGAGGTCTTCAGCCAAAGAGATGATGCTTTTCGGAAGGTTGGTGTTCTTGGCCAGCCTCAGGCCGTAGTGGTCGATGGCCGTCACGCCGGCCTCAACCTTGTGCCGGTACACCAACTTCTTTTCAACGCCGTCGGCATTGTTCAATATTTCCTCGGTTTTCATGTGCAAACTGTGAAAGTGTGTAAATAAAAATAATTAGATCAGACAAATCGCCCCGAGACATTATTGTCTGTAAAACTGTTTGACCATAAGATGTATTAAGGAATTACCAAAGAGATTGAGCTTACTTGACTACATTGAAGTACAGTTCCTGCAGTTTGGTGAGGAATATGAAGTGCGTGGTGAAGAAGACAAAAGCCTCTGTGTTGAGAAGATGTTCACAGATGGCCCATGCCATGCTCGTCCCTTCGTCACTAGAAGTGCCTCTGAAAAATGTGTGTACTGTAATCGGTACATAATTGCACTTATGTACCGGTTATACTACAATCAGCATTGTTCACAATAACTTTTGCCCTACGCTTCTAAAATGATGCAAACTTGCTCAAATGCCAGTTAATATATTATTATTTTCTTTTTTACCAATTGTGAAAACATTAAACTGCATAGCTTCAGCTCAGTAGCTTTCTAATACCTATCCAATAAGAGAGTTGGACTTAGTTTTAGATCAGGTAGGCATGCAGATCCAGATTTTTCATGAGAATTCGTTGTAAGGTGCTTTTTGAAACAACTTATTCTTGTGAACGATGACAAGTGAAGGTCCCTGGGGTTGCTAAGGATGCCCGGATGACTTATTGCCCAGAATCAAAATTGTTTCTTTAAATCTTGATGACTCATTTAGATCATAATTTTGACCAAAAATTCTAAAAAATTGTGTCAACAAAACTTTCCCCATTTTTATAATGTATTAACAATAATAACGCTATGTTCTTTTCTGTAGCTTTCCATATTTACTAATCGCAATATTGATAGATCACACATATAACATTTTTAGAGCTGCCAACATTATGAAAAAATGTTGCAAAATTTTAATTCGGCACTCTTATTGGGACACCTATATTAGAAAGCTATATTGCTTCAGTACAGGTATACAGAGTGTTACAGATCTAGTCCACTACATTTTATGGGTGGATACCTGACTAAATTACGAATCGAAAATGTTCAAAGAATATGTGCAAATTCTGCACTGTTACAGAAAATATTATTGTTTTAAATTTTTACAGAATCGTATTAAGCTTGATGTCTACGTACTTCGAAATAAATATTTGCAAAATTGTTCCATTATTAATGTATATCTTAGCTTCAAGCCTTAAACCTTACAAAAGTAGTCTTAATAGCTAAAAACTCAATGATTTTAAATCTTTTGTATTCAATATATAATTTTTAATTAATAAAATATTTCAATTAGTCGAAATAATCACATAATTACGATTTATATCTCTAACATGGTTGAGATTAGGCACATATCCCTTGAACATTTTCGACTTGTAATTTAGTCAGGTATAAAATATTGTGGATTAAGTCTGTTACATCCTGTATATGGGATGTAAATCCTATCAATTCTGAGGATGGCAGGGTTGTCCCACCTGCAGAGTTCATCGATGATGACCAAGCTGGTAGGAGTAATGGTCTGCATAATGTAGTGAATTTCCTTCATCTGAAAGTACCATTAAATCCAATAAATACAAAACACATAGGAATTAATACATATAGAACATAGAAAAACAATATAAATTACCTCCAGTACGTAAGTTGATGAGTTGCACTCTATACTGTCGTTGAATCCGATTCTAGAAAATATTCTGTCTGCAATTCTGAACACTGCGCTGCTAGCGGGCACGAAGCATCCGATCTGTCGATAGGTTATATTTACAATTTAAAAATATGCGCAATTTATGTCTTTGATGTCAATGAGGGAATCGACTACAGCAAACGAAAATAGTGCTGATTTTGATTGCATCTGTAAGATTTGAGTACCGTTATTGTTTTAAATCTCTGTTAAAATAAATAAGTACCGAGAATGTTATATACCTGCGCCATGATTTGTAAAAGGGCGATTTGTTTGATGTAAATGGTTTTCCCTCCCATATTAGGTCCAGTTACTATGTGGAAATTGTACTCGGGACTAGAAAACTAATTAAAACATTGTATATAACTTTATAAATTAGTCAATAGTCTACAGAGCGAGAATGGATGTTTGTACTCTCTAGATATAATATTCACCACGTCGTTAGGGATTGAAGAAACAGGGATGAGGTAGTCGAGCATTGGGTGGATAGAATTTTTCAATTCTAAATATGTGCTGTACGTCGGGCGGACGTAGTTTCCCGCCGTGCTCACCTAAAAAATTAGACATTTGAGACCCTGTCTGCAACAACACTGTATATCAGTTTTTATGATAAATGTTGATAAATAGACGGAGCGTCGGCCACATTTAATGATATACAGTGTTGTTGCAGCGAGGCTCACTTAGAAATTATGTTTAATAGTATTTTTTATTATTTTATATGGTTGTTTAATATACCATTGGAAGCCCAAGAAGATATACAACGTTGTGGCAGGGGTGATCTCATATGATGTAATGATGTGTCAATGCGATAGAAAATAATTGCCAAAGAATTATAGGCAAATCAAGTAATTATTATAGATTATTTCTCGAGACACTTCCCCACCCGATGATTCCACAGCTAAGTATTGATTGGTAAACCATTTTCATTGTCCCCTTATTCAGTTTATAATACATAAATTAGTTTTGTGACGTGACTGGCAACATTATTTATGTGTGTAACATCATAGGTTCTGATAGTATTTAACCTTATCAACGCACTATATTTCTTCACACTAACATAGGTCGATCCTGGCGGCTCGACTCCTAGAATAACGAATAAAGCAATCTCCGAGAATAATTTGTTAGTACATCGTAGAAAGTGGAATTTTGCGGGTATTATAATAACTGGAATGTTTCCTACTTTATGGATTTGCTTTCAAATAAAATTTCTCAGTCACGGCTTTTACAACGCCAAATGGTAAACTAAAATATTTTCACAAGCTCATGGAAGAATATGAATACGGTACAGTTGCGGCGGGGGTCTCATTTATTAAAATGTTAGCAGAAACCAATAACAGCTCACACCTAACTTAACTTGTTGCTTATTGGTTGCGATTGCCATTGACTATTCTTCACGTATCTGGCTGGCGCAGTGTCAATGTGAAGCGAACTGTGAAAAACTTGGTTTACCTGAGCTAGCGATAAAATGACATCCAATTCGGCAACATGCTCGCACAGTTTGTACAGGGAGCTCATGTAGGGACGCAGCTCCGTCAGCAATCCAAATATGACTCTGAAAACAATTACTGGTTTACTGGTAGGCAGGCTGTAATTGTTAAATTTGTTTTATTTGTGTCACTCTAAACGATATGTTTAAATCATAAATATCTTAATATAATTAAAAGACATTTGATCAGCGTGGACACCACGACCCGCGAATGTCACAATTCTGCAAACAGATCGCGGAGAGCTCTGCGGTAGTATATAAAAAAATGTGATTCTCAATGTTTGTACGTCAGTCACACTTTTAATAATTTTTACTAATTCTTCGTCTATAATAAAATAATTCTTTAATTTAGTACTAGATATGAGGACACTGAAAATATTGGTAATACAAGAGAGGGTGGGAGGTGAAGAGAGAGAAGCAATCTGTGAGTACGGTGTGACTTCTCTCTCTCTCTCCAATAACTCCATATTGTATTAACACGTATTTGTATAAATTGTTTTAAATTCATTAAGTGCATTTTTTTGCTTAAACATTAAATTTTTAATTATCTTTTCATGGTTTGTTAAATTAAATTTTCGCATTAGTTAGCATTGTCGAGTGGAACCGACGAGAGAGTCTAAACTTGCGGAACGGTTCTGGGAAAGAGTGGGTCCCTTTATTATTTATTAGAGGGTGAGAGGAACCAGATTTTATAAAAGGTCGGGAAACACAATGGGCCGATTTTTGATGCAGAGCCCTCTCTTAGTTTGCGGAAGAAATGCCACGGACCAGAATAGGTGGCGACAGGTAATTCACGCTGTTATCTGGAATTAGCCGCAGTTCTGTGATCACGACTGCTCTCATTGACAGTAAAATTAAGATGAAGAAGAATTCAGTCACATGACTAGATATGGAGAAATATTGCTATCTGGATGTTCCATTTATTTTTGTAAATAAATTAATCTTGGTAAATACTTTCCATGTATTCAATAATAATATAATTCGATACCTGAATGTAGGTACCTATTAACTATTCTGTGTAAATTTGGAAATATGATTTTTTTCACTATTGACGGGCTTTCGCCTAGTTCTTCTAATTTTTCGAAACACCTGAATAAAGAAGAGGTCTGTAACTACCGTGGTCAACAGTGGATAAATTGTTGCGTCTGGTTGAAAAAACCTTGAATTCACTTGTGTGGGTGACCCAGAACCAAGAATTGTGGGAGTGCATTACGAGCTGTGTCTCATCTGATTGAGGCCACTATGTGTCGTGATGTGACTTGAAGAATAAAGAAGAAGAGTGTTTTATTTAACTAACATATTACTCATGGTCTGTATTTCATTCAAGGATTCCCTGGCCTGCTGGTCCATGAGGACTATCTCTTCAGTTGTCATAGACAAGGTGGAGCCGTGATTCTGAACCTGCAATATTAAAAATAATTCAGTTTTGTACATGCCATATAATTAATAAATGTTAAAGAAGTTATATATCATATGCAACTTCTCAACTTCGCAATTAAGTCATTTAACATATATTCATTCATTCATTAACATAATTTGTTAGCTTGCTTTTTACTGTTTTTATCGCACGCTGCATGACCAAAACTACACATTTTAAAATGTTCAGTATGTTTTGTGTGTTGGTTTTCAATTTACCAATAAAATAAACAATATCAATTAGGTCAAGATTGACACTCGGAGATTTGTGTGAAGAATTTTTTTTTTTAAAGTGTTAAATTTAAGGAAATGTTTATTCACCAAAACCAGTTAATGAATATAATAATTTTATAGTGGCTTAAAACAAGTTAATGAATTATTTCTTAGATATACATGTGTAACAAAACTAGTCCATCATATTTTATCGGTAGATAACTGACTAAATTACGAGTCGAAAATGTTCAATGAATATGTGCAAATTCTGCGCCGTTGTGGAAAATATTATTGTTTGAAATTTTTACAAAATCATGTTAAGCTTATATTTGCGTAATTTATTCATTATTCATCATAATCTTTACTTCAGGCTCTAAATTATCTAACAAAACATAGTCTGGCCGCTCGAAATACGATGATCCTTAGTTATTTTACTCAGTATATAATTTGGAATCAATCAAATATTTCAATTAATCGAAATACAGGCGGCCCTCGTCTTTCATACGTTCTACTTTCGTACAATTCGCTATCTCATACATTTTCCTTCTGAATTTAAAAAAAGCTCATACGATTGGTTCGTGCTTCGAAGTTATCATTTTGGCACAGGTTGCCAACCTACTAAAGGTTTATTATTAAGGTGTGTAGATGTACAATAACGATCCTTTATGAACGCACAAATAATTACACTGTGAACATAATAGTAGTTTCTCTCCAGCCTATTTAAGTCTCCTTTCAGATTGCACTAATAATTGCACTGTGAACAGGAATAGAGTTTCTCTCCAGAATGTGAAAGCACATGATATTTTAATGATATTTTCTGGTTGAAAGAATAATTGCACAGTGAACATGAAAATAGTTTCTCTCCAGGGTGCGTAAGCACATGCTTATTTAAGTCTTCTTTCCGATTGCAATGCAACACTGGCAAAAAAAAAGTAAAATATGATACAATCAACTCTTGATAAATTTATTAAGGAATAAATTCTCTTTCATTTACTTTTTACTATGTGTTTTTTCCCCTCTTCTTTCGTACATTTCGATTTTAGTACATTTTTGAGGAACCAATCATATATGAAAATCGAGGTCTGCCTGTAATCGCATAATTACGATTGTTTTTTAAATGCCTTACTTTAATATGGTTGAGTTTAAACACATATTCCTAACGGTCCAGGTGCTTCTAGGACGTGTTGTCAAAAATCATTGTGATCAAAAAATTTTCAAGAGTCTTTATAATAAAATCTGATTCAAAGTACCTCAAAGAAAATAGATGGCAGATCACTGACATTGAAGGTCCTCTTGTTCTTGTGTCCGACAACCATGACCACATGGAAGCCTCGAGAAGCATTTGTGTGCATCCGGAGCGGCAGGGAGTAGGTTTCACTCAACTGCTGCACTTGCTCCTCCATGTCAGAGACCAGCTCGGAGTAGGAGCGCCTGGCCACGTCCAGCAGGCCATTAATCTCAGGCTTCACCGCGAAACAACTGTTAAGGAAAACAAAGTTGTACATTATGAAGAAATATGGGCTTTTGGCAATGGTTATTTTACCTGGGGATTAACATTTTTTATAAATAAAACAACATGGAAATTTTCTCAAAACTATTATTTGTGAATTAATTAATTTGTCTGGGGATTAACATTTTTTATAAATAAAACAACATGGAAATTTTCTCAAAACTATTATTTGTGAATTAATTAATTTGTCTGTTTAACAAATATGTTGGTGATCATTATTTTTATTTGCAGCAGCTCAAAATCACAACCAATCACTACTGACTGAGAGCTACGATCTTCATGAAATCCCGCCCTCTTGATTATGCTCCTCCACTTTTCTCGGCATCCTGTAGATCTTAAGGCTGTCACCAGAAAAGTGCCTGTTGCCAGCACCACTTGGTCAGTCCAACAGGGGGGGAGCGATTTTCCTCATCCTCTCCAAGATATCTTCCCTTCTCGCAAGATGGCCAAAAAATTTTAGAATTCATCTCAGGCTGCATGTTTAGAGTCTGTCCTTGATGTTCAGTTTCTGCAGAATGAAGGCATTCACGATTGCTCAAAATTGCTTTAGATTCATCAGCTTCTTCTCCATATTCTACTAGCAATTTGATTTGAATAATAAGATGTAGGATATTTCGGTAAAAATATTGTAATTTCCTGGTTTTTAAGTATTTCTTTTTCCTGTAGCATCTAAATCAACACATTGTTTTCTCTCTAATGATATAAATTGAGTTGACATTGCCTCTAATTATATAAATATCTCTGTAAATATACTAAATACAGAGTTCATATTTTAGGTATTCCTCTGTAATATATTTATATATTGGATAAAATAATTACAATATATAATTATATAAACAACAAAAAATCCTTTCTCGAAGAACCTGACGTGACTTTGTCAATACGTGTATGTGTATGTGCGGAGAGGTGCGGACAGCACACTGTGCGGGGCACAGAGTGCTGGATGCAGAGTGCGCTGGCCGAGTTAGACGTGTCTTATGCGTCTTTATGCTGTCATTCGTGATAATTTATGTTTGTCTAATTTTTACACTTAGTACTTTTAGCCAATAATTGAAATATTTATTCATTTATATATCAACTATCATTTTAATGATCAATAAATGTAAAATATTCATATTTATCCGACTTGAAAATCGCAAAAGTCTACATGTACACTGAGTTTACAGCACCGGAACGTGCATTATTATTTTATCACTGTATGGGAAATGTTAATGTCCCTATTGACCCAGCTTATTTTTGATAGTTGTTGTACATCCACATTGCAAATTTTTCAAGTCACTTCAGCATCATTTCGGTCAATGTCCACAACTCCAATCGCACGGATCACACAGCATCAAATCATTCTCATTTGCAAATAAAAATAAAAATATAATAATTAATATATTAATTAAGCGTTTTTTGTTCTGATTGTATATGGTACACCCATGTGCACATCTTCATTCTCTTAATTTAGCGTTTATCCATGCCTCAACACAAGCCATCGATTTTCTTACTATCATCAGTCCAACGCATTTGTGGTCGGCCTCTACTTCATTTGCTCATGTATGTGCATACACAATATTCTTCACTTCTTATATAAATTTGATTAATTAATATTATTACCGTTGATGATTGGCCATCGCGCCTCGGCCGACATGAACACCATCTTGTATAACCCTTTTGATCCTCTCAGATATCTCAGTGTACTTTGGATTTTCCAGGTCCTGTAATATACATTCATACATATGTGATACATGTTTCATTGAAGTGTCAATTTTCTGTGAATTATAAATTAGGTGCGTATTTAAATTAACAAATGAGTTATTTATTATCAGAAAAATGAACATTCGAAAACTGTAATGCTGCTTTACTATAGGTAGATGACATGTTTTATATACTTTTGTTGAATCCATCCTAGGATAGGATTTAAAAAGCTACATAGTTAATAATAATATAATACTAATTAAATTAATCGACTAGAATGGTATACAGAAAAGTCTATTTATATTATATCGTCTTGCATCTATTTATTATTATTATTTCTTGCTGACTCACCCCCCTGACGATGTGGAACCACTGGCCCTTGGCCATGTCTAGAGCGGCCATCAGGGTCGGCACCAAGTCCATGGTTGTCTTCAGCTGCAGCATGTGACTCAGCTGCACCTCTCCGGTCCTGCTTCCACCCTGGACGGGCAGATCCACGCACAGCCAAAGGATCTTATCCACATCGTACAACTGCTTCATCACACTCTGGAACGGATGTGGAAAGGAGCAATACGTACATATTGGTTTTTCTATTGATTGATTTGATTATATCAATTTATAATTAATGGAATTATTATTTAATTTTTAATTATTATTAACAACAATAATATTATTAACAACAATAATGGAAATATTATTTAAAAATTAGAAGTAATTTACATAAAAATTATTTCTAATTTGTTATGATTATTTGGAGGTTGTGGTGTGTGACCTTAGATGTCTGAGATGGGATTGAAATGATCGTATATGTGCTCATTATTGTGTAAGTGGTCTAAGTCATGTTTCTTTTGTTTCGAGATATTTAAAGGTTTGCGTTTGAATTGATTAAAATATATTTTTATACGACACAACACAATGTCTCAAAATTTATTTAGTCTACTAGATTTATAATTATTTTGACATATAAATGTTGCATGTAGCTTTTAAGAAAATAAAAAATTTAAGGTTGAAATAACTTACTCTATTATCAAAATAAACGGAGTACTGTTGATTGTCGTGACACTGAATATAACGCTTCAAATTTTTACAATTTGCATCATATATTAATTTAAAACAATGTGATGCGAAATAATTGATAAATTCATTTTTTTCAATTTATTGACTTAGACCACTTTCATAATAATGGACAATCGACACACCATTTGTGTTCATGTGTTTTGTTTTGATTCACCTTGGCTTACTTGTTGGAAGAGCAGGGAGATGTTCAGACAGTAGCGGAACCTTCTGATGAAATTTTATGTTATTTTACAAATTATGTTAATGCCTGAATAGGCTGTGTATAAAAATAATAAATAAATAATTGGCACTTATATGAGAGTCACAGAGTTTATTGCATTACCATTTACAACCATTACTAATACTACTTATCTGGACGGGGTGGAATGCTAATGCAGAGTTCGGAATGTAATGATGTTGATCGGTTCAGAGGCGGCGGTGAACGCTGGGCACAGAGTGTGCGGCCAACTTGTCACGAGGCACACAGTAGTGGTGTGATATCCCTCTGCCGGATGTATTCAGCGCTGTACCTGGCTCACCATTACACAACCTCAACTATTAAATCTAAAATTATTTTATGAATGTAATCATTTATTTTTCATGTAAATGAATGATATAAAGTAGAAAATTGATGAAATTATAGTTAATAGGCAAGATTAGCAGTATACAATGGAGTCTTTGTACCGACACTGATGTATGGAAGTGAGGTCTGGAGCTGGTAGAAGAGGAATGAAAAGATACTGAATGCAATGGAAATGAGAATGTTAAGATTTGGATCACATGATAAATGAAGAGAGAATTGAACGAAAGATATATGACACAAGTGTTGATGGCATCAGAAATAGAGAAAGTCCGCGGAAGACTTGGCATGGTCGGGTATACCAGATACTGGAAGATGGTCCTGTTAGAAGCCACAATAAGTATGAATGTGGATGAGGCTAGAATTGTATGTCAGGACAGAAGAGTGTGGCGCTCTATCCTCTATGTCTACCCCTGCGAGGAAACGGTGTGGTGGTAAGTAGAAAAATATAACAAAAAATTAACAAATCTTAATAACTCTTCCTGCGACCTAATTCAAATTTTTATATCTTAGTAAATTTACCTGCAAAGTAGGCATCAGTCCTTCCGTATCATCAAGCAGCTCTTGAACACAATTGAGACGGGTCGTGATGGTGGACAGGTCACACGGCGGCTGGAGGATATTGGCTCTCAGGGAGCGGAGACCGCCTGACGTGTACGTCTGGTTCAGTATGGACAGTAGACTACAACCACGGTTAACAGATCCAGACAGAGACTCCACCAGCTCTAGTCTAATCGCAGTCTCCACATCTGTGAAGAGATATCTATATTGTCATGAACCTCCACTGCGACATAATAAATGTTTATCACTTTACTGCTAACATTCTCTCCTTTAATCAATGTGCTCATAGCTGAGCATTGTGCTACTTTAGTATTCGCAATTTTGGGTCATGTTTAGTTCGACGTGTGGCGAGGCTCCGGTCATGTCTGATTCGATCTGTTCATTTCGTTAGAGATTGACATCTCGTAAAAAGCACTATTCAACGCATCGTTATATATCAGGAATACTTTTACTTAATCATACGTACCGATGAAAGTAGAATTCTCAGAAGCGTGGTATTCTATCTTCAGAGAATGCGGTTGAAAGACAACACACTGGACGTACTCCACGTACTTCAGGAGAGCGGCCGCCGCTGTCAGTGCGTAAAACCTAAAGCGCAACATCAATCATAAATGATAAAATAGTTGTATGTTGTCTACTATACGCAGATGATGCTGCGTTGGTAGCCAATAGAGAATCTGATCTGTGATGCCTGGTGACTAGGATGATGGGTTTGTGTATTTGTAAAGAATGTTTACTATGGACAGTAAGGTTTGTAAAACGTATTAAAAGGAGGGTGACTGTGGAAAACAAAGTAAATGGTGCTTTGAACACCAATACGAATTTGTCAGACAAATGTTCGAGCATAATGACCCATATAAATCAAAAGTAAATTGAATGCAATGAAAATGCATTGTTAAGTGAAGAATGAACAAATTAAGAGCTTTGACAAATGAAAGTGTTATGTGACATTATTGATGAACGAAAGTGAATGAGGCAAGAGTGATGTGCTAAGACAGGAGAATGTGGCATTCTATTCTCTCTGTCTGTGAAATGGAACAGCGTGATGGTAAGTAAGTTAATAAAACAATTATACGTTTTATTCCGCTATAACTTTGTGGTAATTCATTATAAATATAAATTAAAAATAATTCACTTTGTTTTTGCTAACACCAACCGATTTCAGAACCACTGTTTCTTTTTTAGTGTGTATAAGATACTAACTTAGTGTTACAGAATATGGGTAATTATATATTAGTGTCAGGTGTTAAAGCGATGTTGGGCGACTGGGAGGAGGAAAAGAGACAGATGATATTGTGAAGGGGAATGTTAATAAAATAATTATTTTAATTCACTCTTCTGAGTTCAGGTGAAATCTTACTGTCAACAAAGATGAAATGATTTCTAGATATATTTGTTTATTAAACACAGTTCAGGAAATGCTATTATCTTAAACAAATGTTACCAACTTATGTATAAGTTGTAGCTGAACAGAGCTGTACTCGGGTGCACACAGATGCTGTATTTTCTGAAGTCCCTTGGCTTCGGAGA
Organism: Eubasilissa splendida; assembly: GCA_031772225.1. Taxonomy (NCBI): domain Eukaryota; kingdom Metazoa; phylum Arthropoda; class Insecta; order Trichoptera; family Phryganeidae; genus Eubasilissa; species Eubasilissa splendida. The sequence continues at coordinate 948,055 of CM062855.1, read as the reverse complement.
AGTGTCTTCTCTGCACAGCCGTTAATGTCACGTTGGGGAACTGTTTCTGAATCACTCGGTACAGTTCTGACGGCACGCCATCGCAGAATGTGTGCGGCACTATTATCTATATATTATATAAAGGCATTAATTATTGGCAAGGGAATTTGTGGACGACGGGCCAAAACCAGAGCACTGGAAACTGGAAGATCGTTTACCGGTTCACTGGATCGATGAGAGAAAATGTATTGCAGGAAGTAACCAGATGTGGCGGATAGAGGATGGTTCATGTATCAGATGAAGTCTTTTTTATACTATTTTATGATGAGTAGTTGAATAATTATAATAAGTATGCTGTATAATTGTAGTAGCAAAGGTTAAACCATTATTTGATTGTAACAATGATTGGTAACTGATTATTCGTAATTCTTTGAGCCATGACTGGTATACTAAAAAGTAAACCTCCAACAGTTAAATATTAATTACCTACCATCATCATAATCAATACCGGTTTACCATCATCACCTTGAACGTACACCAGCAATGGTATCATTGTCTAGCAATCGATCAATTAAAATTGGTTAAGCTATCATTAAAAGAATTTAAAAAATATATATCAACAAAATTTTGACAAAGAAAATAAAATATATCAGGCAGCTGCTGCAGACAACAGACCTGACAGAATTAGTTAGACCAGATATCACCTTGCTAGAAGCAATGGACGCATTGCGTCAGATCAGATGTTAGAAAGTGAATGGGGGTGAGAGTTATATGCCGGGACAGAAGAGTGTAGCTTTTTATACCATCAGCCTACCTCTGCGGAGAAATGGTGTGATGATTAGTTAGTTAGTGTTTTCATTATATTACACACTTTGTTGCTAAAGGTAAAAGGGTGGGTCAACTTGGACTAACTGTTTTTAAAAATTTATAACTTTGGTGGGGTTTGTTGTTAATTATATATTTTTTTGCAGATAATAAAGAATTTATGAAAGTTTATAATGGCCACATACCCAGTGCAAGAGCGCGTTAAAATTATTGAATTTTATTATGTTTCGCGACGATCTATTTTTGGTGACCGGCTAGTTTCAAAAAATGGAAAGTTTGATTTGACGGCGCCTGATTTCTTTTTGTGGGGCTACTTAAAAGGTCGAGTTTACACGAACAAACCGGCAACAATTCAGGAGCTTAAACAAAATATTTGTGCAGAAATAACAAATTTGGAGACAGAAACGTTGCGTAATGTAATGCAAAATACTTTAGAAAGAGCAATTATTTGTCAACAATAAAATGGAGGTCTAAGGAGATTTAAAAAAGTTAACAAAGTACACTTTCATATAATAATATATTTTAAATATGAATTAAATATATTAATTATAAAGATATACATATAAAATCAATTTTATCGAAAAATACTGTTGTTGCGCCACCGGGATTCGAACCTGGATCTCTTTCCTAACCGGGGAAGGTGCTTTATCCAACTAAGCTACAGCGACATTATTTTTAGCGACAATTTTCGACCCTATATGTTACCTTTTTGATATTAATAAATTTAATCGTTCCATCATTTGACAGAGCCATCTACCTTATTTTTACAGAATCTCAAATACCTTTGAGTAAACTGATAGCAGACGCCAGAATTATCAATTCATTTTTATTAAATTTTGGACACATTGATACAACTTTATTATTTTATATGTATATCTTTCTAATTAATATATTTAATTAATATTTAAAATATCACAGACCGTCTGTTCTGAATAATTACAACTTCACAATAAGAATGTGTTCTCCTGAATAATATATTATTTTAATATAATAAATATTAATATTTTACATCAGTCAGTCCAAGTTAGCCCACTCTGTATCCTTGTGTTATGACTGCTGCAATAGTGTATACAAACAGTAAATCCGGATTCGTATTCTAGTAGCAGCATGGTTTATTTTCGAAAAAATTGTCCCACACTTTTTTTATTAATATATTTACTTTAGTATAGTCATCGACTAAAGATATGTTTTTAAAAAATCCCAACATCATATTTGAAATCGATTAATAAGGATGTTGAAAGTAAAAAAATATATTACAACCTTAATCTTCTAGTGACTAACACATTCCTAACCTCTACAGGATGAAAGAAATGTATGGTGGTGAGGGAATGGAGGTACGAGTGTCGGTCGCTGAGCTGGCACAATGTTAGCCTGGGTCTTTTCAGGTCCAAGGCTACGATGCCCACTTCTCCTCGCGCTACACCGCGCCCTTCAGACACAGCTAGAAAATAAAACCAATAAAATCACACAAGTGAGAAAAAGAATCTTAATATACATCGGCTTCACCGAAACCATCTAATTACCCATAGAGGAAGGGTTAACTAAAATTACTTCAATAAGTTCATTGTACGTGGTTTATCCACAGTTTGAAAGTGGCCTTAACATAACATTTATAATGCTTTGTGCAAACTAGCACAAATTAATAATAATACTTATTAAAATTTCATAAAAATTAACATGGAGTTCTACAAACTAAATACAATAACAATAAATAAATAAAAGTGACAATGATTCATGACACTGATATTAGTATTATTTATATCTTAGTACTTGAAATAAACCTCTTTTTTTATTAATTGAATAAAAAATGTAAGATTTTCTATTAAATATATTCAGCTTAGTAGTTTTTCTTTATGCAATGATAGCATATTAAATGACTATCTATTAATGTAAGGTAAATGATAGAAGTATTCTTTCATTCCTCTGGGATGTTATGTAGTATTTCTGCAGTGATGATAATTTTTATTATACACAACATACTGTAATTATACGTGCTAGTTAATTAAACAGTATTGAAATATCTTGCTTAATTAAGTTAAATGACTTAACATACCGACTATAATACAAGAATCCGGCATGGTTGTATTACTCGTGGTAGAGCACGGTGTCGTCCTAGACCGACTGCCACTCGTAAGACCTGGATAAAAAATCGAAATGTCACATGATTATTATAAGTAGTCGTAATTTTATAATTTTCCCATGAAAAGTCTAACAAAAAACTTGCAAAAATGCAGACCGTATTCTGAATCTATTTTATACATTTTTTGCATCTGTTAGATGTCAATTTCATCTTACCTACCAGCACCATCTAAATTATGAATATTTAGGTTGCATACCCTTATCAGAGAGTCTATAATTACTACTCAGTACCTTACCTCTGGGATTATCGGAAGTGTTCCTGTATTTGGGTGTACACATGTCTCTGTTGGAGGATATATCCAGGACACTGGCAGAGCGTGTGTTCCCACTTGAGGTAGAGTTTGTGGTTCTATGGCCAGTTGTCGATGTTGGATAGTGTCTAAATGAAATAATAACAATATTGAATTCAGCACGTAATCCTATAACATTACGCACTTAGAATCTTTACTGATGATATGGGATGGCATAACCTGGGAGCTACGATTTTCTTGATTGTTTGCCTCTATTTTTGATCATCGCTCATTCAGTGGAAATTAATTGCCACCATTTAATGTGATTTATTTATTTCTGAGTGACAAAAATATCACACGGGGAAGAATTTATTTCTGAAGTGATGTAGTACTTCTAGTGTGAACTGAATTAAATTTTGGACCATTATTAATGGAATCCTTCCCTTCTGGAAGGTTACCACATTACCAGGCATTCTTATGCTTTACAGAATAAGATGCACTGTTATGCTATCTGGCTTGAATGTTGCCACAAAAGAAAATAAGTGTTTGCAGGAGAACGATTTCATTACAAGAAATGGACACCACAAAGACTATCTTGCAAGCTCTCGCTATCGAGAAAACATGGTATGCTATGGTGTGCCTTAAATAAATTGAGAGCATATTTCCAATTCAAATCCTGGCGTTAGACTCAACCATATAAGAGTAGGGATCACACAAAGGTGCTTATTTGCCACTATACTTTTGTTACATCCGGGGTATGGTATAGTGTGAAATGGGTGTATAGTACATTAATAATCTGTATGTGAAATAAGATTCCCATCTTTTTTGGCAATATTAATTTTCTAAACTTACATACCTACTTTTAAACGTTGACATAGGTAAACCAAATATTATAGTACTGACCTTTTCCTCGAAGATCCCGGGGGCGCTGGAGGAGGTCCCATCCTAATATTGACAAATCCATCGAAAGAATACTTTGGTGTTTTAACAGGCAACTTTGAAGAGGCTAGTGCCGAAGAAACAACTCCTAGACAATTGTAACAGTATTTGTTTCATCTGATGACAATACTAAGCACATCATTTTGCATAATTAGTCTTAATAACCGTAATGAATTAATAAATATTTGATAATACGAAAGAACACACAAAATCTTTTTTAGTCAGAATAAAGACCAACTCATATTTTAAACATAAAAGATATAATATATTATTAGTTGGTGCACAATCATATTTTTAATAACTACATTTCTTATAGTAAAATATTAAGAATTTAATTTTAATACGTGAACTGGACATGTAAAATTTCTGACTGATCAAAAATCCTAGCAAATATTACAAATGCATACCCATTGTTTTTCTATTGCCAAACTTTGAAGTATTTGGACGATTACCCAATAGCTTCTTTCCTTTTTGACGACTCCTAAACTTATCACCTTGCATTACATTCATTTTGTAAAACTTTAGCATTTATCCACCCAACTTTCAGAACAATTGAAAATCAATATTTAACGGCGGTAAATCTTCGCTTCTGTTTTCCATAGAAAACGGAAGCGAAGATTTCGTCATTTGTGCATAAATAAACGAACGGCTAGAAAATTATCAAGTATCACTAGAAATGTTTACCGTACTGATCTATATAAACATACTCTCTTACCTATGGTATAAACTCGTAATTTTATTTGTGAATATTGGTAACTAACTCCTAAAGGCAGCATAAATTATTAGCTTGCTTAATAAATATGCAATGCATTTGAGAAAAATTTTAAATTAACGGACTTCGAAAGTATAGGCAAAATTTGAATACCTCCTCAGCCCGGCGGACGGCTACATTGTTTCCGTTGCGTAATAAAACGCTACATTATTGTGTATAATTGTATTCATAATGTCAGCCTCACTGGGCTATGCCTTTGACGAAGTAAATATTTTACTATTTTTGTACTTAGAGGGTTACATAATATTATTCATATTATACTTTGTTAATTAACAGGGGGCATCAATTATACCAAAAATTATTTTGCAGCCATTTATTATAATTTTTTAATGCATTTATTAATCTTAGTATTTTTTAACCCTACAGCCCGGTGGGTCAAAACAAAACACGTCTGGCGGTGGTGGGTCATTTTAGACCCACAACAAGATTTCGGTTTTATAATCGTTTTTTGGGAGATTTCGTATAGATATTTCATTTTAAATATGATTTATTGAAATGGCACAATGTATCGAAACTTTTTACTAGAAAATTAAAGTGTTTATAAAAAATATTACGAATAATGTTGGTACGTATATTTTGTGCATCAATAAACGTCCTACACGGACCAAATATAAACATCCACTAAACCGTGATAGTGATTATAAACATTTTACATTCTCTGAATTAAAACTGTTTATTTTATTTTTGCACATAAATAAACACCGAAATAAGAAAAATAAAAATATTATAAATGAAATACAATAAAAATACATCCTTTTTATATGAAATGCAATCAACAATATTATAAGAAAATCAGAAATGTTATTGACATAATGAGTAAATGAAACAATAGACAACCTACATTCAAGATAGATACAATATTTATTGTCTTCTGTGAAGACAATTCTGTTTGTTTGTTATTGTCATAATGAAAATATATTTTTAAAATAAAATAGATACATTATTTTTAAAACGAAATCCAATCAGGAATTGGAATCCATAAAGGAATTGAAATTGACATAATTTGAAAAATAAATAAACAAAACTTATACACAAAATAAACATAACATTGTCTTTACTTATTATTATTGTAAAACTGCCTTGTGATACACTAACTTGTCGTGTATAAGAACTTTAAGTGATTCATTATTTATATTTAAAATAGTAAATGACTTGCTGGACGTCCTTAATTTAACTGAACTTAATGTGTACCACGTTCCCGCGCGGAGCGTCAGGTCGTCGACACTGTTCCATGAAAATGCATCATATACTAATATTTATAAGAATGCACTCACACAAAGACTTCATAGGCTTGGGAACCATTTTGGTCTTGTAGATATATTCCGATGTTCGACGTTTAAATTTTGATGCTGTTCTGAGTCAAAGGTGTAATTGATTTTATTTTTTAGCTATTCTGTGTTAAACCTAAATTTTTATTGATATTTTTTTTTGCTTAATTTTTCATTTTTTTTAAATCAATTTTTTTTTGTTCTCCTAAATGTGTTCTCCTAAAAAATAATAAAGTTGTATCAATGTGTCCAAAATTTAATAAAAATGAATTGATAATTCTGGCGTCTACTATCAGATTTACTTAAAGGTATTTTGAGATTCTGTAAAAATAAGGTAGATGGCTCTGTCAAATGATGGAACGATTAAATGTATTGATTTCAAAAAGGTAACATATAGGGTCGAAAAATTGTCGCTAAAAATAATACCGCTGTAGCTTAGTTGGATAAAGCACCTTCCCCGGTTAGGGAAGAGATCCAGGTTCGAATCCCGGTAGCGCAACAACAATATTTTTCGATAAAATTGATTTTATATGTATATCTTTATAATTAATATATTTAATTCATATTTAAATCAATTTGTTTAATTTCTGTTTTATATATATTCCATGCTACGTGTGTAACTGTACATCTTTTTTTAAAAATAATTAATTTTGTGAAAGCCTATAAGGCGTGAATACAACATAGATAAATAAATAAATAACCACTAACCTGCATAATTACCTGTATATAGCCTAACATTAAAGACTTCGTGGTATCCGGCGCTTCAAGTCCGATGACTCTTGCAAGTCTGTCTGTCACGGCGGTGGTGGTGAGGTCAAGGGATGTACGGCGCTCCGTTGTGATTGATGTCATAGTGTCCCATGACACTGATGAAGAACAAAAATGTAATGTCCATCAATATGTCTGAGGATCGCGATCTCCATAAACTCCCGCCTTCTTGACTATGCTTCTCCACTTTTCTCAGCATCCTGCAAATTGCTGCATTTTCCACTCGGTCGGTCCAACGGGTGGGGAATCTTCCACTTCCTCTTCAAAAAGCTTCTCCAAGCTATCTTTCCCTCTAGCAAGATGCCCAAAAATTAAAAGACTAATCTCAGGCATATGGTTGAGAGTTTGTCCTTGATCTACAGTTTTTGCAGAATGTAGACATTCTCGCCGTTCATGATATGCGCAACATGTGTCTCCAGCACCACATCTCAAAGGCATCAATACGTCTTCTCTCCCTTACCTTCAGGGTTCATGATTCCAAATCTGGACATAGAACTCTTCGCCATACCTATGCATCGTTTAATTTCTGGCTCACAGCTACCGTCGTCAGTAATTCTGGACCCGAGATAATTGAATTCCTTGACGATTTCAAGATCTGGAAGGGCGTCATCTTGCTTTGTTTTTTCCTTGTTTTTATCTCAAGGTCTAATTTTGTTATTTCTTCTTCAACACGACCGAGTAGGGTAGCCATATCTTTTTCTATGTAGCGATCAGAGTTGTATCATCCGCGTACCTCAGATTGGAAATCTTTCTGGCCACAATTTTTATTCCACCATTCCATTTTTGCGAGTACGTTTCTCATGACTTATTCTCAATTTCTCATTTTCTCATGTAAACTATAGATTTTATAACAGTTTAGGTCCGCGCTTTATAATTTTCATTGTTTTTTAAAAGATTTAAAAAAAAAAATTTTGGTTAACAAAAAATATATATTTTTCAATCATTTTGTGGTTTGTGGTTTGACGTATTAGATTAAATCATCAGGGCATATTTAAAACTAACAATAAATACAAAAAGAGTGCACCTTTATGTACATTTAGAGGATAATTTAAAATCCATCAACATTATAAACTCCCCTCCCTTGATATTCTGTATGAGCTCTTTATACTGCACTCTTTTTTGTATTTATTGTTAGTTTTAAATACGATGCTTGAGCTAAGCTAAACAGGTTGGCGTTTAATAAAATTCGTGGTTTTATACAAAGTGATTGTTTTATTTAATTAATATGTAATCATTTTACATCAAAATAGACTAATTTCGACTTGTCATTGGACTTTGGTACCATTTAATATAAAAACAACGTATTTCGAATAATACAAATTACAAATTCTGTAGTAATTTGAATTACAAGCCCGCGTAGAATCGCTCCATTGACTAATTACGATACATTCTAGGGATCTAACGCCATCTAGTGGCAAACTATACACAGGTTAAATTTCGCTAAAATCACAGACTACCAAATATATTTGTAGACATGAACTAACGGAAATTCCTTGTTTCAATATTTTCACTTTGATGTCACTCGCGTGATCACTTTGGCACCACTTACGAAATCAAATAGCTCCGCAACTTTTTAAAAATATATGACACGATTGGAACGAAAATTTAAACGCTGACAGTATAATATGCATTAATGTAAAAAATATGTTTTTTTTACACTAAGATTTAATTTTCGAAGAGTAAATAGTTTTACTGTTGCACACATGTGTCATAAACTATCGGATTTATGTTTCCACAAATAATGTGTGTAGAATACCGAATGTTCCGAATTTCTCTCCTATATGTACACTTTATTTCATGTCTATTAATTTACTGGTTTGTGGCTAAAACGAATACCGAAATCAGTATAACGATATATTTTTAACAGTTCCTTAAATTTTGTAATAATGGGATTTGACTGTATATAGATAAATATTTTACATTCAAAATACCTGTCGAAATTGTTGAAGCTGCGTGCGCCTACTCTCAATTACGTCAGAGATATGGGCACTTTAGAAAAGTCGTCGTTACGCCAATATTTCAATTAGTTGAAATATTTTATTAATTCCAAATTATATATTGAACTAGCAGAAAAGCAATCAGCCAGAGTTTCAGTAGAATCTGTTGTGTGGAATGTGGAAATCCTTTAAACAATGCACCATGTAAACAAAATATTAGTAAATTATTAGGTATTTGACACTTCAATATACAGATCCAATAGCAATCATATTATTAGATACAAAAAATAAAGATATCGAATTTGGAGCGGCCGGACTATTTGATGTTAGATAATTTAGGACAAAATTAATAGATTTTGTAAAAATGTCATTCAATAATATATATATATTTTTTTTTTTAGGAGAACACATTCTTATTGTGAAGTTGTAATTATTCAGAACATAGGTCTGTGATATTTTAAATATGAATTAAATATATTAATTATAAATATATACATATAAAATCAATTTTATCGAAAAATATTGTTGTTGCGCTATCGGGATTCGAACCTGGATCTCTTCCCTAACCGGGGGAGGTGCTTTATCCAACTAAGCTACAGCGGCACTATTTTTAGCGACAATTTTTCTATGTTCTGAATAATTACAACTTCACAATAAGAATGTGTTCTCTTAAAAAATAATAAAGTTGTATCAATGTGTCCAAAATTTAATAAAAATGGCGTCTACTATCAGATTTACTTAAAGGTATTTTGAGATTCTGTAAAAATAAGGTAGATGGCTCTGTCAAATGATGGAACGATTAAATGTATTAAATTCAAAAAGGTAACATATAGGGTCGAAAAATTGTCGCTAAAAATAGTGCCGCTGTAGCTTAGTTGGATAAAGCACCTCCCCCGGTTAGGGAAGAGATCCAGGTTCGAATCCCGGTAGCGCAACAACAATATTTTTCGATAAAATTGATTTTATATGTATATCTTTATAATTAATATATTTAATTCATATTTTAATAATATTTTCCGTATAAAATATTGCGGACTAGGTATGTTACACCCTGTGTACACTTCTTTTCGTATTAACGCTTCGATGTGCGAAAAATATTTGCCGAGATTTAATTTACCTTCGGCATAATATCTTAATCGCCAGACATGCGCACTGCGAGCGCGGGAACGGCGAGCGTTCGTAACAAATCACCTTCCAGTTCCAGTAGCTGGACGAACGCGGCGGAGCGAAGATCGCTCTTCGGGTATCAGCCAGATCACCGGCGTGACTTATGAACTAAAATTTAAAAAAAAAAAACAATCTAATGTAACTGATAGTGATAAGAATGTGCGTTAATCGACACTCCGTGAAAAATTGACTAGACTCTTTAATATTGACGTTTGACCATTACAATAACTATTTGAAATAGAGTTAGTCTGTTTGTAATTTGTTTAAATAATGCATTTCGGTATCTAGTGTGTATCGTTAATCATAGTGCAACAGATTGTACATAAATCACTGCAGTATTTGTTACATTTAAGTGTCGGAGTGATTAATTATGAAAGTGTCGTAGTTTTGACATCACTCGATGGTGTTTAGAGTGATTGAAAAACGTTAAAAAATGACAATTAATATTTGTAAACATCGGTCTTGGACAACGTAAACATGGCGAGACGTTCGCTGAGCGTTTTTTTATTGACCGCGCTGCTGTCTTCGGGCCGGGCCGAAGATCCTTGCGGCTTCCACATGAGCGTCAACGTGACAGGAGGGTCCGTTCTGCAAGACGGATCCATAGTGCACGACGGGCTCGTGTACCCGTCCGGCCAGCACTTCCAGCACAGGGCCGAGGACGGGAGCAACCACACGAGAGGCTGCATCTGCTCCATCAAGCCCTGCATGAGAAAGTGTTGTCCGATCGGCCAGGCGTTCGTGGGAAGGAATTGCGCCGATAGTAAGGATCCCTTGCTGAATCCCTACAGCCCGCCCGTTTACTCCCTGGACAAGGAGCTGACCGAGGTGAAGGCTCACGAGCATTTCAGTCTGGTGTACGACAACCCGTGCGTGGACGGAGACAGATACATGCTGAATCCTTACGGTCCTGACACTTCGGAAGATATGTTTTATCTACAACCGGTGAGTTATCTCTTTTGCGTATTGATTTAGTCAAGAGGTGATAGACAGGTAAACAAACAAACAATCTTAAACTGTTAAAAAAACTTCAACTTCAACGAAATTATGCAATGGTTTTTTTTTTAAATTAGCTCTATGACAGTAAACATCGGTAATCGTTTCAAGCCACACGTTCTTAATTTAGCGTTTTCATATTGAACAGAATATCCAGCATTCGTATACGTAGCAGATAACAAAATGCCTCAAGAAAGTGAATTAAATCTTCCTCTCTCAAGGGATGGTTTTCTCATTCATCCCAGTGGCGTATCATTACAACGCGGTTTATCCATTAAATAGTAAGATTAAAGTAGGAATTTGGTATCACGCAATATTCACACTTTAATGCAAATAATATTTCAGTAGTTGTAGATATTTATATGCACTTGCAAATGAAAAAAATCCTTGCTTTGAGTTACCTACTAGAACTTGAGATTCACCGTGTTCGAGTGCTATAGCGAAATTGGACAACGCGCTTCCCCGAATAGAGTTCGATAGATTTTTTTCTGTACATCTTTCTAGTTGATTAATCAGTTTTAGAGTTTGATGAACTCTACCATGGATATACCACGATTCGAAACAATGTACGAATGTAAAAGCAGTGTTATTGCATCCATTAAACCATATTATGAACTTCTTAAAGAAGTAAAAAGAAAATCTCTATACCTTATAAAAAATATAGAACTTCAACAATTTTTTTTCTGATATAATTTGGTTTTGCTTTTGTTATTGAGAATTTTTACGAAATACGACAACATCTGCTTGCCTCCAAGGCCGCCGGATATAACTGCATTGAATTTTTTATGGAGCTTTTTGAAAGATATGATTTATACCAATAAGCCACAGGACCATTGTGCAACTCACAACCAATATTAGAGGGAGAAGATATCGCCGCTGTGCAATGCAGTGATATCTCTTATTTACCAATGAAGAAAATATGCGAAAATGCCATTCAAAATGTCATCAAAAGAGCGCGCAATTGTATGGCCAGCAAAGGCGGCCATTTAAATGATATAATACTCCACACATAATTTCCAGCAATAAATAAAACATACCAATAGCCAAAGGGCTAACAGAGATGGGTCGAGAGCATTCGGATCTACTCTTGACCCGTATTTTGAGGTGACTGGTGAATATGTTTTTACACGGTGTATTTTCATTCTTACTAACGTATCCATGTGTATATCGCACAGGATTGAGAGGTCGCCGATGTGACGCCAATAAAGTGATGTGATAAGGACACGAGGCAGGTATTTCAGTAATTTAAAAATATAAAAACGGTGAATGTGGGATAGATTTCAACAAACAAAAATGGTATTTTTTTTATAAAATATGCCCAGCTGGCGCCTGTTTAAGCTCGCCGAGATAGCGCGAAAAATATAAATAAATAATTGTATTGTTTGTAACGAAATAAAATGAATTATTCTGCGGGCGGGAATTCATTCTCGATTCTGGTTACGCCCCTGTACTGACCTCATCATCATCATCGCCAGTTGAGAGAACCAGCCTTGTTTTCTTGTGGCTGTATGCTTCAACGTCTTTACTCTTAATTTTTATTGCTATTTTTTTATGTCGTGTTCAATACCGTGTATGTGTTTATATCCTCATTGTAACTGTTTTTTATTTAACATTTTCAACCAATCTATTGCAAATAATACAAGAGAACAAACCAAAATTATAAAAAGAAATCACCGCCCATCTCGATGCGGACTCTGATCTAGTGAGGTTGACAGAGAACACATCAAAGATTGAAGGTTAAATAAATAAAACTTAGATTTAAAAGCTGGGGCTTCCTTTTTGGTCCCACTCATTAAAGCTAATCAAAATACGCGACTTTAATTCAATTACATATTTAATTATGACCAAAACGAAAAAGAAGAAGTAATCCAATGTGGTTATTAGCAATTAAAATTTAAAATTTAGACCCTTAGTGCTGTCTTTATCCAAAAAAAATCATATAACATAAATCCATAGAACATAGTTTTACATACAGATGGAAAATTAGTAGAAATTTAAGGTGCAGTAGTTCAAGGCAGACACTCTGAGATCTATTCATCAAAAACACACCCAAAAGACACAAAATGGATTGAGTCGTAATTACATGGACAGACTGACGAAGTTACCGGTGGTATCGCCTCTTATGAACTACTCGCGCATCGCTGCCCGGCGATACTGAACGCACCTTAACGAACTCTCGGAAGAGTTCAAAGTTACGTCCACCTCGTATTAGGTCATCGTTCCGCGGGGAGCGATGACCATTCCTTCAATCAGTACTCCGGAGATGCTCCGTTGTTTGCCGAACTCGGCTACAGACGCACGACGAGTCGAGCTAGCGCGCTGAGCTGCCGGAGGTTTGGACGATTCGCCACCGAATCAGTTTCTTCAAACACAGTTAACATGTTTACAATCCAACATTTCACATTATTTTATGCCGTAATTGAGAATCGGTTTAGATAATAAGTTTTTATTATTGAAATACGTTGTTGACGCCATTCCATGGTGACATTTGTCAAATATAAAGTGACAGAAACAGAATCCTCAGAAACGTCAGACAATTCAAATCTACCTACTCTTATTGAAACAGTTTGATTCCCGGATAGATAGGTGCTCTTAGTGTGACAGTTTGATTCCCGGATAGACAGGTGCTCTTAGTGTGACAGTTTGATTCCCGGACAGATAGGTGCTCTTAGTGTGACAGTTTGATTCCCGGATAGATAGGTGCTCTTAGTGTGACAGTTTGATTCCCGGACAGATAGGTGCTCTTAGTGTGACAGTTTGATTCCCGGACAGATAGGTGCTCTTAGTGTGACAGTTTGATTCCCGGACAGATAGGTGCTCTTAGTGTGACAGTTTGATTCCCGGACAGATAGGTGCTCTTAGTGTGACAGTTTGATTCCCGGATAGATAGGTGCTCTTAGTGTGACAGTTTGATTCCCGGATAGATAGGTGCTCTTAGTGTGACAGTTTGATTCCCGGATAGATAGGTGCTCTTAGTGTGACAGTTTGATTCCCGGATAGATAGGTGCTCTTAGTGTGACAGTTTGATTCCCGAATAGATAGGTGCTCTTAGTGTGACAGTTTGATTCCCGGATAGACAGATAGAGCCAATAGTTAGTTAACTATGAGCAGTGCGCTCTCTGTGAGAGACTTTCTGGCTACTAAGACGATTTCCCGATTAAATGTAGTCTATGCGATTTTAGCTATTTCAAAAATTAATAGCTGCGCTGAAGGGGCGAAGATTCTCTAATATAACTGATATCTAACAAAATGTGAGAGAGATACTCGATAGATTCCGAAATATGAGTGCCAGGCCTGCTTACAAAATGTGAACGCTGTAAAGATGTATAGATGTACCAAGGGAGATGTAGTTTGAAGGCGACAGTATCCTCTAGTGTATAGTTCCATTCGTATATATATCATAGGTGTGTGAAGCTGAACACACCCAGCAGGTACCGGTGCGAAACGAATCTCCCATCAGTCTTAAACACACACAGTACCGACGTCATGCAGCAATACTGTAGGGATTGTGTTGTTGAATATTAATAAACAGCATAAGATATTTGTAAACTGCTATGTTCGTATTGCCTCTCGGTAACGTCCAGGATAGAACCGGGGTTGGCTTCTCTGCCAGGGAGAATAATAATGTTATTTTATTTATTTACTTAAATTTTTGAATATTTATTTTTTTCGAACCAAATGAACATGTTCCACGCAGGGGTGACATGATACGTGTGACTGAGATATGTGACATGTTGTTTTCTACATACCTCACTGTAAATATGGTGTCGTAGTCACGTCACTTCACGTAAGTCGATACCGAGAATACATACCTGACTATATCTGTAATAATATGTCGCAAGCGGCCACTTGGCGGTGCCGAGCTTATCTTCAAAAGCTTATGTCAACATCCTTGTCTTTTCAGCTGACGCGCACCGATACAATCTTGGCGAAAAATAGATAATATTTTTAATGCGAAACTAGCTAATGATAAAACAAAATAACATACAGCCGTGTCACGCCTCCGTCTTGTTGGGCAGCTCTGTGAGTCTTAGTGCTAAAAAAATGCCAACCTGGTGGCGAATGAGAAGGACCGATATGGTAACTATGGTACACTGTACCTATACAGCACACCATAGTTTTTTAAATCTTTCTTCTTTTTCTCACTCGTCGGCCTCTCGAGACTGGATCGCGTTCTTCTGATCTTTTAACGGGTAGACCAACAGAACGGTTACATCAACAAGATATCTTTTATCTGGATATGTTATTGTATATATAAGTGTCATTATATTAGATTACTTATCTTATATGCATGCAGTGCATACAAGCTGTGCATTACTAAAAATTATGTGAAACAAATATAAATTAAATAATTGGATTAACATAAACGGAAACAATTTTTTTTGTAATAGCACCATCTGTGTACCAGTAGAGACTTTAATTGCTTAGTTCTAAAAACTACCACGACAAATCACCGCTGTACTCATGGCGCTCTTGTGCATTCGCCGCATTGAGCTATCTTATTACTCTGTTCTATCTTTAAGCTAGTGAATTACTCAAATCATATAATTGGCTATTTCCTGAATTGAAAATTCCTTTCGGTTGATCCGTTTTGTATGGAGTCGTTACCCATGCTGTTTTTTTAAAAGAATAATATTAGAAAGGCTATAATATATATAAGAATAATATTACAGCTGCGTGCAAATCATTGAAGTGTCTACTTCCTCTTTTACTATCTTACCGTTTTTAACGTGTTGATTTGGTGCATGAATTTGTTTATTATTTGGGAAAAATAAAAAGCAATTGACCAAACTATTTCCTACGTTAACCTTTAATAAAAATAATTATTTAGTTTAGTTCTAACGCCAAAGATCTTCAAACAATAAAAGAATCATGTTCAGTCATAAAAAAAAACTTTAAAACGTTCTTACATTTTTTATATTGACCACGGTATTATTTTACGTTACAACTTATAAATACATGGTAGGGTCGTACAAACGACAAATTCATTTTGTCTAAAGACGTTGGTTAAACGAAAGTTCATAATCCTATGAATAACATATATTATATATAATTGTGTAATATCATTGGTAATAGCATAACCTAAATTTATACCTAGTGCACGCCACTGGCAAATACATATTCAATTTGAAAATAAGTGTACATTGTCTTTATTACGTGTACAAAAAAACATACATTAGCGAAATCGCAGTTCGTGCTGTAAAAGTCACGATGTTCAGATATGATCACATCGACTGAGAGAGAGAGAGAGAGAGAGAGAGAGAGAAATAAAGAGTTTTGAGATGTTCTTGTAATAAATGTTCTTGTCCTTCTTCGCCTAAAGCTCAAATTTTCTGGCTCAAGAACAATTTTACCCTAAGATAAAACTGATTAAAAAATAAAAGACAAAATTATCAAAGTTATTTTATTTTAAAAGCCGAAGAATAATTTATAAAAATGCCGGACGGCACACAAAGATAATTTATAAATGAATGTCCCATTCTAAACTAAACAAAATAAACTGAAACAAAAAACAGGAACGCGCGGAAAGAGAACAATCCAATTTGTAAATTAATTCTTAACGAAATGTCAGCGAAGCGTCGCCGGATTCGATCCTGCGCCCAGAATGCAAATGGACCAATTTATCCATTCAGACTCTCTTCGGGAATCTCCGAAAGAGAATCTGCTTTGTGTGGGAAGGAAGTGCCATCATCGCTTATAATATGGACCACTTCCAGAGATGATTGATAATCCGCCTGGTGTCGATAGCGGCAATTGAACACGTCAAAGCCCAGACCGTCTAGACTTTAAATCTGATCGTACGCTCGTGTGCCCGATAGAATTTAAATAATATAATATAACAATAATTCACGATAATAAGAAAAAATAAATAAAGGTGTCTCAATATACGGCGTCATTTTGGCCCTTTTTCATCCAATGTTCATTTTAATGAGCATAAACTCGCATACTCGGTGTGATTTTGAATCTCTCCAGCAGCAGTGAAATGAAAACACAGCGCTGGCGTTACGCACAGGCAGAGCAGGCGCAGCCTGTGGCGGCCAAATCAAGGGGGTCAATGTCGTGATATCGCATAATCTCGGTGAACACTTTTGGTCACCAAAATGACCGGAAACTTGCAGCAACTGTATTGTGTTTCTCACTGTGTGACAGGTTGCGCTATCTTGCTGATAATACGTGTCTTTTTAATGTCCAATTCATCCTATTTAAAGATTACTTAGACGAACAAATGTCTCCATTCTATAGAAAGTCTGAAACTAAAGATAGGCCCTCTGCAACAGGAAAATAATACTTTCATACTTCGGACATATTTAACCTCAAAACGAGGCATCAACTCCATGAGCTACGCTTAATTCTGTACGACACTTTTCATATCTAACGTCTGATGGAGTAATTATTTGGTTTATAAACGGATAGGTATTTAGTTTGTAAGTTAACTCTTGCGTTTAGGCATTGTTAAAATGAAGGGTTCACTACAATAATCAGTCGTAGAGAAAGATCCGCGGGCTGTCTCCCAATCGTGGAGCGAGCGAGCTAGCATGCTTCTGACCGACTCACATATGTGTGAGACGTTTTGCGCCTGTCGTCATCGCCGCTCTACTTGGCGCTACCTTCGGATTTTTTTATTTTCGCGCCTTTTTTTGTAATTGTTACCGTGGATTGCTGTCTTTCTGATATTTCGGCGTCCCGAAACTGTCCTCGGGGACAACGGGATAGGCTACCTAAAAACGGGATGGTCCCATTCAAAACGGGACATATGGACACGTTAGCTGCATGTTGCTGGAATATATGTAGATAGTAGACTAGAGCAGTTGGTGATCAGGACGAAAGGCGAGAGGTCAATCTCTATTGAGAATCTCTACTGAACCATTAATGGTGATCGCTATCGTCACATGTTGGAAAACTTCTTGGTAGCAGAATTGGATCGATTGGGCCTACAACACATGTGGTTTCAACAGGACGGTGCCACCTCATTCGCAGCCCGAGCTACGCTTGATATTTTGCCAAAAAATTTTCCCGGCCGCATTCTGTCAATAAGTGGTGATATCGACTGGCCTCCTCGAGGATCGATCACCTGATTTGACGGTTCCCGACTATTTTCTGTGAGTACTTGAAAGAAAAGGTCTTCGCCAATCTCCGAAATTGCTGAAATAACACGCCAAGTGTGCGAGAATGTTATGAAACGTATGGTTAAAAGATCAATATCATATTTTATACATAATTGTAATAAATCAAATAATCGATAATTAAAAACAAAACTATAAAAATAGTATTTTATTTTCTAGTTATTTATAAACAACACCGGCCTGGAACATAATATTCACCCTGTTGAGCAAGTGGGAGCTAGACCACGCCAAAGAGATTAAATTTAATGTAGAATAGAAAAATCCAGGTCTGTCTTCATTGATCGTGTGTAAGTTATGATTAAACCGATCAAAGTTGTGACTGTAATATTCGCATATAATAACGTATTAATCGATCATTGTTTTACTCTGGGAATGTATCCAGTATATGTAGTGTACATTTCTTTCTATCAAATCAGTAGATAGTTTTTGCTGCCACGTTGGTAGGGCAGATTTCGGATTTCTCCGGCATTTCCTTTCTCCTTCCCAAAGTTCAACTTTTTCAGGCACCGCGAGTATTTTATCTCATAGTCTTTATTTCTCCTCGCGATGCCTGATAAGTCTCACCCGGGGCGATGGCCCGGGGAATTAATTATCGCACCTTAAACTTAGAAAACTCATTTATACTATCTGGACGATTTTTAAGGTGCGTAATATTATCTCCGGGCGATCGCCCCTCTCATTCTCTTTTTATTCATGTATCCTATATCTAGAACATAATTCCCTAACTCTAGTTATGTCATTTTTAAGAATAATACATTTTTCTCCTGCGCGCTGGCGGGGGCGGAGTCTCGCAGCGGCCCGCTTCCCCCTCCACTCGGCGGTCCGTTGACGCAGCGGCGTAGGGAATCCAGCGGCGTAGGGTGCCGGGCGGAATGTTCCTGTGACGCGGAAAAGTGGCCCCTTTCTGTTTGTTCATTTTTCGGGCCACTTTCTGTCACATCCGTAGCTTATGAAAAGCTGTGCGGAACAGTAGATGTATTTACGATGCTTTTCATGTATAAACAAACACCTGTCAAAATGACAAGACTGGTGGATGATTCCAATGCCATGTTTCAAAATTATAACTCATTAATTATTATTGGGAGAACACATACTTATTGTGAAGTTGTAATAATAATGTGTAACTAATTAGATTACTCAAATGTATTTGAGATTCCGTAAAAATAAGGTAGATGGCTCTTTCAAATAATGAAACGATTAAATATATTAATATCAAAAAGATAATTTGTCGCTAAAAATTGTGTCGCTGTAGCATAGTTGGATAGTGCACCTTCCCCGTTTAGGAAAGAGATCCAGGTTCGAATCGCGGTGGCTCAACAACAATATTTTTCGATAAAATTGATTTTATATTTATATTTTTCTAATTAATATATTTAATTTATATTTTCATTAATTATTTTTAGTTTTTCCACAGTTAAATATTTCATACATATTTCGTTTAAATAACTTCAGTTAGTACATTACTTATATTGTAATTTTTTTAAGAATATATATATTTTTTTATTACATTTTTTTGTAATTATTAGACAAATTACGAGTATGCTTTTATTGTGTAAATGAATGTATGTTCGTTTAGATATGAATCGCTGACAAGTGTTTATAAACTGTTGGCTGACGCCTCGCAGGCCCAATAATCATTTTACAAGGTTTATTGTAGAGAACTGTGTTATTACATAACAATGCAAAAAATATTATTTTTAATTTTTCTCTTTTAAAACTTTTCGCCTAAATTTCAACGAATGTCAGGGCCAAATAAATTAACTCGCTCAACAATAATTATATCATTAATTATTAAAGAGAACACATTCTTATTGTGAAGTTGTAATTATTCAGAACAGACGGTCTGTGATATTTTAAATATTAATTAGAAAGATATACATATAAAATCAATTTTATCGAAAAATATTGTTGTTGCAAGGTAATTGGAGATTCCGTAAACATAAGGCAGATGGCTCTTTCAAATAATGGAACGATTAATATTAAAAAGCTAACATATAGGTTCGAAAATTTATCGTCAAGAGTACTGTTGCTGTAGCATAGTTGGATAATGCACCTTCCCCGGTTTGAAAAGAGATCCAGGTTCGAATCCCGGTAGCAACTACAATTTTTTCGATAAAATTGATTTTATATGTATATCTTTCTAATTAATACATTTAATTAGTATTTAAAATAATTGTATCAATATAATTCGAATTAAGGTAAAAACGGAATGATTGTATTTGCGTTATTTTGGACTAGTTCCATTTTTTGGTATATTTTCAATATTAAAATATAATAGAATTTTATGGAACTAGCTAAAGTAATCGGCTTCTGCTAGAAAAAAATATTAAATTTTAAATATAAAAATATTGTGTTTTATCAACTATGTTATTTACTGTAATAAGCTTTGTACCTACTGTTTCATTTTTACAACAGTAAGTCAGTTTTTGATATATTTTTAATATGCTTTTTAGTAACAGCCGATGTTAAAAATATCACATGCTTTTGAACTAAAGTTGAAAATATATTATTACGTTATATTTGATACCTACCGCGCACGAAATATGTTGGGAGTTGACATTTACCAATTGGCAACACTGACCGCGTGAGATAAAGAATTCTTGCTACGATCTTTCTTTTGACAAGTATTGGCGAGCACGGGCTGTTGTTCCGATGCAAAAATAACGGAGATGTGACTTCGTATAGGTTAAGGAAGGTTGAGAATAATCAAATGTATTAAGCATCTGTGTTATCCTGCACCTTATTGTAAGATTTGTTCGCTAATTGGAAAGGTCAGGTGATGACAAGATGACAAAACTGTGATTACAATACTTTTAAATTCATGAACGATTTGGTCTCCTCAGCTTCACAATTTGACAGCTGAATTTGTTTTATGACAGAGGACGACGCGAAGGATTCCACGTGTGTTAAAATAGAAAAGGAAGACCTATCCTTCTTGACGTTTTGATGGGAAGGAGTCACAAGTATTGGCGGGTGCCTCGGAACATCAAATCTGGACGGAGACTGGGGATCACTGCTCGTCACAATATATATATATATATTTTTTTTGGGAATAGATTCCATTTTAATTTCCAATGAAGCAAATCGTTTGTATACTCCGGTTAATACAAAATATATTAAAAGAGGCAAGCGGCAGTGTTCCGCGGCGCCCTTCATGAATATCTATAATATGAATCTGATGTATTTCCATAATTTAAAACAGGTTTCTGTAATCCAGTCTTCCGCGTGATATAGTAATTAACTACTAAACGTATGATATAAACAACACAAAATACGTTCATTGAAAGCCGCCACGCTAAAGGATAACAACATTTTAGAAATAATTCATAAGAAAACAGTTCTATAAAGAACGAGAAGTAATAAGAAAGTTGAAAATCGCTTCCCACAAAGAAATTATTCAAGAAGAAAGAGAAGCCAAATGGCGGTTGGGCAGAAAACAACTGTTCTGGTTCCGAAACATCGAGAAATGAAGCACCTAGACACGTTAATGGTGGATACTATTTGCGAATATCAGAAGAAAAATAATAAGTTTTGTTTTTTGTATTGTTTATAGCCCCCGCGGTATTTGTGGCAGCAGCGTCCAACTCATCTCAAAGGCATTATTCCGCTTTTTCTCCCGTTCCCTTAGATTAATAATTCCATAATCATGCACGTACGTGCATAATACGTTCAATGTTTATGATAATTTGTGTCACTCAGATGTTATTTCCAAAGGATCAAACATTCCATGCCAATGTTCATTTCACTCGACTGAGACAGTTTCTAGTGATGATAAACCATTACGCGACTGTGATTGTGTCTATGATTGGTAACTGAGATTTATCGATGCTTAGTAAGTAAGATTTAACTGTCGGAGGCTTACTTTCTAGTGAACCAGTTATTGCGTTAATCAGTTACCAATCATCGTTACAATCGAACACAATCACAGTCACAATAACAGTTGAAATAACGGTTTTAATAAACATTCAATGTCAATGTTCAGTTCACTCAAGCGAATCAATTGCTGTTTCCAAAGAATCAAACATTCAATGTTTACTTCACTTGTAAATGACCTAGTTGCTATTTCCAATGGATTAAATATTCAATGTTCATTCCACTCGCGTGAGCCAGCTGTTATTTCCAAAGAATCAAACATTGCGTGTTAATGTTCACTTCACTCAGATGAGTCAGTTACTATTTCCAAAGGATTCAACATTCCGTATCAATGTTCGCTTTCAGTGCGTACTCATCTACATTAATTAATTCATTGATAAGTTGTAGAATGTTTACGCGGGCAGATTGAGCAGAGTATTATTTTTACGGCTCCGTAATCACGCGTGGGCGATTTTAGTGAATGACATCGTAATATGTGTGTCGGTGAATCACTCCGAGTCTAATCTAATCACTACAGAGATAATAATTAAGTAGGTACATGAGCAGGCACTTTAAATTATATTCGCGCGAGATACATTCCTCAATGCACGCTGATATTGGGATACCCCCAAGAGATTGGGGCACTATTTTCTCTTGTATTTAAGAATAATTTTCTTAAGTAGTATTTTCTTTATATCTCACTTCTCTGTCACAGCTGACAGTTCCTTTGCTTTATCATTCGGTCAATACTCCTCTGTGTCGGTCTACCTTGTCTTCCATTACCGATTCATTTTTTTCAGCCCCGATGATGGACCCTGCAATGGGAACCGAACTTGGACACGTGGCAGAATAGACCAGAAAATTTTACATGGGAAAAATAAAACAAAAACAGATTAGAAAAAATACTTAGAATGACAAAAACAGGAAACGAAGCTATTATTTTAACACGTGAAGTATGGAAGTCTTGGGCATTACAGGATTTACGACCTGTCATCGGCTGGCTTAAAATGATCACTTTACACAATGTAACGTTCACCTATTTACCCATGCAAGTTGTATATATGTTATCATGTTGGAACATTTCAATGATTTGTTACCAACTATCGCCATCTATGAATGATTTTTTTTTTTTTGAAAATTTGATATTCATACTCATGTAACAGTATAGATGTCGCTGAAGCTGAGACTACTCAATACTCAAAATATTGTGGTCTAAATATGTTCTAGTATATATGTTAATAATTAGAATGAATTTCATATATACACATAAAGGATATAACCTCATACTTTAGAAAAAAATAGTCTCAGCTTTAGCGACATCTATATATAAATTAATAATAGTAGATTTTTTGTCGTATTAAATTTTGTGAGATATTCAAATGTCGCGTCTATTTTTCAAACACGCTTTTGGACAGCTGATATTTTTGTCCTTGCTTCATCGGTCTTCCGGAACGAGAGTCATCCGTGCGTCTCAAGATCCAAGGTCGCATGACACACCAAAGTCTACTCAATATGTAATCCAGAATATGAGCTGATCTTTCAAAGCATCTCCCATTAAGAAACAGATTCCCGAGACACGGTAGGTAGACAGTGATATGTGTCACGTGTGGCGCTCTAACGTCACAATGACATGTAACAATGGTTAATTTTTGAAGTGAAACTTCTTTAAACACCGTGTAGTAATTTTAATCCCATCTTCAAGACCATCGTCGTACGGAATTGAAACGAAAATTATAACATTTTGGATAATTAAAAATATATCTTATGGGCGTCCTTTCATTTGTTAATGACGTTATTTGTTACGTAAAGCATGCGAGAGAGGAAGGTTTGAATAGAAAGGGACGACAATAAAATTGTTGATTTTCTCGCATTCGATACAAGTGTCAAAAATAACTCGTATCTGGAGACTTCTGCTTTTTCATGTTGATATATGGAATGAAATAAATATGTGTGTTGTCATTTGAATTAATCCATTGAAAATTAAATCATTTATTGGAGTACCTACCGAATTCATATATATGAATATGTTTTGAAATCAGACAAAATACCTACATATATTTAGATGTAAGTCGCTTAAATTAATGTTCTAAATTTAAAATTATTATGTCAGATGCATTTTCTGATTTTGTTTAATATTATCGATTTAAAACAAAACATTCAATTTATGAAATTTTGCTACGTTTGTTCAATAATCATTTATGTAAACATGATCTCAGTTTTTTAGAGAATCTCTCTAAGTGGGGATATACATATTACTAAGTTGATACGTAAGAACACCGTTTGTACATTTCAGGGAAGACAATTTTGTTTGGGGGCTAGAATAAGACAAACGCATGGGTTGAAACTGTTGTTAGTTTTTATTAATATTTCGTCTCTTTTTTGAACCACAGATCGTTGACGAGAATTGCACTATTGAAATGATATTTAAAAATTATTTAAATATCCGCCAAAAGCCGTTGAATATTTCGTGTTCGAAGATGGATTCGTTCTATTTAGTCTAATTTTGTTAGTGATTATTTTCAGAATCTGAGAATCTCTCGAGAGTGTTTCGGACGAAGAGTCGGCGCTCGGATCTGTTTATGTTCAGCTAGACGAGTAAATGTTATGTGTGTTACTTTACACACTTTGGGTTTGATTTATTGAGACCGCAAACGGAGTTGTTCATTATGTCCATTCATCTATTTGAAATTGAAAAATAATTCAACATTCTCAAATTCTTCAAATCGAAATGCTATTTTGACAAACAGAGCAGTATGTTAAATCTACGAGAAATGATTTTTAACCTAACGTAGGTATGTACATGTTTAAAATGTTAACAAAATATAATAAATATATATCTGTAATCCTTTAAACCGGGTGTCTCCAAACTTTTTGGTCCAAGGAGCACAGAGTCCTGCCACACCGTACTTTAATCGAAAATAAAACACGAGTAAAGTTTATCCACAACTGTAAATAATTGTCAAAGGAAAAACACAGCTACATAAATCTAATTAATTATTATTACAATGTTAAATTCTATTCTGTAAATATGGGTACGAGGTGCGTTTTTTAAGTAAGTATCGGATTTACTTTCTTCGGATGCTAACACACCTTAACTACTACTTCTCAACATAGTCGCCACCATTATTAAGACACTTGTCATAACGGGGCACCAATTTTTGTATATCTTTGGGATGAAAACCACGTCTGTACTTCGTCGTTGAGTCATCAAAACGCCTGCAACCAAGGAACCTCTTCAGATGAAGGAGAATATGGAAATCACTACTTGGCGATGAGTGTCAGCTGGTTTCATATTTCGTGCATTCAAGAAACGAATCACGGACCGTATCTCACTATCGGCGGGCTGATCTATTGTCTTGAACATTTCAACCGCTCACTAAAGAGATCCACAATGTATAAATGTGTCTAATGTTACATGTGATTACGATGCTTACTTAAAAAACGCGCCTCATATGTCAATGATTGTGTATTTTTTCTAATAAGTAAAACAATTCATTATTATTTTGTATTATTAAAAAAATAAAGTCAACGTGCCGAGACGGACCCCTGCCGTCTGGCGACTCACCAAATAAAGCGGTTTACGTCTTGGCTAAATATATAAAATTAAAATAATTTTTTCAGTGGGTAAGATCTAATAATCCGTGATCCCATAATCTGATATATAATATACAAATAATATAGTAAAATAAAATTACTAATGTACGTGAATACGTTTTTGGTACAAATTTAAATTGATGTACGAATATTTTGGTATAAATTATACACTTTTTAAAAATTAATCGATAAATATAAAATATATTCAAAATAAGTACCTACTTATTTGGTGTGATGTCGATCACGATCATAATTATTGTGAGATTTTTTAAGTGATTGATTGAAATAATCTACGTTGCCGTTTTCTAATGTTTGTTTTATTTTGTTATGCGACGCGGACTGACGAGCACGTGAGTGAATGGACATAGTAAAATTATATATATATAGGATATTTAATGTACAATTTAACATCTTTATTCTAATGGATAGAATGTATCTATTTAATGTATTTGTCGGGCGCGCGTTGTCCAAGCATTCATATAAACCGAGTTCAACTTGTCACATGATCAATACAAAAATTGCTATATGGTGGAAATATGAGGAAGAAAGGAACTTAATTGTCGTCTGCCAGATGCTGGTTCATTTGTTGATTCCTATCCACCACAAATACAAGCGTCGCGGGGTGTATTCTAACACTCGCGAAAAGGATTATTATGTACAAGCGGGATTAAGGTAAGATGAATTAATAAGTGAAGCGATGGCAGTTCCAAGCGCATTGAATTTGCTGCAGTTGGAAGACTTTTAATCACTGTGACGTCTTCATTCTATCTTATGCTTGGGTGAGGAAAGAAAGGGAAGGAGATACGCAGGTAAAAATTAAAAAGGTTAAACGCGAATAAGTCAAACGCCACTATAATTCATCTCACCTGGTGCACAATATTTTAGTGGTAGATACATATTAAAATATGAAGCGAAATTGTTCAAGCTGCATTGTGCCTAATCTCAACCACGTCAGAGATATGAGTGCAGCTATGCGATTGTTTCGATCAATTGATATCAAATTATATATTGAATACTATTTGACCTTTATGATTAGCAAATCGCCTCACCGTCTTGCGCGCACGTGAACGCGATATAAATAATGGTTCCTATACCCAGAACACGACCTTTTTCTGTCTCTGTAGTTTTGGATCAGTTGAAAAATTGACAATTATCGTCTACCAGTGGGTAAGGTAGGTCTTTCTACCATCTGGGAATGATACGTTGACGGAGAGTGTACTGTTTGTGTGTTCGGTTTCTCGCTGTGCGTGTCGAACTTGCAACGATTTAGTGCAAGCAAATATATAGGATAATTTTGCGGCATTTTCGCAAACATTTATTTACTTCTCGAAAGTACATCGAAAGTAAAAACGAGAATCTATAGATAAATATGGCGGACTACTCACAGCTGTTCCAAAAGTCATCTGACATATTGATACTTTGAAAGTTGCAGTATACAACAATTAATGATTAAATATACCACTATTTTAGTGATGAGAGTTCGTCCGATGATAATCTCGTTGTTTAATATATAATTAGCACTTTCACCACCAAAGTGACAGATTTTGAACGCAGAGGCGAAAAAATCCATAGATAAAGCATATTTAATGATTATTTGTCGCGCTTATAGACACGTCATCTATGTTTTAACAATAGTAAATTTGACGTTCAAACAACCCGCAAACGATTTTAACCACGGGCGTTAGTAAAATTTCTCTAAAGTAAAATGTTACTATTGTAAAAAATCTCATATAGTAATTTTCTCCGTTGTGCAGAATTTATACATATTCCAGCGAAAGGTGAGAGGTGATAAGCGAATGCTCCCATATCGGTACTTCTCATTCGCCGCCAGGTTGGCATTTTTTTAACGCTACCAGAAATATTGTGGACTAGGTGTGTTTTACGATAGTGTTTACCAGTTCACGCCAACTTGTTACAACTGACATCCTGTGTAGTCTGCGTTATTGTTGCAAGTTGAAAACAACACCAGCACCGATGGTATGTTTCAAAATATAATACAATGTAATGAACGTACGAAAATAAACAATTTCTATTTATTCGATTTTTTTTTCTCCAAATATTCCTTGATTTAAAGACAAGCCACGACCACCGTAAGCCTAGCCAGGTTGTAATTATTTCTAGCAAGATGTCAAAATCAACACACGATTGTGAGTCTGCGAATGGGGCTGACCACTTCTGTTCAAGGATGAATTAATATATAAATGAAAACGCAGAGAAAGAACGGGAAAGGTGAAAAAAAAACTTAAATCACCCTTAACTCTTCAAGGGTGATTCTCTAATAGAAAAGAGCGGACCAAGCACATAGATACAGCTAAGAAACCAGGACCGGCAGGTATCTGATCATAAATAAATAAAAAAACTAATCAAAGCTAATTAGAGGAAAAGAGGATGAGCCTCATCCCCAATCGCAGGATCTGTACGTATGATTGGTTGTACTGAATAACTTTAAAATGTTTTATTAAATATGTAGGGGGCGGCGATTTAAATCCACCGCCAGAAACGCCGCTCCTTTCCGACGAACGACGCGAACGACACTCGGATTGAGGACGCAGACTGCAGCAAAGAGCAACTTCCTCAGACTGGCCCGATCGCTCGCTAACAACAGTTTTTCCGTTCGTCCGATCTTCACGCTCCGCTATCTTCCGTGTTCTCCCTGTTCTATCTTCTGACACAATAAACCGCATCGTCAAACTTGAAAGCAAAGCACAAGGGGCAAGAAGCTAAAAGCTTATGGGGAATTGGAATTTGTCCGATTATGAAAGAGTCTAGAATTGCTATAGCGTGAGTGAATGAATACCCCGATATCAATCACTCATTTACTCACATATTCGTTTGATCATAATCGCGGAGTGTATGTAAGTGTGTATGGCCAGAGCAGGATGAACTATTTACAGTTGAGAGTTGAGCACAGTCACAATTAGAAAATATGCAATAAAAAGTCCGGCAGCTGCGAGCCGGCTTCCCGGACGGCTGCCAGCGTGTATTATTGGCACATGCTGTTTGCGACGATTGCGGGAATGTTTTTTCGGCCGATGAGAGACTAGTTTTACACGCAGGTATCTGCAAGGTGCGTTCAGGGGCCATCGGCGGCGATGTTTGTGAATGCGATCAACCTCCACACGCTCTAAACTATTCAGATACACAAATTCAAATTTTTAATACAATAAAATACAATAATACTTAAATAAAAAACGATATAAATAA
Source organism: Eubasilissa splendida (assembly GCA_031772225.1). Lineage (NCBI taxonomy): Eukaryota > Metazoa > Arthropoda > Insecta > Trichoptera > Phryganeidae > Eubasilissa > Eubasilissa splendida. Next base: position 919,261 of record CM062855.1, on the reverse strand, counting down.
ATCATTAGTTTTTAAATTAATATATACTTATACATTACTGTATTTACGAGCTAATACACGCTTCGTGTAGATAATAAATAAAACATTTTACGATGTTAAAAATTATTTCCAAAAGACAGATTGTTAGTCTCCAAAACTTGACCTCTGAATGGATGTGGACGTTACATCAAACGTCTCAATTTCTTAAAGACATATATATCGATTGAAAACAGTGCGTCTGTGCTTGTGGTCAACTCTGTATACCTTGGCTACACTAAACAAGCGGTCAGGGTCTCGGTAGAATTTAAATGCGGAAATTCAATAGTGCAATGTGCATCCTTATTATATCGCTTTAAATGAAATATAGATTGTACAAAAGCCTTTGCTGCACAGCGGTCACCATCAGCCGCGCAACGGCCACTATCGGCCGCTAGCAGCCAGAAATACATATCGATATCTACTTAAAAACTTGAAAAATACTAACAAAACACTCGTGACATATATTTGACAGTTCTACCATAGATAAGGAAAAAAACTGCTACCATAGAATGAGACGCGATATGACCATGAGACATAGATGAGATGACAGGATGCTTTTCCTATCTATGACAGTGTGACAGGTGCCCAGCCGTAATACGATTTCGCGTACTTTACAGCCACAAATGACCCTATCGAAACCGCCACGGTCGCCACATCCAGAATACCATAGATATAGATGGGGAAACGTAATATTATTATGGATACTCAAAAGCCCACAATTCCCGAAACCCAAGTTTTCAATAGACGCGTCCAAACCTGACGACAGTTTCAAGATAGCCCAGCGACCCAAGAAGCGGACTATCTTCGCGGCGGGATGGACTAATACATGCGTTATGTGCCAGCAAGGAAGATTTTGAATATAAAGACTTGGCGGATGAAGTAATTATGTTTATTCAGTTCTAGTGTATAAATAACAAATTCTCGAAGATGTGCCGAAACAAGCAGACTTTGAGTTATCTCTCGTTGTAACTTCAAATACAATCTAATTGAAAATGCACCTGACGATCTCTTATATTGGCGTCGCACCAGGTGCTAGAGATAGGAATATCTCTAAATCTGAATTCTCAGGCAATAAATTTGAGTGACAAATGTCAAGTGAGGTTTTATGAAAATGATAAGAAAGTACAACAGTGGTCAGCTGTGTGGTTCTTATGAATGTTCGTTTATTATTTAGTATTCAGCACATTAACACGATTTTTGATAATTTAATGACAAATCCGGGGAAGGAAGGCTCCCGCATAATAAAGTTAAATGAACGATTTATGGTAAGTTAGGGCACAACGTTGAAGATGTGGCAAATGTCAATGGAATTTCATTCATTGAATTAAAATGGCGCGGAGACCACGTGCCGGAAGCCGAAACGTTAACGAACCACCCCACCTCACTGAACCAAACGACCAAACGTTTCTCGCCGGATCAGGCAGAAGGGATAGAGCGCCACACTTTTCTGTCCTGATACACAATTCTCGCTTCATCCACATTCGTACATCTCATCGCGCAAACACGCCGATTGATATGAAGTAAACCCCTAAGGGTCCCACCCTATCCCGGAATCGTTATGAGAGTTGTACACTCCAGCATCGATTTCACTCAGCGAAGCAACGCGTGCATTTAGGCATTTTATATTATTATAAAGCTAAGTTCGATTAGTTATGTTTCAGCATTTAGTTAGGGCTGTCCTTTTATTTTTTTCTTTATATGCCACAATCAGCAAACACATATTTATTATAATTGGTCATGTACTGATCATCGTGTACAATATGAATCAATTTGACGTGAGATCCGTTGAGACTCATTATCATATTGATTCCAGAAGGCAGCCAGAGAGAAGCTACGGAATCTGGAATATCTGGTTTACCAGGTCGTACCAAGTCCTCTATTTCTGGTGTCTATTCATGCACTCTTGTGTCATACGTCTCTCTTCATTCATCGTGTGATCAAATCACCTAAGCGATTCTTTACATTCCTTTCCTTCCACTTCTGCCAGTTCCAGGCCTCACCTCCAAACAGCAGTGTCGACACTAGGACTCCATTGTTAAAAATAGACAGGCGTAAAGAGTTATTCAAGAGTGGATGGAAGAAAAAAATATGGTGTACCTGGCATATTATACGCGAGTCTGATTGGACATCAAGGATATCGAGTATGTTTCACACAAGCCACAACGCCATTATAAATAATTATAAACTAATGTTTAAAACACATCTCAAGACGGGCGTGAGAGATGTTCAAAGGACTTCAAACAATATTTAATTATATCGTGTCTGAATTCGAAACGTAAACCCGGATCGATAGGATCAAAATGAACAAATCTCCGGGTCGCGTCCCGCGGAATGGAATACGACAATTCTGGTTGTAAATTGGAATTACCGCAAGGTATGGGAAGGTTTAAGTAGGGAAACATTGGTACAGGATGAGGTCGGTAAAGGGATAAAGGTTCTAGTCGAAGGATCAGTGATCTCGAGAACCGGGATTCGAAAGGACTGCTCGCCTTATCTTATATATATATGACGTCTCCGTTATTCTTCAAGTCGCCGCCGAGATCACACTAATGGCACGCGGATGAGCAGATCTCCGATCCCAATTTCGTTTTAATACATTATATTTAATATATTATTTGAATATCTGTCCTCTATCAGAAAACAATTAGGTTAAGTCGACATTTATCCAAGACACAATCCAATTGACCCTATTGGCACGTATATCGCGAGAATGGTTAATTACGTTATTATTTAAATATATTTTTTAATATACCTAATTGGATATTTGTTTGCATCAATTGGTAAGTGGTATATCACTTCTTTTTTTTTAATAATAAATTATATTTTAAACCTTTAAAATAAGCCACTTATAATTACGAACCTACCTACGACACGGCACCATTAGAGTTTTACAATTTTCAAATTAATTCAACAATTTTATTCACAGAAATGACAAATTCGTTTTCGTTCGTATATTTCAAAGAAAATTGACACTTCATTACAATGTAATGACACATAATGACATTGGGATTTTTATATATGATGAATAATTGAAATAATAAAATTATATTATAACAGTTAGTCTATTTTCGCTTCAAAGAAAACAAAATGTTTTCGCTTCAAGTATAGATTATTTAGTGTCCGCGTCTGCTCTCGAGGGAGTGATTGTTAAGGATCGCTGCTCCTTCAAAGGATGAGTGGTAATTATTGGATACTCATTCATCTTCTCGTCCGGAACCTCCTCACCCATCCCTCAAGAAAGAGGATAACGCTCTGGGAGACTTAGAGATTATTTGTACAACGGACCAAGTTGTACATAATAAGAAGATGGCACTTAAAAGAGATTATGGCCCTTAGATACATATTTGATTAACTCCCGTTTTCTTACAGACATGACCGACTATACTGCAAACATATAAATTTCTAATTTAGCGAAAAATGAAATTTTAATTATTCATTTATATCAAAAATTATACACTGAGTTATACTTTTTTTTAAACTATTATACTTAGATAGGACCTTCATGCAAATTTAAAACTGATAAACTGAATATTATTTGCTATAATTAAGATAATACAGACATTGTAAGGAAGACCGCGACCATTTAATTCATTTTCTGTGTGCCACAAAATTCTTGCACATGCGAAATATATTTTCTTATAATCTTGAAGTCAAAATTGCGGAAACAAATTAACAAAATGTTAAAAATTAATAAACTTATGAACCGTTAAATTTGCAAGGCATTATGTAATTGATTAATGGTTTTTAATCGCTTTCAATTTATACAATTTATTAAACTAAGTTTTGTATCAAAAACGCAAAAATTTCGTATTAAATAATATTTATATCAATCCTGTTAATGTGTTTTTGTTATTATTTATTTTGCTTCGTTCTGCAGGTCACGTGCGGTAATCAAATGCGGACGTCAAATTCGCGCTCTTGTGTTTTTCGTTAAAAAATGACAAAAATATATATTTTTAGGCATATTTTAGCCACAATATGAATTTAATATTTTGAACTTATTAATAATACTAGTTGCTAATTTCGTTAATTAGATGATTTTTCACTGATTTTATGGGAAAATAACGTTTTTTTGACGAGAATAAACATTACATATACGTCATTTTGTATGTTTGTCTACAAAACGGCAATGCGGTATGTTTAAAACGACGATTATTCATGGTTTATGTAGGTACTTTGATCTCAAAACATATTCATAGATGTGAAGTAGGTACTTAAATAAATTATTAATTTCGACTATTTCATTTTTAAGGAGAACATAATCTTATTGTAAAATTGTAATTTTTCAGAACATAGGTCTGTGATATTTAATACAAATTAAAAGATATACTTTTATTATTAAGGAGGAGGACACATTCTTATTGTGAAGTTGTAATTATTCGGAACATAAGTCTGTGATCACGTGATCTGTGATGTGTTGTGTTGTAATATAAGTTGTATCAATGTGTCCAAAATTTAACAAAAATGAATTGATAATTCTGGCGTCTGTTATCAGATTACTCAAAGGTATTTGTGATTCCGTAAAAAAAATGTAGATGGCTTTCAAATAATGGAACGACAGATGTATTAATTTGAAAAAGTGTAACATATAGGTTCGAAAATTTGTGTCATGAAAAATACTAGTGTACTTCCCCGGATTGGAAATAGAGATCCAAGTTCGTATCCCGGTAGCGCAAAAACAATATTTTTTGACAAAATTGATTTTATATGTATATATTTATAATGAATACATTAAATTAGGATAAACTTTTAATTTATATAGATTATTTCATTAAACAATACGTATTAATATGAGAAAACGTGGATAAAACTCAAGACACGAGTTCTTTTTGACAGCTTGTCTCGAATGCGAGAAAATCAACAATCTGTTTGTCGTCTCTTTCTATCAAAATTGTCTGGTAAGATTTACATAACAAATAACGTCCCTTAATATTTAGGTGATATTTTAAGTGGTTTCGAGTATGAATTTTAAATGAAGTGAAAGTACCCCCCATAAGTAATTTTTAACACTCGTAACAGATACTATTTGTAACAGTGGTAAAGGTACGATTAAAATTAATAGTATCCTCCCTTAGTCTCAGGAATTTAAACTAAACTGGTTGCAAGCTTCTAATCCCTACTAATGGCATCTGGATGGCAATAAATATCCAAAACCAATTCACCGTGTGGCACAACCCATCTAGTCCAAGTACTGCCAGAGGTATCTCCATTGTTAAATAGCGTGTATTTTGTCGTTATTTCAAAATTATTATTATACAGAATTTTAATGTAGAATATGCTTTATCGGAAGGCCGATTGCTTTCGCTGAGCAGTGGTCGCTTCACGGTCTATATTGACCGCTACGCATCCACGGTTATTTTGTAAAACTTATTTTTCAATTATGTAAATATAATAATAGTAATCCACAGTCTAACTTAAGTCATTATCGTGAATAAATACCCAACCAGACATATTCTTAAAATGGTTTATGTGCGTAATTCAATACGTAATGTACCATTCCGGCGATGGCACACGTCCGCCACATCTACTACTGTACAAACTAACTTATACAAATATCAGGCAAGTTCTTATTTTCGTAAGTGTACGTGCCACCTGGCAACAAATTATCTTATTATTATTAATAGATCTCGCCGCCCTAGCGGTAATAATTATCATTATCAATGGGTCGTAAAGGTCTTGTGTCTTGGATTAAACCATTGCAAAAGCAGTGTTGTTCAAATTAGGAAATAAATGTAGGAAAAAACATATTCAACGCAGGGATGGTAGGTATAAGGTTAGTACCTAACTGTTTTTAGTACCTTGCTGTATTTAGTACTTAACTGGTTTAATACCTATCTGTTTTTAGTACCTAGCTGTATTTAGTACCTAGCTGTATTTAGTACTTAATTGGTTTTAGTACCTATCTGTTTTTAGTACCTAGCTGTATTTAGTACTTAACTGGTTTTAGTACCTATCTGTTTTTAGTACCTAGCTATTTTTAGTACCTAGCTGTTTTTAGTACCTATCTGTTTTTAGTACCTAGCTGTATTTAGTACTTAACTAGTTTTAGTACCTATCTGTTTTTAATACCTAACTGTTTTATAAAAGCTGTGTTTAGCAGCTGTTTTTTTATTACCTAGCAGATACTTTTAGAAGCTGTGTTTTAGCAGATATTTTTAGTGTTAGTTTAGTTATTCTCTTTAGTCAATCGCAATTAGTGTCGTTGATAATATTGTAAGTGGGATTTTTAAAATGATCGGATTGATAAAGAATACATCGTTCAAACATGAGGTACCCTTAACATCACGTGTAATACTTGCCCGAATGTGCGAACTGAAAGGCTGAAACGCCTGAAAACAATAACTAAATTCTTGAAAATAAATATTTGTTTCACCGAGTACTGCGTCTTAATCAGTTAATCTGTCTAGGAAAATAAATTATTTGACTAATACAAATAACTAATAGACGCCTACCGTGACAGCCAATTCATTTCTAAATTAGAATACCTCCGCAGTAGGTCTGCTCATTTCGGCTCGCTCCATTACATTCACGTCAGTCCCTCATGACTGAGGATCGTGATCTCCGTGAACTCTCCTCTTGACTATGCTCCTCCACTTTGCCTGTTGCCTTTTCCACTCGGCCTCGGTCGGTCCGACGAGTGGGGTATGTTTCTCTTCCTCTTCGTCCACAGCAATAAGCTTCTCCGAATTTCTCCTTCTCACGAGATGCCCAAAAAATTGAAGGATTCGCTTAGGTAAACGGTTGGGAGTCTGTCCTTGATGTTAAGTTACTGCAGAATGCAGACATTTGTGCGTCATGGTATGCGTAATATGCGTCTCCAGCACCACATCTCAAAGACATCAATTCGTCTTCTCTCCCTTGCATTCAGGGTCCATAATTCCACGCCATATAATACATTAGATTATACCTATCAGGGGTACACGGTGGCCGTTCTTATGGTTTTATACCCGTCGACGGATCCAAAATCAGCCGCTATTATTGTGCAGTTGGTGGTTGCCCTGAAAGCAAGTCTCCAAACACTAAAACGATTCTTAAATGTACGTACCAATGTTTGATTTCATCGGTGCTGCCTTGACTTGTTTTGCCCAGCCAAAAAACAAACATTCTCGTGAAAATAGATTAATATTACTAATATGCTATTGTAGCTGCTACGTAGCCTATATAGGGGACGCTACTCGGTGAGAAGTAGAATCTATGTTTCAAAGCGGAATCTTTTATTATATTGCTTTATATGAAATATAGATTCTACGGAAGCCCTGACCATACAGTCCTAGCAGTAAAAAACAATTGCTTTTTGCACTAAAATAAAATAATAGTTGCTCTCCTTGGAAATTGTACAAACACTGTTCTTCCGTTTTAACTTTGAAATATATAGATCCACTTAAAGACATTCTTGAAAAATACGAGTAAAACATTCATATGCCACATTTGACAGTGTTGCCATAGATGAAGAAAGAAACCAAAGAGTGCGACGCGATGTGACCATGAGACAAAGATGAGATGACAGTATGCTTTTCTAATCTATGACGATAGATGCTCAATTTACTGGCAAATGACACGACATCCAAGAAGCCCTAAAATGGTTGGATTTTTTTTGTAGCGCCATTTGTATAAAGAATTTCACATCAAGAACCTTTACACATAAACTGTTAATAATCTTACATTATCTTTGAATTGAAAATTGTAGTTTGGAGTTATGGAAATGATTTTTTGAAAATGTGCGTTTTAGTACATTCTTAGATAAAGTCTCTGATGTATTATTTCTTCTTGAAGGAGCGCTGAGAGTTCCACGCTTTTGGGCCTGCCACCTCAAATGCCCGTTCACTAAACTTAGTCTTCTGGCAACGGCTGGTCAGTTCTACAACCCTTCCGGCGACTGAAGTAGAGACTGCCCTAAGAATTTGACGTCTAATATTCAAATTGACTGGGATACAAAGCTCTTAAAGATACAGAGGCGCCATGTTGTGTCGCCTTGTACATAAACGGCACAATTAAATTCAAGTCTTTCAGGAAACCGGAGCATACGTAGCTCGTGGACATGGAATGTTGTACAAGAGAAGATTGAAACTCCATATATTATCCGTGTTGCCGCGTTCAGAATGGATTGTAGTATAGACTGGATAGCCAGCTGAAACATTAGCAGGTCTGCATAAATACTATTACATAGTCCACACGTGACACCATAAATGCGTTTATAAATGGACTAACAGTTTTGCTGATTTGTGTATTCATTAAATGATCTGAAACAGTATGCACGCCCAACAATTTAACTGCAGATTTAGCATCGCAGGCATTGATTCCTGTATTAAGTGTTGCCTTCTAGGCCTTGCTATTAATATTAGCTCTATTTTGGATGGATTCAATGTAATACAAATAGACTTCCATTTCTATTTGAGTGAATTGAATATTCACGGCCATCGCATGCTTCCTCGCAATAAGCGTAGCGCGTGTTGATTTTTGGGTTTTACTGGGGCGGTCAATCCGTAACCACTTTAACCCACTAGTTTCTGAAATCAGCTGCACGTACACACGCCGCTGAAGTAGGTGGCACACTGACTCGCCTTCTACAGGTGTGATGAACTTCGTTCATAATATCTAATGAAACTGAGCGATATTTCCGTTCAATTTGTTGTTTGTCCGGTGTTGCCCTGGATCAGGAAGGGAGATAGAGAATGTCATTGTTTTGCACAGTGACGAGGAACGGTAAGGGAGAAAAAGAGTTCGATGTCCTAGGGGGTAGGATGTAGTGGAGAGAAAAATACCACTGTTGTGATTGTGAATGACATTCGATAATATCAGTGATTGAAAACTGTTTTATATATCACAATACACGAAATATATCAAAAAAATAAAAATATATTATTCAAGCTTCATTCATAAAAAAACATATTCTAGCATATATAATGAATGTACAGAGAATGAAAACTAGTAATAGTAAACAGTTACGTGACTGAGAGTGTGTCGATGATTGATAACTGAGATTTAAGTGTCTCTCTATGTACCAGTTATTGCTCGAAGAATTACGTTAATCAGTTATCAATCATCGTTACCATTGAACACAATCACAGTCACAATAACAGGTAAAATAACGGTTTAAATAACGATTTTATAATCACTAATGAAAACCTTTAAATATATGTGAGTTTATTTTTCGAATCAAATTCTCGGCATTTCGGATCGGAGCGTAAAGCGGAAGGTAAAACGTTTTGGCAGAATCTACTAGATGGCGTTTATTACGAATTATAACGTCATTCCTTCATGAATATTTTCGATTCATTTGCACATGTGCCGAATCACGGTTCACAACCAAATACAAATAAATTAAAAAATGAATCACAAATCACGAAATTCCCAGATATTCAATCATTGATTGTAAGTGTGACTCAGAGATGTCAGTGATTGACTCATGGTTCGTGATTTTGAGCTCATCACTAGTAGGGTGACTATATTCTATATTTCAATTTGATACTCCTTTATACTGGGGTTGGGTAGTCGAATGCCCGCGTCTTGCGCAGGGTTCTAAAGTGTAACGAGGCAAAATTTGCTTTAAATAAATCATTAGGTTTCGGATCGTATAGAGAACAGACAGGCAGATAAGACAGTCCAGCGAAGAAGGATGGAACTATCAGTAGCCTCGAGTTATCAACATAGGGCAGGACAGAGATCTGTGGAAGAGTGCCCTTCAAGCGTTAGGCCTCCCACCCAATTAGGATGAAGGCGAAAACGGCCTGTTCGATCGATGGTAAAAAATATTATATATATTTTTATTTATTATCTTTGTTTTATTAACCACTAAAATGAGTTTAAATACATCTACCGGTTTCGAAAAATACCATTTTCTTCTTCAGGATGTCATAACTAAATAAAACATATATTGTTTCTTTGACAGAATCTATTTTAAAAAAAATCTATTTATCTTTAGTACCTAACTCAAATCATTACTTAATACAAATTTACTCGAATAATTTTTAGGAAAAATTTTTAGAATGCGACTCGTAGTTAAATTTAGTTGGTTGTTTATAATTTTTTGATTAGTTTTCCACGCTTTATTTATGTACAACGATTTCAAATTTGTGACCAACACCGTTTATATGCAAAATTGACATTACATTTTTAAATTTCATTAATTCATTTAATTATAAAATACAATTTACTTTAGAAATGGATAATAATTCGACCCTAAATTTTTTGGACCTAACATTGATTAAAAATAATAATAAAATAACAATGAATCGTTCAAAATCCAGCTATTTTTCGTCCGATTATTATTTCGCGGCTTAATTTATATTACAGACGATTACAAAGTGACAGATTTCGAACGCGGGGCCATAAAATATATGTATTGCCAATGGTAAAAATTTAAAATAAATCACTTTTGATAAAATTCTCAGGTACCTATTTGATAATTATTCCCCTTGCCATGCATATAGACAGGAATTATTTTGACAATAGTAAACTCGACGTTCGATCAACGAAAAATCGTTTTTTTTACCACGGACGATGGTAAAAATTTACCTCGGTCAAAATTTACCACTGATCACACAACCGACCCTAAGTGCCTTATGTATTTAGCTACTATAGTATATATAATACATATAAAAATCGTCATCTCTAAAGCAAAAAACAGACAATTATTTCGTCTAGAAATCTCTGTCGTAACTAGTGTGCAAGTAACTAAAATTAAATGTTATTTATATGTTCATATGCTGACCGAGCTCCTGCATTTTAATACACGTACCTGCAATCCTGATGCCCGCTTGTGGACGTTTTCCCATCCTTTGTTCTAGAATAATCGATAAGCTTGCATTGTCACATATTCTTCCATGAGCTCGTGAAAATATTTTAGATTACCACTCGGCGTCGTAAAAGCCGTGACTAAGAAATTCTATTTGAAAGCAAATCCATAAAGTACGAAACATTCCAGTTATTATAATACCCGCAAAATTCCACCTTTTACGATGTACAAATAAATTATTCTCGGAGATTGCTTTATTCGTGATTCTAGGACTCGAACGGCCAGCATAGACCTATGTTAGTGTGAAGAAATACAGTGCACTGATAAGATTAAATACTTGGCCATTTATATTGATCAGATAACCTATGATGTTACACATATAAACGATCTTGCGAGTCGCGTCAGAAAACTAATAAATGTACTATTTACTGAATAAGAGGACACTGAATATGGTTTACTACACTCTGTGCCAATCAATTCTTAGCTATGGAATCGTTGGGTGGGGAAGTGCCTCGAAAAATAATCTATTTTCTATAAGTAAAAAAATCAATAATAATTACTCGGTTTGTCTAAAATCTATCGCAATGACACATTATCACATCATATAAGACCACCTCTGCAACAACACTGTATATCGTTTATGGGTAGATTTGCGTTATAACCGCTACAACATTGTATATCTTCTTGAGCTTCGATTGGTATATTAAACAACCATATAAAATAAATGAAAATATTATCTGGCCTGAAAACGACTAACAATTAACTCTGATTTTCATCATCATTTTAATCTCCTTATCCTAGAAAAGTTTATGGCCCTAAAGTATCGACAAAGCGATTTCAGGATGTACTCTGTCAATAAAAACTCAAGTTGTTTTACGTTGGATTTATTCAAAAGAACTGGTTATAAAATAATTTCTGGCGTCTTATTTAGACGTGCTATTCACTCGTGTATATTGGGACGTGACCTAAAAATACCGTTAAATTTTATATACGAAAAACATGAAAAGTAGTCGCAAGTATAGCTTGCAGGTGTTCTTTTTTGCAGTTAAATACAGCACACAGGAAATATTGTACATGGAGCATCATGTATTTCGTTTGTTTGTTGGTAGATTTTCGGATAATATTATTATTTATGTTCGTAACAAATCTATCTATCGAAAAAATATAATCACCGACTCGAATTTAGAACATTATATTGTGCTGGTAGACAATTAAGCTATAATATCCTTATATAGAATGTTCTGGAATTTCATCTATATAATGTTTTTAATAAGCTATATAATATGAGTTCTGTAGGGTAATTTAACTCGGATCCGAGTCATACATTTTTTCTGTGTAGCTTTCTTGTTAATTCATACGAGTGCAACTGCTCCAAGTCGTCAACTTCAACTCAATCGTTTTGATACCGATCGAAGATCAATATCATAAATTTAAACATAACCATATGAATTTTCGACTAAAATGATAATGAGAAATCACAGTATATTATCTTTTAAAGAAGGTCAAAGATAATTTTTTTTTATGTTTATTTAAAGAAACGAAAATACAAATTGAATAACGCTTTATTGAATCTAACTTAACCTCAATTACTATGACAATTGTTGAAAGCCTCAAATAAGTTAATTTGACGTTCATGGTCATAACGAGTGCGCTTCACGGATATACCGAACGACATTTGATGCCTTGTAACTGCCTGTCTTTAATTCTTGCAATAATAGGCAGACATGAAAAAGCGACTTAATAATTATAATTGCGGCTCAGATAATGATCTAACCCAGGTTGGCCCAGCATTCTTCAGAGACAAGCCTAATGAACCTGCATTGGTGGCCGCTTAATTGATTGCCTTGTATTCGCCAAACCTTAAATTTATTTCGCGATTTTCCAACATTTTTGTTTGTGCATTCTTTTGTGCGTTTCTTCCCGGAAGGGGGGGGGTCTCCTAACATCTCTTTAAAATAAAAATGTAATTATTATTTGTCTGATCTTATTTGTATAATGTTACTCATATGTTGGATTTATATATTATTATAATAAAAATACAATAAAGATCGGGAGGAAAATTTGGTATTGGAAGCTGCGCGGTATCGCCCTATCTCTGTGTGAAGGGCGCTATCGAACAGCCTTCTTTGTAGCATTAAAAAAAATATGCCAAGAGTACGACCGAAATAGGAGCCTTGAGTTTATTAAATCGGTTCTGAAAATATGGTGGATCGCTCTCATTGTAAATACTTTTACTAAATATGTTGTTAAAATGAGGATTTTATACTTCATTTCTTACCAAATTAAAATATGTGTATATACTACTAAAACTAATAAGAATTAACTGATTTATTATAATCCACGCAAGTAGCGCATCATTATGGAAGCACGAAACATTCAGACTGGATACCTACAGCAACATTGAGTTCTTTAATCATTGTATAATGACATTAACACTGGAAATAAGTTGGACGTATCATCCAATTCATTACTTTGCTACAAAAGACGTTTACATGACACTTTTACTTGAAACCATATTTATAATTATTTTTATGTTTCTGTATGTAATTACGTTCTTATGTATTATTTTATGCTTATATTCAGATATACCTATATGTATTATTTTGTAAATTGAGTTAAAACGCTGTTTTATTCCACGATATTTTTTATTGTGTCAAACGTTAGAACGTTTTTGGGAACATCTTCCCAAGAAGAAAAAAGCGGAGTCTACAAGTTAAGTTGCAAGGGTTGCGAAGACGTATTTTATATTAAATAGAGAGGAAGAAGAACAAAAAAAAGATTGGAAGAACACAAGAAAGCTATAAAAAACTTCAGTCTAAACTCCTCCATGGCTGAGCACGCAAGAATGGAGAGCCATTCATTTGATAATAGTCATTTACAACTCATACATAGTTGCGCCAATGGACGAATGTTAGATATTCTAGAAATTTTTTAAATATTTAATAATAAAAATAACAATAATAAATATTCAAATACCGCCCATTACATCCCCTCTCTTATCCATTGTAACTCCACCCCCACCCCCATCTTCGTTAACTCCAAATACACCATATATTACTGTCTGAAAGTGTTTTTAATTTTAGTTGAATTATAATATTGATAATGAGAAAATGTTTCCGAAAACTTTCTAACCTTTAACACAATAAAAAATATAGTGGAATAAAACAGTGTTTTAACTCAATTTACTAAATAATCATGGGATTCCACAGAGTTTCACCAAAAGCCTTTGAACCTATATTATAATATTTCATTTTTATATTCATTATATTTCATTGTCAACGCATAATTCATATTCAGTGTAGTATCTATGGGCTGGGGTGGGTAAACACATTGTAGTGAACGCTTGCGATAAGCATTTTTAAGAGGTTTAATGATTATATTTTAATGTAGCTCATTTATTCTGGCATATGTTGCGTCATTGATCTGTCATCGGACTGTATCATATTATATAAAAACAAACATATGTTAAGGGTCGAAATGTTAAATCGCCATACTGCAATTCGACCCCTTAGATTAACAAGGTTCCAACTAACATTTTGGGCTAATTTGAGAAAGGTTCCAAATGCATTATTCTTTATTTCTTCCATACGCACCAACTATTCTATTTAAAGGATATTAAAGGAAATAGCAAGAGCTGAATGTTCCACCTGCATCAGAGTTATTTATTTCAATTTATGGATCATTATTGTTAATTCACAATATTTTATTATTATTTTTAATTTCCCTCATCTCACAGCGCAGTGGTCATTGATAATACAAGACCTTAAAACTGATCACACTTGCATACTCAAAACAAAATATATGTTGAAATTTAATCAACACTTTTGAGCTCATTATCTCGAAACAGTGTCAGTGTCAGATGGAACCTTGTTATTCTGAGGGGTCGAATTAAAGTTGAACTTGAAGTATTGATAACTGATTATTAGCCATAATGGAATTTTTTTAAATTGTAATATTTTAAATTAAATGCTTTCTAAATATACAAACGTCTTCAATAGATCAGTTGTTAATTTGGCCCTTTATAATGAAAATGGTATAAGTTAAGAAATTGAAAAAATAAGTTTATTAAGTCAAATTATCTCGACACAAAAGAAACACGACTTAGACCACTATTGTAAAACTACCCCTATAATGCTGCTAGATAATTATTTTCAAACACGTCGCTCTATTTTCGTCAATTGTAAAGTGGCGATTTTCAGTATCGCGTCGGCGTCAGATGAACCAATTCAAAGTTTCAGAGTTCCGAATTTCCTCTCAGCCAGGCTGGTCCCCGGACCACTTGTTTCTTGATTTACGGCCCCGTTCAGACGGTATGCATTGTGCTGGTTGTCCAATGTCCCACGTCCCTCGAGGTTATCAGGGCTGGCGCTCCACGCCGCGGCGAGACTGTCAACCTTTTTGTGAATTGAATAATTCCACCTGACGCCGGACTATTGTGGTGTTATACCCGGTATGAGGGATTATTTTAGAGAAATTCTACTCAAAAAGGAAGATTTAGATGTGAACAAATTATGTTTATTGAGTTTTAAGTATATAAGTAACCAATTCAAGGAGATGTATTGAAAAAAAAGTAAACGTTCTCTCTCTAAAAGTCAAATATAATCTGCTTTCAAGGAGCTCTTCTGGCTATCGCTTATATTTATGACGCGCCAGGCGCTATAAAGATGGAAATATGGGAATGTAAGAGCTTTCCCTGGCAATAAATTTGAGTACCAAATGTCAAGTGAGGTTTCAATACAAGTCCGTTTACAATGATCAAAAGACAATAATAATCAGCCGTGTGGCATTGTATAGCGTTGGTCAGTACATTAACAGTAGATAACAATAAAAGATCAGATTCGTAGAAGGAAGGCTCCCACATAATGAAGTTAAATAATTGACTGGTGGGAAGGGTAAAGCACACCACACTTAACACTTGTTTGATTCCAAAATATTTTATTTACTATACTTCTTCTTCTTCTCATTCGTTCAACGGAAACGGCTATTATCACTCTGTACACTACGGCCCAAAAAAGCTCTTCAGTAGACTGGCCAAACCACTGCCTCGGGTTCTTCAACCATGATGTTCTCCTTCTATTAGAGCTACGATTTACAGCAATCATTCCCTGCATTTTGAGGTGCATGATCTCATACTTCTCTAGATGTCTCATCATATCGAAATGGATGGATATAAATAAAACAATGTTATAACTCTAATTGAATTTATTTGCACTAGTCGAGTTTCGGCAGGTGAAGAATTGAACTAAATACATACAAATATAGGAGATAAGGCTTATGTGGTAAATATACAAATAATTAGGTAATGATAGGAGGGGGAGGGGGCGGAGTTACTGATAGAAGTGGAGGGGTGGTTGTAACGGGAATATTTAGAGGAGAGGAGATGAGTTGGAGAATGTAATATAGTTTAACAAATTAATACCCGAGCTCAAATTCCTTTTTACATAAAAATTTTCAAAATGATTCATTTTATTACCTTTAAGCGTGACGGGATGAAGAAGTTTATTGAAGGAACACAAATGACTATTATCCATGATGTGGTTTGCGAATTCTGAAAAGTTGTTACTAGTTAGACAACGACGATACACTTTTAATCTAATGTTAAGATTTGTAAAGTTTTGTCCGATATATTTAGTATTACAATCTCCGCATGAAATTTTGTAAACCCTGTTTTTTTCTAAATTATCTATTTTTAACTTTGAATTGAAATGTAATGCCATATCCATCCATTTTGGTGATGAAACTCTACAAAGTTGACGCCAATTCTATCAATATTATAGTCTCATCACATGTCGGAGATATTGAAATTTTTGGATTTTTACTGTTTTAAATACTTATTTTTCTCTATATATCCGAACCATAGCATATTCATTTGTAACTCTATCCGTCCAGCTTATTTTGAGCATTCTTCTGTTCAAATGTCGATCCACTCTGTGTAGTCATTCATTCGGTAGGTGTCCACGCTTCTGTTCCATAAAATAATACAGACCGACTGCAGAATATGCGGATAACAATTTACGCACGAGCTTGCTCAATGCGGCATTTCATTTCAACAGAAGTATCCCATCTTTCATTTATATTGCAACCCAGGAATACAACACTTTGTATCTTCTCAATTTCAGTTTTGTTTGGCTGAATGGGATGGGAGCAGTATTAATAAAGTGAAGTATTAGTATTAGTCAAATAGTTGGATATGAGGATCGCTCGAGATATCTCATCGTCTTCCATCTTCGGACCTCTGCACTGATTAGGAATAGCAGGAGCTCTCTGCCCTGATCATACAAGTGTCGTGGACTATTCCACAACAATACAATACCCAAAACACAAATCAGATTATTACAGGCGAGAGTCGAAGGCAACTAAACTATGTGTATTACGTCAATGCAAACTGTAATTGCGTTTAAGATCACGAAATCATAAAAGATTTTATCTGTGTTCTTGATTTTTAGTTCACTTGAAAACATTCTAAATGTCCATCGCCAAAAATTTTGAAAATTAAATTCTAAATAGCAATATTTTAACAGTTGATATTTTTTTTATTGTTTAATTAAATTTATGTCCGTAAACAAAGAATTAAATGAATATACATTCCATTGCTAATGCTCATCGATTGTTATCTCAATTTATTGTTATCTTTATAATTGGAGCACAATCCATAACAATTGAGTAATCACATTCGGGGTAATCGGTTAATTAGGCTGGCTCATGACATTACTCATTATGAGTTGTTCTTCCTGCAGACGGGCCGTTACTGTCAGTTTTAATAAAAGAAAATTATCACTAGAACACATTTTTATTGTTGTATTTTAAATATGAATTAAATATCACAGACTTATTGTTCTGAATAATTACAACTTCACAATAAGAATGTGTTCTCCTAATAATAAAGTTGTATCAATGTGTCTAAAATTTAATAAAAATGAATTGATAATTCTGGCGTCTGCTTATCAGATTACTCAAAAGTATTTGAGATTCTGTAAAAATAAGGTAGATGGCTCTTTCAAATAATGGAACGATTAAATGTATTAATATCAAAAAGGTAACATATAGGTTCGAAAATTGTCGCTAAAAATATTGTCGCTGTAGCATAGTTGGATAATGCACCTTCCCCGGTTAGGAAAGAGATCCAGGTTCGAATCCTGGTGGCGCAACAACAATATTTTTCGATAAAATTGATTTTATATGTATATCTTTCTAATTAATATATTTAAAATTATCACAACGAAGCTCTAAATAGGGTGGCCGCACACGAAAATAATACAAATGGTGTGGCTGATTAGAATTGAACAATTTCCAAAATCACCGAGGACAATTACAATTGGTTGTTCTCACACTTAAAAATATACTACCTGGGTCACTGCGAAATAGTACCCTTTCTCCCAATTTGGAAGAAGTGATAAAAAAGTGGCTTATAGGCATTACTTGTAAGCATGAACTGGATTATTGAAATGTGTCACTAATTAGTTTTTTATATTTAATTATCTTGAATGTAATAATTGATCTGAATCTGATGTTTTGTGGGTCTAGTCTAATTATAAAAAGTGTACGAGGGATAATGTTGTCACCCTTGTTACAGAACGGCTACCTGTACATCCCCCTGCACCCCGTGTCCACTAACTACTCTCAGATGTCCTACTGCATGGACGCCTTCACGCAAGACCCCGAGGGAGACCCGAAGTCGGGCTGGACCACCAAGCACCTGGTCTTGCTCTGCTTCGACTCCACCAACACTGAAGAGGAAGAGAAGGACCATCTCATATTCTCCCTGTTCCCGATAGGCAAGTATTTTTTTATATTTAAAAATGTGTATAAAACTTCAATTAGATATCTCTTAGAGAATTAAGAATTTTTTAATAATAAGAAAATAATTAACATCTAAATACCGCCCATTACATCTCTTATCTTATCCATTTTAACTCCACCCCCATTCCCATCTCCCTTAACTCCAGACACACCCTTAATTACTGTCTGAAAATGTTTTTAACTTTAGTTGAATTGTATTATTGACAGTGGGATATAGTGGAATAAAACAGTGTTTCAACTAAATTTATAAAATAAATTTAAAGTAATAAACTCCTTTTAAAAATAAGTATTTTTTTATTTCACACTTATCATTAGAGTAAGTTATAAAAACATTTTTTAAACTAATTAAATTCTGCATTTCACATGCACTGGTTGTTAATTCATTTTAAAAATAGGTATATGCTGCATTTTAAACATGTCAATATCCATAAAAAATATAACGCTTCCCCGTCTCTGTCCATGACTGTCTAAATATGTAGTAGGTTGTAAAGTACTTGCTTAAACGGCCAGATCTGTGAGACTCCTGACAGATAAGAAAATAATATTTTCATCTCATCTATGTCTCATGGTCATATCGCCTCGCACTCTATGGTTTTTTTCCTTATCACTGTCAAATGTGACACGAATGTTTTGTTTGTATTTTTCTAAAATGTCTTTAAGCGAATTCCAGGGAGAGATATACAATGTGTTATCAACTGTTTTTACGTCACAATATTGTAACAGTAGGTGATATAATTGAATACATTAAGAAAATGAAATGGAATGGGCAGGCCACAATCATTGAATGAATCCAAACATCCAGTGA
Source organism: Eubasilissa splendida (assembly GCA_031772225.1). Classification (NCBI taxonomy): domain Eukaryota; kingdom Metazoa; phylum Arthropoda; class Insecta; order Trichoptera; family Phryganeidae; genus Eubasilissa; species Eubasilissa splendida. The sequence continues at coordinate 899,903 of CM062855.1, read as the reverse complement.
TGTCGAGATTCAAGAGGGCGCCCCAAAATCAGAAATCATTCAATTCTGCAGAAATATGCAGTAGCGTATAATAATTGACAGAGAAGAGTGGGAAACACTCGGGGAGGCCTTCATCTAACAGTGGATAGAAAATTATGATAATATTTTTATTACACAGTATATCTAATTAAGTTTAAATTACAATATTTGACAACTTGATCGTAGAAATAATAAATCACATGTGATTTTTTTGACAATGTTTTTTTTTTACTTTAAAAATTAAACCGTATTTAAATAATCCGCTTTGACATTTTAATTTGCTGTTTTGCATCGCACCCAAAACTCGTTTAACCCCCCTCCCCCCATCCATGTGTAAATGCAAATTTGTGGTTCGCGAGTTTCACATTTGCTTTGTTCAAAAATGTTCGGGATTAATATTAGTGAAATATTCAACACATCTCTGCTTTGAATTTCCCGGTTTAGCTATGAATCTGATTATGCCGCCCATTATCGGAGTGAATTTTCATGTTTCATCCGATGTATGCAGATTTTGTCCTGAATTGTGTATAAATTGTCCAAAGGGAACATTAAAAAAAACATGTTTCAAACTACCCCTGCGCGGCTTTTTCCCGATTCGAAAAAAATATTCACAAGGATCTTCCAGGATCCGACCTTTCTGATTTCTTCATACGGATACCTTCGTGCTGCTGTTACCAAGAAGATACATCTTGGCACTTTTTTCTCTGGATTTCGCGAGACGCGCCAGAGCCACCTTGATTATGATACTTCTATGTGAAGATGCTGGTGATCAATAAATTTGAGTTAAGTTATGTTGAGTGATTGATAATGCCCTTACAAGGCGAAACGCGTCTAAAGTAAACTAAACGAGTATTTTATTGTCACATATGTGATTATGGAGTTTTATAAACTTACCTCGGAAACACTACTGACTGTTTTTCTAAATTCAGTTAAAGAAAATCTCCCTAGCGAAGACCGCCGAGGAGCTACTACAATACCGAGAATTAAAATAATATATGAAAAAAGCAGTTTACAAATATCTTAAGCTCTTTATTGATGCTAGCTTGTTACAAAGTTCAACAGGAGGAACTTTATTTTTAAATAAATTGACTATCTGTATTAGAATGAATAAAAATATTAAATTGTATGAAAAATATAAATCAACGCATTAACACAAAAACTCAGCATTTATACTCTTATATAACAATTTGACACCAAAGACTATTAGGGGAGTGGCTAAGATAGCAGAACACTGGCTTAGCAAATGAGGTAGTGGACTTATGTACTTATGTGATGAGAAAAAATGCTACTCTTTAGTCACCGTTGTGATTGTGATTGCTATTCGATAATATCAGTGATTGTGATCAGTTTCATTACTAATACGCGTGTAATAAATATGCAAAAAACTTAATTTTGAGCGTAACTACTTATATTATTTAAACTTCATATATCATCAAAAAGAGAATGAAAACTCTTAAAAAAATTCGAGTTTATATTTCGAGCCAAATTCTCGGCATTTTGTATCGGAGCGTAAAATGTTTTGGCAGAATCTAATAGATGGCGCTTATCACGAATTATAACTTCATGAATATTTTCATTTCATTTGCACATGCGCCGAATCACGGTTCACAACCAAATACAAATAAAATAAAAAAATAAATCACGTATCACGATAATCTCAGATATTCAATCACTGATAGTGTGCGTGACTCAAAGACATCAGTGATTGGCTCACGGTTCGTGATTTAGATTTTTTTTGATTTCATAAATATTTGTCAGTTTTCGTGACAAATTTGTGCTGAATGAACATATCGTATGTTAAAAACATTCCACGAATCAGAATACAGCTCGTGGGAACGTTTATTATGTGGATAACTACTATATTTATTATATTATAGTTAACTTTTTATTGCGTGGAGTTAAATGTGCTGAACAAAGTTAATGTCGCGTGCCAGCTTACGTTATTATTTTTTAGTTTGTTTAATTCTGTAGAAAAGAAATGTTTTCTCGTGTACTATTTCATAAGGGATGTAAAATATTAAAAATTGCACAGACAATACTTTTTTTTCTCATCTACAACTGTTACCTCACAATTCTTCGCTTAGAAAATTTTTCTTCTTTTTCTTCTTCTTGTACCCTGTCCGTTCAACGGACGTTGTCTATAATTTCTTTATTTAATGCGGCCCGGAAAAGCTCTAGAGCGGACTAACCTTTGACTGTAGGTTCTTCAGCCGTGATGCTTTTCTTCCAGGGTCCCGAAAAGTTGTTCGCGGCATATATTGAAAAAATATAATAAATAAAAGTTTTTTTAATCTAAAATATACTCTCCTTCATTTTGAACAATACTCTTCCATCTTTCTGGTAAACTTGCAAGGCTTCTCTTCCAAATACTCGTCCAGTACTGTTCTAACTTTCCATCCAAATGATTTTGAAGACTGCGGAATAAATGACTATCATACGGGGCAAGGTCTGGCGAATATGGTGGGTGAAGCATCATTTCTAAAAAATCTTCATTCCTGAAACGTGATAGCAAAGAAGAGCACACATGAATAGACTGAAAGCTTACGAGGAACCCATTGAGCCAATTTGGTAATTTTTCCGATGGCACGCTGGTGTCGATGAATGGTTGAATGACCAAATCCAAGCTTCTCTGCTAGTTCCTCAACAGTTACGACGGATTTTTTTTCCGCCAGGGTTTGCAGGATGTCCTCGTGGAACTCTACGATGAGGTTCGTCCTCTAGGCTGTAGTTTACGGCTCGGAATTTCTGGAAACACCGCTGTCACTGGCATACTGCATTAATATTCCTCGCACTTTCCGTTGCGTTATTGCCATGGTTGATCTCGTAAAGCTAAATATGCCGAATATGCTCCTTTGTCACTTCCATTATTGCTTTGTCAAAATAACTGTTTAAATTGAACTGCACTCTTCAAAGTTACTACCTGCTTTTATAGCAGGTAGTAATTAATCCTATAATGCAGGTAGTTTATCCCGTCCCCCTCCGACTTTTACTTCGTGTAATTGAAAAACTGCATTGTTTATGGGATAATCTAATACATAATTATTACTCTTATCTATATTTATACAAAAGAGGTAAAGTATATAAAATAAAATACCTGTTAATAAAACATTAAATTAACTTAACCTTACCCAACTGCAGTAGCGTAACTATAAAAAATTATGCCCCAATGCAAAATTGTAAAGAAACATTTGGTTCCAGTAGAAATAGAAAGGCCCCATTCATTAAATAATAAGTAGACAATATTTGATCTCTTGTCTCCTATAATACTTACACTTTTATGTTCTGAAAAAGCCTTGGAAAAAGTAATGATGCTCGCAAAATTGTCGACACCAAATATATTTTAGACCGCTATCTAAAATGGGCCCCAAAGTGTTGTAATGTTACGCCACTGCCTAACCGTTATTTTTATAAGGGAGAAATAAAAATTACTGATGGTTAAATCGTTATTTAAACCATTGTCGTGACCTATGATTGTGTTCGATTATAACAATGATTGGTAACGGATTAACGTAATGCTTCAATCAATGACTAGAAAGTAAACCTACATCTGTTAAATCTCAGTTACCAATCATCGTCATAATCACAGTCATAAAACAATTTACCGTCACTGGTAAAAATATATACAGTGCTGCTTTTGACAAATGTAAAACAATCTGTTCTAAATTAAAACAGCGAAAGAAAGCAAAAAATTCCAGTATAAATTAAAACAGTCACATTTATCAAAATTGTTTTTTTTCAATATAAAGGATGTTTTTTTTAGAGGTATAGAACTTTAAAATTAAATAAAGCACATAAAATTCGTGGTAATGGCCATGGTATTGGCTTTATTGGAAATTTAATATTATGCCATTAGTGTTTATGGGCGCCGCCGATGGCTCGAATAAAGCGCAATCTGGAAGTCCAATTTTCGACCACTTTTTGGAAAAGCAGGGGACATATATCGGCAATAACGCGACGTATGTTAACTTCCAATACTCTGTTTTATCGGCGTAGACTAGCGACATCACATATCCCTAGATAAAATAATCCATTGTTGTTAAATTACACGGTACGTTACGCGAAATTATGCGCTCGTCAAACGTTTCCTTCAATAAATTGATTGTGGCGCGCGCTGTGCGTCGTCTTGTTGAAACCACAGCTCTTCCGCATTAATGTCATTCAATTGCGGAACGAACAAGTCGGTAATCATGGATCTATAGCGCTCTCCATTGACTGTAAAGTTCTGAACATTTTTGAAGAAACTACAGCTTCTTCGGTGCATACTGTACGACGTCTCTGCAGATCCGTATTGACAATTAGAGTATGCGTGGTGCGAAAACGATCCACGGTTGTTCGAATTACTTTCTCGAATGGAACTATGGACGAAAATTGACGTAAATTATATATAAATTAGCACAATTTGCAAGCGTTGTTCTGAAATGGCAAACCAAACTGAGCACAAATCAACTGTCAGCTGTCATATTGGTTGTCCGGACTAAAAATTGTAGTATAACAATTGAGGCCGCACACAATGTTCAACGACACTAGTATATTCCGTGTTAAAATTATATAAACAGGTTAGTATAAAATTGATGTCTTATTGGATACTAATTATAAACCGTGACGTTAAAAAGGGCCAGACTAGAATCACCAATTCCCATATCACTTTTCATAACATCAGCCAATGGCTTTGGATGAATAAATGAGTATGTTCTGTCGCTAAACAAATGGTTCACCTGCCCGCCGGCCGCCAGGGTGTGACCACCGATCCAGATTCAACCACATGACCTTGCGAGGCTGCGCGTCGTTAAACGAGGGTGTGAACAACGATGAAACCAATTCCACTGTCAAACATTAACGTGTCAATTCACACACAATTCAATTAGCCTTTCAAGTGCAGTCACCACACATTACTTTGAAAAACCTACAAATTTGAATTTTGGTAGTGTTTAATATTTATTGTTACATACACAACAATGACTGTATTTCTGTTTTTCAGGTGCTGGCTTCATCAATAAATTCATATGATTTTGTATAATAAAATCATAATGCGTGTTGGTAAATTAATATGTCTTTTTATGGGCAGATTTATAATGTACGTAAAATATATATACTAAATAAATTTAATTAACTGGTCCACGTGGACTACGTAGAAATCTGCGCGTTAGAACGTTGTCCAGGCTTTCTTTTTAAGATGGTATGAACTTGATGGAGTCTGCACATATCAATACAATACATGTAATATTTCATTATGTTTAAATATGTTCGTAAGAATTCTTATTTATATTCGAGCATCAACTAAAGCCAAAATTATCTTGGCAGAAGCTACACTTACTGGAGATATATAGAAGATCTCTGAATGAAGTTAAATTGATAAGTCCTACCTACGCATGTAGCAATGCGTGGGTAGGACTTATCAATTTAAATTAATCAATCGTTTAATTTACTTGAGACGCGTTTCGCCTCGTAAGGGCATTATCAATCTAATAAATTAACTCAACAACTTGTATTTATAACTATAACGGTGATAATAGCTATATAATGTTATTTACATGAGTTAAAAAAGAACAACGTTATTCATTGGAATTCTGAGAATTTCCATACATTTTTAATACTTATAATTATTCTAGGTTACCATTCAGATTCAACACTAATGGTATTTTTATCAGGCCCCCGCCGCAGCTGGTCTCCTGAAAATTTCCCAGCTGGACACCCACACCCTAATGAAACCGGAAAAGAACTTTAGTAGGTCGCAGCTAACGGAGCTGCGGTCTACTCTTTCCAATCCCTCATGCATCTCTTCACTCGCGTCCATCAATATAAGGATATACTCCAGCGGCTGCTGGTGTACCGCCGGTCCGGCTCCCCCCTGGACTATCTGAATATCTCTGGACATTTATAGCAATATTAAAAATGGTCCTGTTTGTTTCAGGGATGATTATCTCCATCCCCTTCCTGCTGGCGACCTTCTTCGTGTACGCTATCATCCCCGAGCTGCGGAACCTCCACGGGAAGGCTCTCATGAGCTACGTGACTGGCCTCATTGTCGGCTATTCCTTCTTGGCGGCCATACAGATCAGCACAACCAGAGGATCCAACGACATGTCCTTGTTTACCTGTCTGTTCATGGGTAAGTCCGTTTTTTATATTTTTAGGTGTTCTTTAATATGTGTGACTGACCACGTCGCCGATCACAGTGGTGGGTGATGGAATGAAAATTGAACGCAACGACCGGTAACTCTGGTGAATCCACCGCTCAATGTTCAACAACTATACACACAAATACACTGTTACGGCGTATTTCCATACAACGAAACACTAAACCTCAATAGGACAAACATGTACTTTAGAAGTGATCCAAGACGGTTGATCACAGCGAGGACGACACTCCTTCTCCAAATGGTCGAATTTAACGAATTCGTAGACAACCAGTCGAGCCAAAGGAACAATGCGTACTGATTGGGAACGGGCTAAAGGGTAGGAACAAAACTACAACTGTGAGAAATTTTCTAATAGTTACGGATTTGTACGGAAAATAATTCCATAAATAACCACTAAATAGTACTCAGTAATCATTTCCTTTGGGAAAAAAATATTTTTACAAAACAAAATTTTTATTCTTAAATAATATTATTGCTTAAATATTTTTGCTGACAATCTTTTCAGAGAAGCATCACGATATTTTCAGAAACTGATTTAGAGATATCAGCGATTTACTCACAGTTGGTGATTTTGAGGTTATCGTTGATTGATTTCAATGCACGTACCTAAAAAGTTTGACCTGTTCCTGGATGCTGACCTGTTCTGATCTGAGGACTATCAAATATCTCTGCTTTTAATTTTTCCTTTCTATTGAGTTTACTATTGCCAGGCGATTTTGTTAAAAATTACTCAATCCACGAACCATATTTGTTTAAAGCCCCATTAAATTGCTGTATAGTATGTATTCAATTATTTTTTATCATTAATTAATAATAATGGCGGTTACTTTGTTGTGTAACATGATTATTTTAATTTTCACAACTAAACTTTGTACTCCACACACGTTGGGTTATTTTGTTACTACTAGTTTCGAGAGGTGCAGTGAGGTGATAAGGTGATGTAAACTGAATTCAGTATTGTAGCCCATTCGGGCAATGGGGCTTGGCTTGACAAGAGGGGGGAGGTTTCGGTCGTTAACGAGAATATAGATAGTAAAGGTGAAGTGTTAGGGAATGCTATATTGTTAATTAGTGTTTTCTTTAATGGTTTCTAAATAGTTAATTATTAGAGAAACTTTTCCACTCGGTACCTTGTAAAGATCACACAAGGAAGAAAAAACTTACGCATAGGTAAAGTGATATCTCTTTCTCTCTAAAAAATGCAAAATTCTTACGATTACATAGCATGACTGGGTATTTTCTAGCAAGGGTTAATACTTCATATTTAGAAATCTTAGTGTTTCTAATTCGTAAAACACACTTTTGGCGCGTCTTTTTATTCAGCCGCGACCACTGTTATTGACACAATTCCGCATCCAAATTCCCATCCGTACATTTGTTCATGCTCGTCTTGTTAGTGTGAATTGTGACCTTGATGTTAGCAGACGTCAATTTGACGACGATATTTGTTCGAACTCGACATCGCGATAGCATTCGCGGTGTGGACATTTCAGCTCCAGTGCATTTGTGACATCGCCGTATTCAATTGGGATCGAAGATCAGCTCATCCGGATGACATTTGTGTGATCTGATCTCGGCGGTGACTGCGGGGATTCCGGAGACATTATATACAAGGCAGTATATACGAGCAGTCCTTCCAAATCCCTCTTCCCGACATCACTGATCCTTCGACTAGACCCCCTATTTCCTCACCGACCTCATCCTTTACCACGGTTCCTTACTTCCCTCTTCTACCTTGCAGTGATTCCGATTTACTATCGGAATTGTCGTATTTCCATTCCGCGGGATGCGCGACCCGGAGAGATCGTTTATTTATGTAGATCCTATCGATTCGGATTGACAGTTCGAATTAACTTAGATTTTTGTTTCTATTTTTCTCTCGCAGTTAGGTTTCACACCAGACATCGTCTGCGTTTGTACCTACATGACGACTTTCGCATAAACTGTAATTAAAGAAAGCCCAGATTGCCGGCACATAAACGTAAATAATATACGGCCAGGACATTTGATAGTCTTAATTAAAAGTTATCCTCTAATGCGGTCCATATTATGCAGTGTATCAGATATCGCCGCTGGCGAACCTCGTAAACTTTTTATTAGAAGAACGATAAACGAGTGATAAAATTGCTTTTCCCGGACGCCCAGGGAAGAGACCATGAATGTATAATGCCTTCATATCTAAAGAACTGAAACTTTTATTTATATTTAAGCTGTTTTCTTACGAAACACCGTGGGAAGACTCTCAAATGTTATTACAACTTTAGTGTAGGTATCGAAGATTTCTTCTTTTCTTTCACCGTATCCTCAATGGTGAGCCAGGTATTTTGTGGATTATTGTTTGATGTTTGTATGGCTCGGCAGGATATATTGATGAGTGCCCCCAATAGCCACGCGTATCGAGTAAAGGTGTGGGCGTGTGGCCAGAGCAGGTTATGCAACGAAATATTAAAAAACGTACGTTTGACAAAAGTTTATTGTCAAGTACAGAACACATCAGGGATATACAATATATGTACAATGAAGTGAGTACACGGAGGAGCGTTTCCTGGAGATGGTATCTAGAAGACGGTAGCGAGAAGAGTGGAGCTCTCTGCCGGGTTTTTCAGATGGTTGCGGACGCATGTTATTGTCGTATATGGCGTCGGTTAGGAACTCTGGTTTGAGGTGTGTAGGTGACAGTCTCCTGACCATCTAAGAACTTGGTGCATAATACGTCTTCATTCCTTCCGGTCCTGAGCTACGTTGAATACAGCGTTAAAAGCCTGTTAACCTCTGTTCGATCCTTACAAGAAGATTCTGAACGCGACAGAACACGACCTTTTTCTGTGGCTGTGGTCTTTGTGATTTTTTGGAGCTGTTGACTTTATCAGTATGAAATAGTAGGCTGTGAAAAATGCGTCAATTATCTTCCTGCCGTGTGGGAATGATAAATTAACGGAGAGTGTACTGTATGTGTTCAGTTTTTTCGCTACCGTGCGCTTGTTGCATGACACTTCGCGCTATCACCGAAGTCTGTATCCGTGAGCACTTGCAGGAGACCGTCCGAGACGGCCGTCGTTTATTCTGCAAAAGGTGGCAACAACAAGAAGAGAAGAAGATGGTGTCCGGTGAAAGATTTCCATGAAAAATACTACGTATCATGAGAACGGAACTAAGAATTCGTATTGTTGGAAAAAATGTGGATGGTTACATTTTAGGTTAAAAATATGTGAGCAAAAATGGTTGTATTGTGCATCCAATCTCCCCTGCAGATCATACATTTAGTCATTCATTTTATTTTATTATATATCATATATTTTTGTTGAAACTGAATTTCTTTCAATGTTCCTATCTTCACAGTTACCAATATTTTTTTTTCTTTTCCACAAATGATGGAGATAAAACTTTGTTGACAAAAGGTGAGTAAGTGATTCTGAGGATAGTGACCCACATGTCTTTTGCTCTCGGCTGAAGGCTGAAGCTGATCCCGAAAATATTTTACATAAATCCTATTTAACAAAATATTTTAAGCCCTAAAAACCAAACACAAATTCATAAAATATATCTTCATTTGTACGCGTGCGTAATAATGCACTTCGTCAGCTGTCCAGTGCACAAAAGTGCAAGCTGCATTCCACCTGCATTATGTATAGTGTTATGGTAAAAGTGGGCACTGCTCGCCACGAAGATAAGTGCCGACGAGGTCAAATGATGTACCCAAGCTCGTCACGCAGCACCCATGCTGAAGTCTGTCTATTAATGTGCTGTTTTGGTGGCAAGATACCTTTGTTTTTTGACGTAGATATTTCATATTTTACCAACAGGTTGCAGGTTGTCAAACCTCACTTCAAGCTTGTCAAATGTCAGTCTATTGACAATCGGTGATCCGTTCGTCAGTTGAATGTTTATAATTTGATACCTTTTGTTTTGCGTAACGTTCCAATATATCTACGTTTCTAGGTGACGTTTTGCTGTCAAATCTAACGTTGTGTATGCAGATTCTAGTTTTTGTTTCTTTCTACCAATCGCAAGCTGATCTTAGAGTTTATTTCAAAATTAGAATAGAGTTTGTTTGGCTTAATTTAAAGTTGTATTTATATTATTTTTATTTAAACCATTGAGTTATATTTACGTCAAGCGGTTTCGATACTAAGGTATCTTCCGTAGAACTGGCGTACAACTGAACTATTCCAACAACTACAACTGAACCGTAATGGATATCGTTTAAATTTTATGTGACAGTTCAGTTCATCGAAGTCGGTTGACGTAAATATAACACAGTGGTTTAAACAAAGTTAAATATTAATACTGTTTTTGAAATTTTTCTCAGCTAAATCTCTGAGATTTGTCTTGTTGTGAGTACACTCGTACATCAGGCCTGATAGCGTGCATTCTAGAAGGGTTTATTGTTAATTTGACAATCGCCTCATGACCTCTAACAATGTATATCTTTGTAGAATATGACATATTGACCAAGGTTGAAGTAGCCCGCTGGTTTAGGGTCGTTATCGGTATATAAGACACGTATCGCGGACAAAAAAAGGCCCTTCCTTAACTCCGACTTGTTTCATCCCGAATTCAATTACACTCATCGGTCGAAAGTTAATCCCAAAACGACATATCACAATTCGCAGCGGCCTAAAAGTAATTGGGCACGCACTAATTAATTAACATGTAAAATATAGTACAATAAAATTTACCTCGAAGCCCGTAACTTGACGCGGAAATGTGACAAGGAAAAATAACATTACCGAAAACACCGTTAATTAAAAGTAAACTTTTATTAAAATGTGTTTCAATTCTGTCACACCATTATGTCAAATTCATTGAAAGGATAAGGGCAACGATGAAGGGACTGGCCTAAATGTCAATTTTCCAACAATTCACAAGTACATGATACATTAAAATCGGACCCCACCCTTTCCCGGAACCGTTTTATAAGTTTTCACTCAAAAACCGCAAGAAGAAGTTTAACTCCCGAGAATCTATATTCGATTATTAAAATAAATTACATTAAAAAAAAAAGAGTTGTCAATTTGTGAATTTAAAAACTACACCTTTCGACGCCCCTACGTGCTTCCTTTATTAAATAAACTTAAATAACAATTACCAATAGATTAAAAAAATAGCATTGATTCTGATACAGAGTCAATTGTAATACTGTGGTTAAGTACAAAGTTTTTATGCATACTGAATTGTACAATCTCTGGGTCGCACGTCCCGCGGAATGGAATACGACATTTCCGGTAGTAAATCTGAATCACCGCAAGGTATGGGGGGATAGGGAAACGTGGTACAGGTTGAGGTCGGGTGAGGGCATAGAGGTTCTAGTCGAAAACCAGTGAATTTCGGGGAACCGGGATTCAGAAGAACTGCTCGTCTTACCTTGTATATGACGCCTCCGTTATCCCTGCACTCGCCGAAGCTGTTATTTCTTCAAAAATGATGCCGGCCAGAACGTTACAATCAATGGAGAACGTTATAGATCTATGATTACTGACTCTTTCGTTCCCCAATTGAATGGCATTAATGTGGAAGAACTGTGGTTTCAACAAGACGATGCAACATGCCGCACAGCGCGCGCCACAATCAATTTATTGAAATACGAGCATGAGGAAATGTATGAATGGAATTGGACGTGGAATGTGTCAATAACAGCTGTCGCGTTGATTCGAAAGACGCGCCAAAAGTGTGTACGAATTCGGAACATTACTGCACAAGCATAAATGAGTGATGTCATATAAAGTGCAACAGGCAATCATAGGAGAACAATTAGCGATATAATTAAAAAGGACAATACACGTATGTTTGAGTCACGCAGTCTTCTATCTCATTTCAGTCTGCTGGTCTTTCCAGAATTTCCCATCGCGAGATCCACACCCCAATGAAACTGCGGAAAAGTCCGAGGTTACATAATCATCATTATTATTATTGGCACGACCACCCAAAAATCTCCCATAGCTTGCGCCGATGGCCTCCAGTCGTCCTTTGATGACACGGTCCAATCGCCAAATGACCCCCTGTTCCAGGATACGCCCGGACTGTTGAGTCCACTTTGAAGATTATGAGATGCTGTCTTTTTGGAATAGGCTGTGGCGCTTCAGAGTATGCACCAATTATTAGAATATTTTAGAAAACTTAACGGTTAAATGTATATAATATTCTAACACCTTCTATTACGTCCCCTTTACTGCGCTTGTTGACCACGCCCCTACACCCACACAACTCTAATCCCACAACCCTCCTCCTCAACTCAACTCTAAGTAGCACGTAGTCCTTAAGTTTAGTCTTAAGTTTAGTATAGTAACATTACTGAACATTAATGAAACGTTATAATAAATAACAAATTTAAAATGGCATTTCTCTAGAAAATTTCTAAAAATTATTATTCAAAATAATAATATGGTCCTTTTCCTCTTACATTATATATATCTATTTCTTGCAGGACTGACTTTCTGGCACCTATTTTGTTTTGCATTATTTCAAATTCGATAATCGAGAAGTGCACGCGTGTCATTACAATCCATCCAAGTTTTGTAAAGGTAATCGGATATATTTCCCTTAAATTAATAATATAACTAGATTTAATGTAAATTTTGAAGTGCAATCAGATCTTTGCGCAGATGAATAATATTCTCCCGGGTCAGACCGTCACAAAAGCTGCCAATTATTGTGAATACCCTCCTGCTGGTCGTTCGCTCTTTTAACGGTGGTTTTTTCATCCCACGCCCTCCCAGGGCTACAAAATTATTCATAAAATAATTTAATCCTTAACCCCCGAGGGTGAATTAAAAATTTACTCAAATCTCTTAGCTAATTTGCAAACAAATGTAATTATTTATTTATAACTAAATTGGTGGCTTTAAAACCCCTCCACGGCCCAGCGCCGTTGCAAAAAGCTTGCAAAAAACTTTCCACCACTGCCGACGACGTATTTATCAGTCGTGGCATATTTTATTTATCTGATACTCGTCGATTTTACCTTGATTCAGCCTATAAATAGAGTTACGCACTTTGATTCTGTTCCTGGTCGGGTCGAGCCGGATCGGAGTTTAAACATTGTATCCCTTTCAATGTTACTACGTTATCCTGCATACATGTATACAACATCCTTATGGCCAGTTATTCCGCGCATCCGCGTCCGCGCAACTGGAATCTTCTACTTGTTCTTCAGCCATTTCCTTCATTACTGAGGAACATGACCCCCGAGCTGTGACCTGTTCATCTCCTTGTCTCCCCTTTGTCTGCAACCCGCAGTTCAGAAAGCTGTCTCATTTGGATAGTAGTAGCGTCATCGATCTGATCAATCCATCGATTTCTCTCTCTCTCTCTATGTCTTTCCAGCTTTTAACTATATTTAAATTAATAATTAATAAATAATAATCTATGAGCGATATCGCGCTAGGTAAATATACGTTTTATTAAACTATTAAAATGTATGGACGAAAAAAATAAACATTTTTTATTGTATAATATTATCGGTAATTTTTAAAAATAACATTTCGTTGATTATAAAACTACACTTTTTATCATGATTGACAGGTTAATTAATATTATATTCTTCATGGGTACATATGTGTCCAATAATAAGAAAAAAGTTTTAATCGAAAAATGAATAATAAATTGTTATCCTTGTATATATCTATTTATACATACACCGATGGCACGTCATGTCAAAAATTTACACAATATTCTGACAGAGTAATTTCATGAACGCCATTTTTAATGTTGACGATTTAACGCGGCTTTTTTAATTATTTTTACGTCTTCAGCGGTGTGAGGTCGCGTGCAAGCGTTAATTTTCACGTTTTTCCATTTCAAATTTCGTTCCAATATTGATTCAAAAATAATAAAAAAAGCATTATTGAAACACGTCGGTGTCGCATCTGGAGAACCGCAGGGCAGTCATTTTGGCCCAAAATTTTATATTGTACTACAAAAACAATGAAAAATTATCGATTACTGTCAATTGCAACACAGCGCATGAAACCCGCCAAAAATGGGATAAATCAGCCATCAGCATTTTTGATTAAATACGATGTATGGAGAAAAAGATTCCCATTCAAACTAATCAATAATTAACCGGACTCTCCGGATATACAGAGTACACAGAAAAATAAACTACCCTAGTCTATCTCCGAAGCTTTTGCGAATCTAATTACAACTTAATAAATAATTCACTCAGAACCATGGCAACCATTGTATAATGTAGATGCATGTATATCTACTTTAAATTATTTGAAATAATCTAATTACAATAGAATCCATTTAAATTCTAGAAGACTATCGGACTCCCAAGATGGTTTAAATCATTGATTGACTTTTGGATCAGTCGATTACCAAGAATAACTAATATACCTATGTACCTATTTAATTCGCTATATTAAATTATTATCTTTGTCTAAAATGTTGGGAAGATTTATTTATGTTAAGAATTTTATACATTCAGTACTTCATTTGTACTGTAGGTTATTATCATATTTATAAAGCAATCTCGCCTTGCAGTGCGGCATAAACATGCTTTATTTAATTGCTTTGCTGGCGAAACTTTTTGGTGTGCTAATGTATATTAAACAACGAAATCATCACATCGGACGAATTCTCATAACTAAAATAGCTGGATATTGAACGATTCATTGTCGTACACTGCAACTTTCAAAGCATCAATGTGACAGGATAACTTTTGAAACAGCTGCGAAGTGTCCGCCATTTTAAACTAACCTGGATCTCTTTCCATTATTCAACTATGCTACAGCGACAATATTTTTAGCGATAATTTTCTAACCTTTTTGATATTAATACATTTAATCGTTCCATTATTTGACAGAGCCATCTACCTTATTTTTACAGAATCTCAAATACCTTTTGAGTATTGAGATTCTGTAAATAGTTGGATAATGCACCTTCCCCGGTTAGGAAAGAGATCCAGGTTCGAATCCCGGTGGCGCAACAACAATATTTTTAGATTAAATTGTTTTTATATGTATATCTTTCTAATGAATATATTTAATTAATATTTAAAATATCACAGAGCGTCTGTTCTGAATAATTACAACTTCACAATAAGAATGTGTTCTCCTAAACATCAATTTTTGTTTACATTTCTTTTAACGTGAAAATATATTTCATATTTAATATTAAACGCGACCTCACGGTAGCTCACCATTGCATTCTACTATCCAAACACCCACATCCCACATTCTACTCCGTCACGAAGGTCAATATCCAATGGTTAATAATAATAATAATAATATAATAGATTTTTATATTTAAAACTTTAGGTCAGGGTCGCAAATCTGCGTGATGTGTGATGGCACCTATATTTTAATTTTCCAACAATGTGATATAAATATTATGTTTAGCACGTTATAGTGTAATCAAATGGACGTGTTTTTTGGTTTTTGCTGTATATATTAATCAACACAAAATATTCGTCACGCGAGGGGTCTACAATCTACAAGGTGAACACAAAGTACGGTGTGTAAATCCGCTATTACCTGTAGTGCTATGAATATTAATTTCTTTGTCACGACTGAAAAATCTCTTATTTTCAATTTTTTTAATTTCGAGCTGCGTAAATTAGCAATATTAGATTTTTCTACCACGCGCGTTCTCAACAATCGGTGATCTATCTAGATCAAATCTGTATTTTTTAATATGGAATATATTTGGACAATGAAACATTTTAAAGGGATTTTTCAAAGAATCAACACTTCGAAGAGTCAGTTCTATAGTTATAGATAGTTAACCGATGTATATGTATCGATGTATATACACATTTGTTGACTAGAATCAGAAAGATTTTGAAAGTTGTGCAGTAAATCATTGCGACATTCAAACACCACTCTCATGCTCGTTTAAATATTGCGGAATGCATTGTGTACTGCGATTAAGAGAAAGAAGCCACACTATTTGTACTGAGGCAAACTTTACAAAAACAGAAGGTAGATTCTCTATCTCTGCTGGTCTCGTTGGTATTGTTGCATACCGTCGATACTGAGTGTCTTTACATATGATGGGAGTTTCGTTTCATGCACCGGTACTTGTTGGGTGTATTCATCTCCTCCGGGTGGTGATAAACCTATACAATTTTTATATATTTACTCATATCTTTTATTTGTGGCAAAAGGTATTAAATTACAAACGTTTATTCCGTTTTATCACCTTAAAACGCTGGCCCAGTGATATAGTGGTCAGGGGTTTGCGCCTCGTTACAAGGACACCGACAAGTTAATCCTATTTTCATAATACAAGCTGTTGTTTGAAAATAGTAAGAATATTGAGTGACATGTATTCCATGTACGCATTTTATTTAATTTTTTTTAAACTCTGCCGGTGAGATTAATCAGCTAGACGATCAAAACTCTATTATTAAACAGTATTTTGTTAATTTAAATGTTTCCAGTTGAAGAAAGGGTCACTTTTATTCATTTTAGGAACCTGTCTCTCTCACATTATACTCCGTCTATTATTATTAACTCCGTTAATTCGTCCGATAATTCTGTCATCGTAACAATTGAGAAGATCGTATCTCTGTCGTTTAAGGAGCTATTAGGCTTACGATTTGTGTGTCAGTTTCAAACGAATTAAACCTTAAATGTCGTTTTATTATATTCGATAACGATGATTATTGAATACAATTAAAATATCAGTCTAAAATGTATCAAACTTGAAAATAAGTCAGTATTGTATTACAGCCGCAATAGGCGCAGTAATGAAATGCGGTTTCGTTGGTATAAAAAGTATTAAACAGTTTGCCAAGCTCTTCTATCGCAATGGTCGTGAATTTTATACCCTGGAGATAGCAACAGAGCGAGGAGAACTTGAGCCGGGTTAGGGGGGGATAAAACTCTTAACCAGGGGTAGTTAAGATGTAGATGGGACCGTTTCTTATTTCGCTTAAATTAAAGTGAAAGTCACCCTTATAAATGGTATTACGAGACAGGCAATGTAAAATGCCGTTTAATTAATTTAGCTTGAATTTTATGTAGACCCCTTTTTTCATTTTGAACTGACAGGGAACAGCCAAAGTAGCCAGTTGCGATAGCGTGGAACTAACCCAAGTAAGAAATATTGTACTTGCAAGATTTATCCGATGTGTACAGAATATTTGTTTAACCTTCCCTTCTATGTGTGATATTCTTATTTAGAAGAATAGCAATGTAATGTATGATACTGTAGGGGTTGCGGTTGTAGACTAAGATTGTCAAATTAATCAGAATGATTTGTGGATGGGGAGACTGAAGCCCCTAACTACCTTCCAGTCTCCCGCGTGTTAGTGCATATGGTATGCGTGTGTGAGTATCTATGTTTTGTCTAGAGCGAGGCGGGTGGGTTGGGATTGTATAGGTATGTTGTAGGTGGGGGGCATAGGGGGGTAGAAGGGGGGGGGGGGTTTGGCGTTGTTATGGTTTGGGTTTGTGGAGGGGAGCGAGGGAGGGGGGGGGTGTGGGGAGAGCGGAGGGGTGTGGGGGGAGGGGGATGGGGGGGGGGGGGGGGGTGTGTTAGGGGGTTAAGGTTGGGTGGGTGGGAGAGTTAGAGGGACGGGGAGGGGGGGGCGGGAGGGTATGGAAGATAGGGTGGGGGTGTTGGGGGGGGGGTAGGGAAGTGGGGAGGGGGGGGGGGTTGGGTTTGTGGGGGGGGGGGTAGGAGATGATTAGGAAATTGGGGGAGGTGGGGGAGGAGGGAAGATGTGAAAAGGATTATATAGGTAATAGAAAGGGATAGTATTATAGGGGGGTGATTGAGGAGTGGTGGATTTTATGTGGGTGGTTGGAATATAAGGGGTGTGTGTGGTGTATTTATTGTGTTTTGGGGGGGTGTTTTTTTTGGGGGTATAGTATTATTTATAGGGGGTTGATGAGTGATAGTGATTATGGTAGAGAGAGAGAGGAAGGAGGGGATGGGGAGGGGAGGTGATTTTGGTGTGGGTTGGGTGTTTGGGGGTTATTATGTATGTGTGAATTGGTTGTTGGGGGGGTTTAATTGTGTTTAATGGGATATATTATATATATTACTGATTTATATATTCTATTATTTTATTATTTGTTCGTGATTGTGGATGATTTGTCGACACGTAGTCCGCATTTATTGTGCTTACAAGAGGGGGTTCTGCATTGAAGATTTATCCAAGTCGGTTCATTGTATCGGACACCTTCCATCCTCCCTTGAATCTCATTTATTCCATGGTCCCCAGCCTGGTAACATAGACGCTGTTCGATGCTTAATTCCGCATTCATCATTCGTCTATTACCGCATTTCCAGAGCGTCTATCCTCCTGCGCCTCCGTTCTCTCAGAGACCGTATTTCAGCTCCGTAGAGAAAGATCGGGAAGATGAGGGTTCTACCCTTCATTTTTGTTTTCCTGGTTTTATGCTTCGATCCTGCAAGATCTTTTGATATGTATCCATAGCAGACCGCATCACTGCGTTTTTCCTCTTAATTTGTGCCTCGCAGTCTCCTCGTGTGTTACCAAAGATCCCAGGTGTGTGTAATTGTTTACAATTCCGATTTAACAAGTTTGCTTTTTTCATGTCTATGTGAAATATGTTAGGATATAAGTAAATTGTTAGCATTTGTTCTTCTATATCCAATAAATAAATTAATTTAAACTAATCAATAAAGGTAAAAAGTTAATAATTTTGTTTATACAAAAAAAATTCACAATATTTTGAGTGTGTCCAAACCTTTGCAGAAACTAATTACTGCGATTTATCCGTATCTATTATTTTTACGTGGGAAGTATGGAAGTCTTGAGCATTACGGGGCTTACGACCTGTCATCGGCTGCTTTATGTGATCACTTTACACAATGTAACGTTCACCTATTTATCCATGCGCTACCACATCTATCAAATTTATGTATGAAGTTGTATATATGTTATCATGTTGGAACATTTCAATTATTTATTACCAACTATGCTGTCGCCATCTATGATTTTTTTTGAAAATTTGATATTCATTCTCATGTAACAGTATAGATTTCGTTGACATAAATTCGATATACAAATAAAATCTTTATAAGCTTGTATTATTAAATGTATATAAAATATATGTACCTATTTAGATTAATTTATTAGAATTGCCATACGTACTGCACTACACTGTCCATGTGATTTTCGTGTTTTTTTTTGCAGAATTATCTTCTTTAAAACATCTATTTTTCAGTTCGGTTTGATCTGAATAATAGGGGCGCTTCCATTGGTAGATACAAGAAATCTATTAGAGAGACATGGTCGAGGTAGATTGCATTAAAAAGGCGATATGTTTGGTATGAATGCATTATCCATTTTGAAATTCTGCCAAATAACGAGTCTATTACACTGGACGTCTTTTGATTGGAGAGATATTATATGTCATAAAAATTTAACAAATTGTATCAAATTCTTGGTAAATATACAGAAGTAACGTTATTTGTTCGTAACGTAACAGATCTATTAAAAATGATCTCCTTTCTTAATATTGGTATTGTTAAAACATTATTAAATTATCAACATCTAAATGTTCCAATTGCTTAATAAATCGTGAAACTGGACCAGAAACAATAATCAGAAACGGAAATCTAATAAAATACTAATAGTGCCGTATTAACGTGAAAACTATAAACACAGCAAAAAATTTAATAAGTCCATTAGCCAAGATAATGTGTGCTATGCGTGTTTACAAGAAGTTCAGGAAGAACTCGCGGAGAACTATATTTATTTCTCGTGTAGGAACACGTGTATTTAAATATGTATACCGTACACTTACATACGCATTATAGTTTGCAAATATGTATTGGATTATGGATTTTTCACGTGTTTAGTGAATACTGGGTGCCCGTTTGAGACAACGGCATAATTATAATAAGCGTCTTGGAATCTTTCAAAATTGTATCCAATTTGCCGAATTCTTCAACTTCACCTTTTGCCAATTTTTTAAACATATATGTTAATTTACCCTTCCTCCCTTCTCTTCCAGTAAAACTTATCATAAAAGAGCGTTAGAAAATCCAAAAAAGAGTTAACAAATATCTATCCCAGCACCTCTCACAGCCACTGCTACTCATTTTAGCTACTCCCCTAATAGATTGTGTTACACTGATTTTTAAGTAACAGAATTATGTTTCATACATATATACACTTCATTTCAAATTAAATATATATTTACTTACTGTTATTGAATATATAATAGATATTAAAAACACGTTCGTTTTTACAGACCTGGCCGTTTAATCAAGCACTATACAGTCATAATGACACTACATCTAAGACGTCCAGAAAAGAGATGGGGATTTATATATAATAAATACAGATTCTACGGAAGCCCTGGCCGTGTAGCGGTCACTATAGGCCATAGGGAGGTCACAATAGCCGCCCGCAAGGTCTAGCAACAGTTAGATGATTTTATTTTGAAAATACTATATTTTTTAAATATTAAAATACAAATTTACTAGTAAATATTTAATTTTATTTACATAAATAGTTACCCCTGTCCACGTAATCCCACCATGAAAAATGCTGCAAATGTGTCTACACTTATCCCCGAATGCGCTAAGAATGCGGCTCGTATCGTTTTTATTGTCAGTAAGAAAAAACACCAAAGTAGCGTTTCTTTCTATCGACTCTAATGGAATCGTATGCCGTGCCGTATTAATGATATTTGACGTTTGTATATCAAATGTTTTTATACAGAAATAATTACAACACATAAAACGAACTTATTTTTATGTAACGATTTAAGAAGATTCGTTGAAAGATGAATGTAATTGTTCTCATTATAGATAGAAATTTAGGTTAAATCTGAATCATTACACATACATTATACTAAAGATGCGAGACTCAATTATTATATTTACCTTAAACGGTTAATTAAAAATTTTATTGTATTTTCTATATCAAAATTTTTTTTTATAGAAGAACTTTATTTTTCACTACTTTTATTTTATTATTATGGTTTACTTGCAATTTATCATATCGTTAACACGTTTAACTCGTCCAGTTAACCAATAGTTAACTGCGTGCTGCAATTCGTCTCCACCTCTAATAAACCTTTTCAACCCAAGAACACTATACGCTCGGATCAAGGTTCGGACTATACAGTGGACGATCGAAAACCTCCCACACAAAACTCTCTGAAATAACGTTGGTGTAATGGACTGGCGGTAGAAATAATGTTATATGTGATGTGTAATGGTCGGCGCGCTTCCCCGGATAGGAAGGATTCCTGTTTCGAATCCCGGTGGCGACAAAATATTTTCTCGATCTTTCTAATTGACACATTTAATTTGTAACATTAACATACCTGTTCACGATCTTTAAATTCCCGCTGTTGTGTCGTCCACCTCCAGTTCATTTAAGCTAAAAGATCTTAATTTCTCGATTACCCTCTTAGCTCTACTAGTTCAATGGTCATATTCTAGGAATTATATTTTTCTTGATTGTAGCTTGGATTCGAACATATTTTTCAAGTAAACTAGTCCCATTTTGTTTTTTGATGTAAGTTTCGCGAATATTTTACGTAGACAATAAAAAATGACGTTGACCATAATACAGCAGTTCTGAAATGAGATTATACGCACCCCTTGAGGGGGTTTGTAACGATTGTAGCATTAAATAAATGACTAAACAATAAACTAAAAACAGGCACAGACGCTTGAGCGCCACCACGGCGACATTTTGTGCCAATATTCGAGGACAGGAAAATATGATTGCCGTTTGGCTGCAGAGAGGTCGTAACGGTCGGCGACAATAATTTATAGAGATGATATCTACGCTGCAAAACAATTCAATTCTTCCCGCTTCTCATCCCGTTTTATCCTAGTTTCAAAACAGTATTTTATATATATTTAAATACTAATTTAATGTATTAATTATAAATCAATTTTGTCGAAAAATATTGTTTTTGCGCTACCGGGATTTCTATTTCCTATCCGGCCAAGTACACCACCAATTGTGTTATAGCGCCAGTATTTTTCATGACAAATTTTCGAACCTATATGTTACACTTTTTCAAATTAATACATCTGTCGTTACATTATTTTTGAAAGCCATCTACATTATTTTTACGGAATCACAAATACTTTAGAGTAAACTGCAGACGCCAGAATTATCAATTCATTTTTATTAAATTTTGATACAACTTATATTATTAAAATTGATTTTATATGTATATATTTATAATTAATACATTAAATTAGTATTTAAAACATCACAGAATAATTACAACTTCACAATAAGAATGTGTTCTCCTTATATATTTTTAGTCGATATTTTTGACTCAGACACATAAATCTTTCTGGTGTTTAAAAAATCAACAAAAAAATAATTTTAAATTAGCTTTGAACTAAAAATATATGACATTAAACATTGTTAATATTTTTAAATACAAATTAATGTAATCAAATCGAAAGATATACATATACTAGCAGATAAGCAATTTTGATATTGCGACTAAGAAAGTGATTCAATCTACACTTATCATAGACAGCATACATAAGCAAATATGGCAGATCTCAGTACACTTGCACAGATTTCGCTAAAATATTTTTTCTTTTCTTACTCGCAATAAAGACAATGTACACTTCATTTCAAATTGAATATATATTGACGTAGGTGCTGTTATTGAATATATAAAAGAGTAAACATTTAAGTTATCTTAACCTAGATATATTAAAGACACGTCAACATTTTCGCTATTTTGGCAAATATTTTTTTTACTGGCAAATAACACTACGACTAAGTCATAGATAATAGATGGGGAAACGCAATGTATAATAAGATTTAAAAAAATAATTTTTGTATCAATTATAAAAATAAATAAAGTCTATAGAATATATGTTCCAAATTTGTCGAAAACATTATCGTTTGCCATAGCGAAATGGTAATGCGTTTCTCAGATTCACGTTTCGTATCCAGGTAGCAACCAATTTATTTTTTCTAGCTGTTATAAAGACATTCTTTACTGTCCTGCATATTTTCTAGATATCACTAACAGTGTCTATATCAATAACAAATGGTGGTCATTATTGTGAAATATTTCAATTTAAGACTTATTTAGGCCGAATTTAAAAATAGTTATTTAAAACTAATTAGAAAAAAAATAGAATAAAAATATGTACATAAATTTAATTTTAATTTTCAACAGTTATTCAAAAAATTGAATATTGATTTCTTATTGTCTTCTAAACTATGAGAAAATGTTACATGTTTTTAACACTGTTTTAATCAGAAAATTTTTAAAATTCAAATTTATTTCGTTAAAAATGAAATAGTTATTTAATTTTATTATACACTAGGCATGCAACTACGAATTGTATAGTATACAATAGACCGATCGCTCCTAACGTTTAATTAAATTGAGATTGCATCTCTTGTGGAATGCAGATCAACTTGCAACTAATCTAGAATACTGCACGCGGCAGCATCCAGCATTGTCCGAGATAAGTAACGCTAGCTGCCTGTCTCGTTCCAGTGAAATACCACTGGGATCCATAACTTCCCAACCTCAAAACTTAAAGTAATTTAGAACAGTGGCGTTACTATGCCAATTGCAGCGGTGCATTGGGGCCCACCTTAGATAGTGGCCGAAAAAGATCCACGCTCCGAAATGGTTTTGATATTGATATTTTTGCAAGTATCTCAAAACTAATATGATCCAATAAAATGTAACATGATAAGTAATAATTAAATAAAAAAATCATTTCTCACACATATAATGAAAACACATATTATGTAAGCGAAAGCCACCGAAAAGCTAATCGAATAGTTTTTTGGTTTCAGAAAAACTAAAATATGTATTAGGCATTTAAATTTAAAATTAGTGTAAACATTAAGGGAGACAAAGTACATATTTTGTTCTTACTTGTAATTTTATGGATAAAATCGCGTTATACTTAATGTTCTTATATATAATTTATTTACATATACAGGGAGATATTTTTTCAATTTTGCCATTTCAAAAATTGTGCCCCATTGGACACAATTTTTTAGTTACGCTACTGATTTCACTTGATAATCATGCTTTAATTTGTTACCTATAATGTTGTTTTTTAACACTTATCCTTGATGATTTTTAATCATTTTTCAGTAGGTATTAATAGCATAATTTTATTTGGTAAAATTTCAGCATCCAATTTGCCGTTGTGAGAGTAAAGATCGTCGTTCTATCCTCCTCACTGACTAGTCAGAGGAGAGTATGAGAATCGCGGGTTCTACGCCTCAGAAATACTTACCAACCCTATATCTGCCACATTCTGCCTTCGTCCTAGACTGAGAAAATGTATTATTAACACCTTGGGGCAGTAAACAAAGATGTTTTCTTTATAAAATGGAATCTATTGCAAGATAAATAGATTTATCACTCTAGTACTATTTATCAGTTATTCAATCAAACTCATCACGATCAAAAGATTAGATAAATAGATTCCCACGATGAATACAACAATACAGAATTAAAATAGAACAAATGAAATCCAAATAAAATGATCAAAACAGCTTGCCAATGCTGCTAAACCGTGGGAATGTATAGATACTTAAAGGGACTGATCTCCAACAAGATGGACAAGAGTAGGAGAAATGACTGCAGAGGCCCAACAGATCGCCAGTAGTCGTGATACTCAGATATGAGCATATCGACTGACAGAGACAATCATTACGTGTGCTCATGGGCTCATAACAAGGTATTTTATCCTTGGAAAGATTCAATTTTTTTTTTAACATCTCTGCAACCCACGAAGCTATTCCGTTCATATTACAATATTTTTACTGGAGTACTCGAGATTATTTTGGTCTTCTAATATTACATTTTTCTATTTACAGGCCACCCTGTTGTAGTTGCCGAGCGGTGTGTTAAAATAATAACGATAAATAATTTGTTAGTCTTCCGAAATAACAATCAAAATATACGGAAAATATTTTAGGTTTGTACTCGTAAGACTGCTCTTGTATTTATATGTCAATGCAAATTGGGTATTTATATCAGTAGATAATTCAAATAAATTTTATCTATATTTACATGTATGGTTCGTCGGACAGGTTATACTTTCTTGGCAAACCACGGGATAGCAATATCCAGGTTCAGATTATAATATAATTTAATACTGCGGCACCCATTAGACTCCTCGACAATGTTTATTTATTACCATTTATTTACGGATAGTACACAGATATTAATTTAGCAAAATAATTATTTTAAATTAAATTTAAGTTAACGGGAATATTTACGGTCGAAAGGAAAGGATAATCCACATTATGTCATAAAACTTAAATTTAATAATCTTGCCTTAACTAGAATTTAATGATTCAATTAGAATTCTTATTAATCTTATAATGTAGCTGTCATCTTAGGTGGAGAGGCAGTACGCTTAGATACAACGACCATTATGACGAATCATTCGGAGAATATGGGAGGTGTGGATGTTGCCAACATTTGTACACACTATTTCTTGAAAAATACGCTTAATAAATAAACCTAATGGGTATAATTGTGACCGTAATCCGGAACTACATCTAGCGATTGTTTAAAATATATAATATCATACAACTAAATTAATTAATCAATAAACATTGTTTTTTTCGTTAAGGACGTTCCCAAAAAGCAGTCGTACTCAATCTTCAAGAAGATTCTCCCGTATGTAAATGACTATGAACTACTATGAATAGAATAAAAAACAGTTGAGGTACAGTGTACTTCCGTGTAGCTTCCGCTCACATGCGCACAAGTTCAAAAATCTCTCACTATTCAAATTATAAAAGGAAACGTCAAAACCATTCAAAAGTAGCTCGCTTTTAACATTTTTTATAATAAAACGGATACCGCTTGTTTTAGTTATTTTTACAGAAAGATATTTGTTAAATTTTCCATGAATGATTCTCAGTTTTCCAAAACAATCGTAAGAAAATTACTATTGCTATTCAATTAAACGTGCGCTACAACATCGATCGGGGATGATCGGGTATGTTCGTATGTTAAATATGCTTATTTTAATACTCAATATTTACTAATTTACTACCGCAAGGACTATTGAAAATAATTTCTAGGTATAAAAGACACTCATAAGTATGTGTATTCAAAGTTTCAAAAGGATTGTAAGAAAAGTGATTTTTTTGGAAACTCCTTAAAATTGATATTTAAAAAAAGAACAAAACATTTTGTTAATGTACGTCTGTCCCGCGCTCCGCAAATTCAACTTTACAGCTAATATTACATTTAGCTATTACAAGATATTAAATTAATCTTAAAAAAAAAACAATTTTTTCTATATAATTAATTCCGAGTGCAAACTGTTAAACAAAAATTTCCAGGAAATTTAAAAACAAAACATCATATTTTTTTGTAATCATATTTCACAAAATAACTTTGAAAGAAGTCGTTTACTGGATGACAAATGACCCTCGCTTCAACGCGCATTTAACAGCTTTTCATTAAAACTTTATCCTCTTCTTACAGCTTTCACCATCTACTTCTTCTTCATGGTGAGCTTCTTCTGGCTGAACGTCATGTGCTTCGACATATGGTGGACATTCAGGTAAGTGCCAAATTAATCTTGCTTACATGGTTTTGGTTTAAATGAATGCATAAATCCTATTTAACCTTTCCGCTGCGGTGCGCGGTGCCTACTGCGGAGTCAGTTCGTTTAATGTCTGCGCGTAAAATTACGAATGCAAAATAAAATATTTGTATATTATACTATGACTAACTGAAGTACCCGGCGTTACCCGGACTTTACGCAGAGTGAAGAGGCTTCATTTAGGGGGATGGGAGTATTTTTTTTTCGAAACGACTAATTTTACTTTTATTGTGTGCAAAATTTCATTAAGAAGTACCAATATTCCGCTTTAAAGGGTGGGAAATAGGGATGGAGGTGCTATTTCGAAATCTCAAAAAACAGTCATCTTCCTCTTGTTTTGAAGGTCAAGTGTGCAAAATTTCATCAAGCTCGGAATAAAACTGTAGATTTGTATAAAAAACAAACCAACCTCTTATTATGTATATTGTTGGGTTAATACATCATTTCAAAGCGTTTTTGTTTTCCAAGGCTTTGAAAATAGTTTCTTTATCTCCTAATCTTGCTCATTTTATTTTTTACACTCTTTGTCCAACATTCTCTTCAAAATTGGTATTATGCATGTAATGACTGTATTTCCTCGATTTCGTATTCTTTCTCAGGTGCTGGCTTTGTCAATCTTCTAGATAATAATATAACTGACTGATAATAATCTTTAGAGACGTGCGTAAAGGTTATGTATTTAAGATTTTAGTATGTACTCCGTCAATAAAAACTCGAGTTATCTCACGTTGGATTTATTCAAGAGAGTTACGCAGTTACACATGCAGATTTTCTGCCTACATGCTATTTACTCTTATATTTTACGTGGCGGACGTGACATAAATAAACAATAATATTATATTATATCATACATAAGGACATGTGTTTTTACATACGAATAACGTGGGAATCGTCGCAAATGGAGCTTGCAGGTGTTCTTTTTGCCGTTAAATGCTGCCCGCCGGAAATGTTGTGCATGGGGCATCATGTACTTGTTTGTTTGTAAGTGGATGCAGCATGTACATGGATTCTCCGCGATTGTAACAATTGGCTTGACGACTTATTTTCATCTAAATCAACGGATTTCTTTAGGCGTGGACTGAAAATTTTTTGGGATTTAATTGTATACAATGCAACGGAGTATATTACTGATGAGTTTATATATTTTTTATATATATATAAAATTATTGAATATAAACTCTGCGAACTTGCGCATCGATTTAATATTTTCATTTTAAATATGAGTAAATTTTTAAAAGAGATTATCTTTAAAACATATTACGCTTTAAAATGACAAAGCATTGTACACTTGATTCTCGAAGAGTAATCGAATAGAATTCCTTATTCTTGGAAATATTATTATATCAGGATAGCTAAGCTTTGCGAGACAAAAATATTGTATAATATATCTGTATATAATGTATTTATCTATCGCTTTTATTATTGTTTTTTCTTCCATGGTATTCTGCGATGTAAATATTGTATAAAATTGTAATACGCAAAGATATAAATAGCCGTGAAATACTTCACGAATATATTCACATAATTATTGAGAAAAACCGTATAAAACGATCTCCGTGAAACAGCAGAGACACGAGACTAAGCCTGGTCCTGCCTGGCGCTGAAGCCTGTCACGGCCAGGTCACGGCTACAGAACAAGGAGGGGTGGCACCACCCCACGATAGCGTAGGCTTTATGCCATACCTGTGGCAACACAGGATTCAAGTGAATAAATTTAGCCCTCGGCTTCGCAGGATTTATGTCGCCCGGCCTACGCCCCCTGAAGAGTGCAGATCATTTCAGATGAATTTGACAAGCTTTCATTTCACATAGAATATCTTCATTCAGGGGGTATTCCGATAAAATTTGTCACGATATCTGCGCTAGAAATTTTTACGTGTGTTTTATTATTATTATTTATTAATCACTAGACCAAACAAACACACTATCTTGCATCTGATAAGTTCAATTCCGATCATAATTATCTACATGAAAAAAAAACCCGGATAATCTCTGACAAACAAATTACAATTTAACGCAATACGCTTTGCCTCAAAATTACTCTTTTTACATTTTGAATAAGTGCAGTCTGGATCACCCCCTACCCCCAATAACAATGAGTTTATTTTTTATTCAATTATTTTCTACCTACAGTCGAATGGAATTTTTATTTTTATTTTGCGATAAATTTAGTTTACATTGATTAATTTTAAGGAGTTTTGGAGGTCATATATTTATAAAGGTTTGATAAAGACGTAGGTACCAGCACTGCTGCAAATAAACAGTGGATTCTATCATTCGTTCCGTATCCACATAGTTTTAAAGTATTCAACTTTCGCGCATGCACATTCAGTTTCGCCCGTCAACGTCTTCGAATACTGTATACGTATTCGTTAACAGCATTCAATGTACAAAAAAATAAAGCACAAAATAGCATATTTTTAGCGGATTATTTTGAGAAATTAGCTGTGTAACGTATTTTTGACAGCTTGTCTTGAATACTTAAAGCCGAATTATTTAAACATTGAGTATCCTTCGATTGCATGTTATATTAGCTTTAATATAAACTTTTTCACCAGCATCCCTTCTGCAAAAAGTCACCGACCACCACTGGTAAACACTACATTTATATTTTGACATTATATTGAAGCGCGAATTATTTTCGACATTGAGGTATTCCTGTTTTTGTTTTATTGTTAGAGCATGTTTGTTAAACCATGCTATTAGTTTAAACTTGGAGTTTTTACAAATTATTTCACATAGGCAAATGAACCATATAAAGATTAAATTAAAATATACTTTTTTTAATTGGATTCTTCATTTTTTAATTGTTGAGTGTTCTTGCAATAACATTTTTATTAAATTAAAAATATATCGTAAAACTAAGAACAGGTGTTCGAAGTTTACTATTTATTTACCCAAAATGATACGAATTTAACCGGAAAATTACGATAAAAACGATCAGAATCAAAATACGAACAGGTGGTTCGCGCCAACAGCGTAGAAGAATCTTCTATATTATGAGATTGTTTGTCTGTGGTCTGAAGGCGTGTCATTGTTTTGATGGGAAATGCAAAATGCATTTGTGAAAGTCTATCGCCTCCATAATCATCATCACCGCCGACGACCTCTGAACGCACCTTGCATTTACCGACGCGTAAAACTAGAGTTCCCAACAGCTGTAAAAACACACCCGGTACCGACACCACAATACTCTAGAAGACATTATTTACATTGCCACCTTTCTAGATAACGCCCCTACGTGTAGTCATCTAATTATACTGATATTATATACTTACCTCTAATCTGTGACCAAGCTTAACAATAAACTTTCGTTACATAACCTACTTTGGCCGCACACTTCAAACGAACATGTGAGCGAGTGGGTAGCAATTAGGGCACTCACGCCACAACATATCCTGATTCATCTGCCATACGTCCACACAAACATCAAACATTAATCTATAAAACACTCTTTCAAAATCGGCAAATAACGAATTGGTGAAACTTGGGGAGGCCTTCATCCGGCAGTGGATAGAAACCGACTGATAAAAATGATGAATGATGATCACCTTTCGCAGCGCTAATATGGACTATGATTTATCAAAATTAAAAAATTATTTAATGTGTATAAAAAATACCAAATATAATACTTAGATGCTGTGTGTTCTCAATATTATTTTATGCAGCAACTACACTCACTGAAGAAATAATAAGGGGACTTGAATCATTTGAGATGAATCTATAGAAGAATGTTATGGTTCGGATGAAAATAGGTACCGACGACTGCCAAAATATTCGGTCCGTTTTTACAGGCTCCTTCCTAGTAATTATTTAAAATATATGCATGTAAGGTAAACTTTATTTTTATATGTTATCTTAAAAACTATAAAATTCTCTAGGTACCTTTATAAATTTTAATTAAATAATTAAAATTTAAAGTGAAATTTTTACCTTTTTGAAAACGATTTTCATTTGTGAAAATTAAATTTTCTGTTTGAACCTTTTATAATCAATTTATAAACAAAATGTTTGGTCTTTATATGGAAATATTTCGAGATTCGGTGTACCAGAGATAATTCTATTACGAAAAAGATTAAATAGGTTCTCGCTGTTATATATTTTTTATGATAATTACGATATAATTACATTATTTTAAGATTGAATGGATCTTTCATAACAAAAATAATAAAATGGATTAAAACCACATATTCCTGTAGTTTTTCGCAATACGGTTCGATAACTTTATACTAAATTGACTCTCTAATTAAAAAAACACATGGATCGTGTCCTGCCGCCTCTTAACACGTTAATTAATTAGCGTCACCACGGCGACCTCTCAATCCTGTGCGATATACAGCCTACTACGTAATAAATTGATGATAGCAAACATCTGTTGAACGGATAAGGATAAGAAGAAGATAAAATACATTTTTTTTGTATTACGAATGAATGGATAGTACTGGACATTTTTAAAATTTTATTATTTAATATGTAAAATCGCGTAATATATCATATGATGTATTTTATACACAATACATTTATATTTCTCTTTGAAGCCCAATGCCTTTTTTCCATTTTGCATTGCCTAATTTTTGCGTTAGGGATTTTGATTCGCGCAATTTTCGACATGCATAACGGCGACAGGCGACTTACCAGTCGGCATCCCGCAACGTGCAAACCCCGCAGTCGATCGTTAACCATCATCCACGATGTACGTTATTTTGTACTACTTTTCATTGTCTGTCGGTAAATAATATTTTCAATATTGTTAATAATAATACGTTTTAAAAAAACTCCCACAGTCCATCAAATATCGCTGGCAGATGACCTCCGAGCCCCAGCAGATCTGAAGAGACAATACATACGATAGAGAGAGACTTGATTAATGAATGTATGGGCTGGTCCAGACCCCATCGCGGGCGTCTGGTGACTGCTCGCAATTAATTCCTCCGGGTCTGCTCGCCGTGGAGCCTGTAAAAGCGTTTCAGAAAAAAACTACTTGATGTCATAGTTAATGGTTCTGACTCTAGTTAAGCCATATGCCTGGATACACATATATATATACATAGATATCGGTAAAAACAATTGTATACTTCGCTAGCAGAAAGCAATTCCTTTTACAATGTATTGACCGATTTGCGGCCATGGCCATTATTTTCGTAAAATATATTTCAGTTTTGAAAATGATTTCTAATACTGTATTGTTTATTGATTTATTTAATGGAAATAACACAAATATGGGCATAGAAAAAAAAAATGGTGACAAATAACTATTTCACATGGATTCTTTTTTCTTCAATAACAAAAATAAGTCAAAATCATTTACATATTGCATCCAATGTTTTCAAATATTGGTACCTAATGAAACAGAAAATATATCAATTTCGGTGAATAAATCATTGTAAGCTCGGGACATTCTCACTATAGGAGAGCGTAGTTTATAATTGGTTCGACTTGTAGGAATGCTAAAGACAGGGTAAGATCGTGATACTCGCGATGAGACATGGAAATTTATTAATGACAAAAAAAAATTAATGCGTTCCTGGCGAAATATCTTAAACTCTTTAATAATTAAACTCACAATGTGTGATTAGATTTCAAATAATATTAAATATCATTATTCAATTTGATGTTAAGGATGCATAAATTATGAAGTATATCAAAATATTAATAAATTCTTTTAATTCTAACACAAAAAATCTGAGGATTTTACATCACAGACTAATTGAAGAGTAACTTAGATAACAGAGCTCTAGTTTATTATTGTTTTGAATGCGCTCGGTTTATGGGCGAAAATAATAATTTAAGGTAAAAGCGAGTCTATAAAAATGTTAAAAAACGCTATTTCTAGCGT
The DNA here is from genome assembly GCA_031772225.1 of Eubasilissa splendida. Lineage (NCBI taxonomy): Eukaryota > Metazoa > Arthropoda > Insecta > Trichoptera > Phryganeidae > Eubasilissa > Eubasilissa splendida. The sequence goes on along the minus strand of CM062855.1, from coordinate 867,383 downwards.
AGTTTTCGTGAAAAAAATTGTCAAACTGAGGTAGATAATTTTGATAAATGAATACTTTTTATTTGAAGTGAAACCTTTAGATATACTGTCTCCAAAAACTCCCAGGAATTGTGGCAGGTGTTTGAGGAAGAGTAACATAATACCGATGGCCGTCATTTCTCACTTTTATCGCTCTCGTCTGTTTCAAAGATTATTTACGACATTTGTTGAACGTCGAACGACTGAAAACTTTTCAGTTTTTCCGCGTTCTAATCAATTATTTTACGATTGCTTTCAAGTACTTACCAGAATCTGTACATTTATTGATTTATGTGACATCGTGCTTTATTGGCTACGGGCCCGATATGTTAATAGAAGAGATGACGAGAAAGGAACGGAGGTCGTAAACGTTAAGAAAAATATGTCATGAAGAATCAAAAGAACTTTACTAATTAAATTAAATAGATTCATTTTATACAATTCCTTAACCCTGCTAAACAAATAGTATGTGATTGTCCAGATTAACCATTCAGGTAGAGGAACGTATTGTTTACACTTAGTTCTAACTTCTGTCAAAGTTCTTCCAGTCGAATATTTACATAGGCCCTTTTGGTCAATCATCGTATACAATTAATTATTGAAGACGTTACCCAAACAAAGAAATACGGCACATTTGTTTTATATGTACCTACACTCCGAAGCCACATCCCTATCTTTTAGTTAGTCAACCTTTACCTTTCTTGATTTGTGGAGAGTTATGAGTTGGAACCATTATTTTAATAGTTTTTTTTCTAATCTTATTATTTATGCTTTCTGTAAGCGGATGTGCATTGAAACGATTATTTCATATCATCTAATTTATTGCTTTGTTACCCGGTACAGAACCCGGATTTAAATTATCTTCTATATTATTTAATGGGAGAAATATCTCCACAATTATCGTTATAAACTATAACACAACTCTTCAGAGATCAGATCGTATCTAACATCCAAACGAGAAAGAACTGAAAGTCTATACATCTCCGTGAATTGGTTGTCTTCATATTCAAAATCTTCCTTGATGGTACACAACACATTTTAGTGATTTTATATGAAATGAGAAAAACTGTTTATTTTATCTAACGATGGAAAAAAATAATATTCGATGTGTGTTTTTAATACATTATAAATTATATTAATATACTTGTTATCAAATTGTAATCCAAGATGAAAATAACAGAAATTACGAAATTTTTCTCAGTAGAACAATAATGTACGGCATGTTTTGGTGAAAATAAAAACAGATTATATTATACGAAAGTAGTGTTTATTTTAAAAGAACAAAGAATACATATAAGAACTATATAAAATTACTTTCAAAGTTATGTTTAACAGAGTTCAATGAATAAAATGTGTTGTACAACGCTGTTCTACTCATATCTATTAATTTTTTTTTTGCGGCAACTGCTATCCTCTCTTCCAAATGAGTTGTTGATTTATATCTCCAATTTGATGTAATTTTTTATTTTTCTTTATTTATTTAATCTCCGAATATCACTCGGTGAGAAAACAACATCTGACAAGTCCGCCATCTTGGATGCTTCAGAGCGTTGTTCAACTCCGCCAGGTGGTGGAATTCCGAACTACCGACTACACCGAAATGTGCGTAATTTGGCCTACAACAATGTTGTATACTTAACTCAACACAATCCAAAATGTGCCGTACATCGTCGTTCGGGTGTCGTCTTCAATTGTTTACGTTTACCCCGAACAGACCCTTCGAAACAAATAATGTTTATATTCATTTGCAAATAAAGGATTTAGAGAATAAAAGGCAGAAAGGCACATTATTGTATTATGGATAGATGTTCTTCTTAAATAAATGAATGAATGATGTCTCTTGCGAAGTGTTCAAATAAAGTAACATTGTTAAAAGTACAAGTATATTTGTTTAATGTATGCTGTAAGTTATCTAAATACTAACGGGTTCCGTTCCAAAAGTATGTTCTCAGAACAAAATGTAACCACACTGAAGTGCGCACGCACTTGTTAACCCTTCCCATCCATGCATTAATTAAATAGGTTATATTTCGGTCAATATACGCAACATACACTTCATATTTTACTTAATTTGAAGGAAAATATTTACGCTTAGAAATGACTAGTGAAAAATCAATTGTGTAAGACGAATCCTGCAAAAATAATTATTTTTAATTCATTTCATTGTAATATTAATACGTTGACAAAAATATCATTTGTGACAAGACAGAAAGAAATCACACATTAATTTCGTACATACGAATATAATGGTGTCTCTTTCTCACTTATTAAATGAAGATAGATATAAAGGAAGGTTGTATTATACAATGCAACCTCGTATACAGAACTTGATGAATGCTTCAAATTATAATATTTAATATTTTTTTTATATTTAATGCTCAATTCTTAAAGTAAATTTATGGCACTAATCATTTTTCCACATTTTAAAGGCTAACAGAACTCTAATTTCTTACCGTAACACGAGTTGACAGCACGTTAAAGAAGATCACACGTGACTACTGTAAACATTACTGAAAGCGGCAGAAACGCGAACTAAACCTTACGTGCATTTCTGAATTTTACTCGTGTTTAAATACATTTATCGATTTTCTAATACAATGTTATATGACGTGTGTACTGAAATAGTAACAATGGATTATTTGAAATCAATTAGTTACTATATTTGTCAAAGGTCGGAGGTTGTCAAAGGCACCGCAAGATGGAGCCTGCTATCCACACCAAAATATTAACTACATTGCGCGTCGCTCTAAGCCGAGCCTTTTTTAAATTTAAATTTTCTCTCTAACCTAACTAATAATTCTGAAAAGGTAAGTTAGATTAATTTTATGCTCTCAATCATAAATTTAATAACATAATACGTTGATAATTAAATATAATAGCAGTCTGAAACAAGTCACCTACATGAAGAAAGACATTTTTAAAGGTTAATGCCTGACATATTTGTCACACTCTCGGACAAAGCTTTATTATAATATGTAGACAGTAGACACACATCATTATAAACTGTGTTCCAGTATTCCACATTACAGTGAATGTGTATTACTAGTGAAGTTACGTTTCAGTGAAATCATATCCGAATACATTTCCTCGGAAGATATATATTTCTACTAGCGAAAATATTATTTAATTGATAGGCGCTAGTGAAATTATATTCTGCTCTAAACTGTCAATTTGACAGCTGCAAAACGAATATTTGCGTGTTTTTGTTTTAGCTTAAAGTACGTGTTTATGTCGATTAAAATACGAAAAAAGTATACAGTCCGAGTTATTTTGTCGTCACAATACACGTATAATACAATTTTACCGATATGATTTACAGTTGTTGGGCGATGTTCCGACGTCAGATGGCATCAGTGACACAAACACATGTATATCAGATCATCCATTTGTGAACAAATATAGTTTCAATACAAATTAAATGTATTAATTCCAACGATATACATATAAAATCAATTCATCGAAAAAATATTGTTGTTGCTACCGGAATGCCTCTTCGGGAAAATGCATTAACCGATTATGCTACATGACGACAAATTTTAGAACTTATATGCTGCACTTTCAAATTGATACATGTGTCATTCCATTATTTGAAGGCCATCTTTTTTATATTTACCATTCTGATCACTGTTACGGTCGATTTCACTGTTTATTCGTTCCTCGTTCTCTCTCCCTACTTCTCCATCCTTTCTCCGACACATCGCATCTCTCTCCAAGTCCACGAGTACTCAAATTTCTCTGACGATCGTCAGTGGATGGACACATACACCCTGACGCAGCTCTTTTAGTTTAACACAAGTGCTGTAAATAGCTCCACCACAAGATAAATGCTCGGAATAGCTGCTAATTTGTTTACCGACTCTCCCCCACTTGACGGTGATCTGTTTGAATGCGTAAGATTTTTACATAAGCTTTTTATTACACATCGAAAATCCGCACGCCCGCTTTCGCGAGATGAAAACGCGGCAAGCGAGACGTCGGTATAAATCTTGCACATTATGGCTTATAAAAATATAATACATTTTATTGTTTTGTTATGAAAGCTTTCTTAGATAAACTTCTGTAGTGTTAACTAGAATCAATAAATTATATAGGTATCTACCAGACGCGGTCGCTTCGTACATGCTTCGGATGCTCCGCTGCTGCAAATAAATTTGTCCGTTAGAGACCAGTTATAACACACACTGTGACACAGATACCAGCAACGATGGATTCTATCATTCGTTCCGTATCCACAAAGTTTGAAAGTATTCGGCGTTCAGTTGCGCCTGTCGAGGTTTTCGAATACTGTATACGCGTTCATTAACAGCATGCAACATACAAAAAACGACTTTAATGCACAGAATGACGTACATATTACGAAGCGAGCGAATTGTTTTGAGGATTTTGTATGTGTGACGCATTTTTGACAGTTTGGTATTTGGTACTTGAACCCAAATTATTGAATATCTTTCGATTATGTTATATTTGATAGTAGGTATAAACTTATTATCCGGCATCCCTTCTACTAAATGTCACCGACCGCCACTGATACCTACATATTATGTGTCTGACCGGGAAAATACAGTAATAAAACATAAAAAATCGTGTTAGGTTAGGTTAGGTATATATGTCCTGTCAATTTTAAAATGTATACCCATATATTAATTTCACCTTACTGTCTTTATATTCTTCTTTCTTTTGTGAACTTCTTCTCCTGTCGGCTCCTCTATGAATGAAGTAGTTCGTGATCTCCGAATTTAAAAAAAAAATATAATTAAATGTTGTCAAAAGATGTGGGCAGAAATGTCAGAAATATAGAAATTAGAAAACTAAATAATTATTAAATGTACCATTTTTTGTCCGAGTTTTTTATCGGTGGAATGGAGTTAATAATGAGTCAGCCTCCTCTCATAGATCTGTCGGGGATTAGTCGGAGATGAAGTAATTCATCGTCCGCTAACAAATGATGAAGATAAATTCTCGATGGGATTATATACTATATATATGTTGGAGACTTGTGACGTTTTATTCGATATTATTAAAGATTGCTTCAGGAAAAACAGCCTTGTAATACATTTTGGAACCATGCTGTCAGCATGATGATATCTCATCTGAACACTGATCAACATTTAAGGCCGATTGTTTGATCGGTGCTAAATTGTTACCGTAGTAATTTTTTGCCTATTGTTCGAAGGTCATGTGTATTATTGTCAAAGCTGAAAATATCTGAAAATATCGTAATACTGTACTACATATTTCTCTCAGATTGCAAACACAGCAGAAAGCAATCTTCCGGCAGTATTTCACTAAAAGCTGTTTTTTAATGTAGAAAACGTAATGTATATTAGCTAAAAATATTAGGATATAATCAAACATTTTTCATCTGACTACAATAATTACAATTTAGGTCTGTTGAGTTCTTATCTTAATTGAAATATGGTAGGAGAAAATTCATGTACGTGTACAGATCTCAGTAGGTGTAATATTCCCAAGAAAATAATGGATCGTTTTGCTTGGTTAAAGCTAGCTTTCATCAGATTTTAATTAAACTGAATAATGTCGCCGATCGCTTGCTACTAGGACCTGCGGGCAGCTTTTATGCCACCACCCGATAGTGACCATGGTTTCAATAGAAACTATATTTCTATGCGGAAATCCCCTATTAACAATGCACCATGTAGCGTTTTTAATTGCCGGTTTTGTAATGTCAATAGTATGTGGACGGGCATTATCATGCTGACAAATCACTCGATACCTATCTTCCCAACTTTCTTGTAAGTAAATATTTTTTTAGATACAGAAGTAAAACTTCAATGTGATTTCATTAAAATATATGTTAATTAGAAAAATATACATATAAAATCAATTTTATCGAAAAATGTTGTTGCGCCACCGGGATTCGAGCCTGGATCTCTTTCCAAACCGAGTAAGGTGCATTATCCAACTATGCTATAGCGACGATATTTTTAGCGACAAATTTTCGAACCTATATAGGTTACCTTTTTGATATTAATACATTTAATCGTTCCATTATTTGAAAGAGCCATCTACCTTTTTTAAAATATCACAGACGTATGTTCTGAATAATTACAACTTCACAATAAAAATGTGTTCTCCTAAAAATATACGTTTCATTTAGTTGATTATTTATAAGTATGATGTTCGTTTTAATTCTAGAGATTTGGTAAATCAAATCACTAAAATAATATTATAATATATATCATCTAATACATATTACAAAAATACTAGTCAAAGTATTTAATACATATTACATATCTGGAAACTGAATGGAACTGATTCCATTCCGCCTTTCACGTTGACCTATTTAACCGTTTCAACTTCAGCCCACGTTAAAATCAAATTATTTGATAGCAGTGATCGAAATATCTCGTAGCTATATGTTATATTAATATCCTACTACCGGAGAGAACTGCAAACGTATGTCGTTATTACAATTTTTATATGGGCATCGAAAATTACCAACGGTTAAAATACACACTCCGAACAAAAATTGCGTTTGTTAGATAAACTTATTTTACATAGTTAGAAATATGTCTAGTGGTTGCGATGCTCGCTTAGCGATCGAGGGTTCGAGTCTCTTTCCAAGAGGTGATCTCATTTTCATACTACGAGCGTTTAGCTTAGTTTGGAAATAGTCAAAACATCGGTGTAACGCGTATTCCGTGTACGCATCTCTATTTGACCATTAGCGGACAGACAAAAATACAATCAGACAATTCTTATTAACTATTACTGCTGGGCAATAGGGTCTCAATAGAATCTAAATATATTTCAAATACATTACTACATCAAGTAGATTACTTTACAAAATCATATTTTCTGCGTTGAAAAATAGTTTCCGTGAAAACCCTAGCAGCCGCCAAACGAACAGAAATGACATCTAGATGACGATGTTGAATCGCGGATAGAGATGAATGATTTTCTCACCAACCCAAAACACATTAAAAATCTTGGTTATGATGAATTATTCCCGCGCAGATATTAGGTCGCAAACATAACCAAAAATGATATTAGAACCAACAACATCTCGCGTCGCTTTGACATTGCGACTTAGTGCTTTTTTCTATAGTAACAGATGATCAATATGGATTACCAGTCGTCAAAATTCGCACGATATCGCTCATTTATGCACTTGAATATTGAATATAAAAAGAAAAAAAAATCAAGTAATCTAAACCTAGAAATAATTAAAACGCGTTCGACATTTTCGCGAATATTTTTTTTACTGGCAAATGACACTGCAGTCCGATACAATCCATTAAGTCATAGATAAAAGATGGGGAGACGTAATATTTTTATGCGCCACCCTAGTGGCGATTATCATTATTTAAATTTGTTTTCTGGATAAATGTCACTGAACAGCTTAGAGACTGTACCACATGATAGTATTCCACATTTGTTTTTATTATATTAGGAAAACGTTATACAAAAATTATAATGAAAGCGAAACAATAATTTAACCAGTTACATGTTTTCTCGTAAAATACACTATACTTTATACAGTGAATACAATTTAAAAAGAACCATCATGTACTTTCTCCTCTAATGCAAAAAAAAGGAAGAGAAAAAGTTCAATATAAAAATATAAGCGGAAGTGAGATAAAGTTATAAAGAAGAAAATATTTCAGGGGAACGGGAGGGTGAGGTGAAGGGAAAAGAAAAATGGGATAGGGAATAAAATCTGTGTGATAAAAATAAAATAAAGGCCATTAAAGTTTAGGTATTGAATTTAGATTTAATTGAGGTAACTGGAGTATTGAAAATGTCTATATCTATGTCTATTTGTAGCATATACGAGGATATATGCATCAAAATTATAAATTCTTCCATGATGAGTTTTCTTTCGTGTGTACCTGACTTATTTATCCGGTGGCATCGGCGTCGACATTCCTGATCAAAGTTTCAAGAAAATTACCACCAGGGTGCTTTCCACGCGGGGTAATCTCATAACCTCCATCCCCCATCCACACGCTAATATCGTCTTTCCCGATTGACAAGTTCTCTATCCTATCATAAATAAACAAATAAACAAATGAACAAACGAGAAGACTCCGGCCCTATAATAAACCGTTATAATTAGATAAAGTTACTGCAATATTAATTAATATTGTATTAAAAATTAATGATAAATTGTAAAGGAAACCCGCAATCGCGGTCCCGACCACAACTGAGCCAACTGAAAAAATAAATGTATTTATTTATTCGGAATGATTCACACGCCGATAACGGGCCGTGAATCAACTCAGCCGGTATAGATAACCGCCAATGTTTGCAAACATGGTTTTTCTTTCATTTCATTCAAGTTATTTAAACCCTCGACACACACAAATGATTATCGCGCAGGTCGCGTTTTGCGCCAATTTGAAATGTGTTAAAAAAATATTTTTTCATCTTCGTTTAGATCCGACTTCCGGCAATCTTTTCCAACATCTCATCTCACATTTCTCCGAATGTCTCATCACACGTGTCCGAGATATTGAAGTTACCGCCACATCTTCATTCGTAACTCTATCCATCCAGCTTATTTAAAGTATTCTTCTGCATGCTTCAAGTCGCCTTATCATTTTTTCGGTAAGTGTGCCTCCATTCCGTAAAATTATGTCGAGAACACCTGGCATCTGAACATTCGCATTCGTCTAATCAAAGATTGAGATCGTGACTGCAGATAAAGCATGTTCACGACCTTGCCGAATGCGGCATTTGACTTGAACAGAAGGATCCCATCTTTCATTTATATTATAACCCAGGTGTATAACACTTGGTATCTTTTCCAATTTCGTTGCAGCAATACAAAGTCTTTCATTGTCAGTTGCGTTCTGTTTACTAATGAGCATAAATATTTACTTTTAGTTGTATTGTTTTCACTGCTCGGTTAAAAAACAATGCCAAAACCAAATGCCGAGAATTAATATTGTTCTTGATGATATGAAGAGGACTTGGGATCTCTCGTCTCATAAAATGGAAGATATGAAGTTGAGGTATCTCGAGAAACGTAAAAGTATCAGTAGTCTGCATGGCTATAAATGAAATCGAAATATGAACCCTGAGATAGAATGAAAGAAACGAAGGAAGGCGTTGGCGAGTCTAATAAATCGCTCTATTCTTCAGGAACTCAGTACTGAACAAAGTGAAGTACACAATTTACAAGAAAATATTTCTTTAGTATTATTGTAATTGCTAGAAGAAATGGTGGCAGCCTTGAGAAATCGGTAATCACCGGAAATATACAAGGACGGAGAGCGGATCTTCATCAAAATAGACAGATCAAGCTTGAGACATGACTGGAGCCTCGTTGCACGTCACACTGAACAAGGATGGCGAAGAATGGAAACGAGCAGTTCGAAAAAGATAATATCTAGGGCTTCGAACCGGAACTGAATCGAAAACCGGAGCTGAACCGAAAAAAAAAATTCGTTTACTTCGGTTTGGTACATGTTCAAACATGCGCACAACGCAATCTTACTTTCCACTTCAGTTATTCAACGAGACAACAGAATTAATTGTTTAAATGATAATTACATTATTTTAATAATTAGAGTAAATTTTTTTTAATTATAAATAAATATACCCAAAAATCCTGTAGTTTCGTTTAATAAATTATATTGTACCAATTAATATAGTATGCTTATTACAAGAGAAGGAATAAAATATTCTAAATCACTCGGACCTTAACCTAAAACCGAATATCGAAAAAAACGTTTTATTTTTCCGGAACGAAAACCAGAACCGAACTGATATACATTTTTTTAATTGAACCGAAATGAAAAAAAATCATATTTTTGTTTATTATCTTTGTTTTATTAACCACTTAATTGAGTTTAAATACGTCTACCGGTTTCGAAAGATACCATTTTCTTCTTCAGGATGTAAAATATTGTTGTTGCTACCGGGGTTCGAACCTGAATCTCTTCCTTTTCGAGGAAATGCATTAAACGATTATGCTACACCAACACAGTAAGTTGACGACAAATTTCGTTTTTTTTTTAATTGCTTCAGGCTTCGCGGATCGGAGTCAGTTGACCGATAAACCAGAGACGAAATGCTCGTAAAACACTTTATGAATTGAATTTAATACACCGGCTAAAGTTTAAAATTCTGAAGTTATTGAAGTTGCGCTGTTCGGCCGGCAGGCGGCGGAGAAAATGTGAGTTTATTTTTCCGGTCAAATTATAAATTTTCTGATACATATAATAAAGACGAAGTTCCGAAGATTACCATAAAAAAAATTGTATGAAGTTGGTTGGTTGGCTCTGATTGTTCACATTATGACATCCTGAAGAAGAAAATGGTATTTTTCGAAACCGGTAGACGTATTTAATCTCAATTAAGTGGTTAATAAAACGAAGATAATAAATAAAAATATGAATTTTAACCACAAAGTTAATATTGTTAATTTTAAAGGTTAAAAAATTCCTGTTGGCCCTGTTTTTTGCTCTAACGCACGGTTGATCTCTTTCTCTCTCTTAGTTGATGCCCTCACGTCTGAGTAACGTGATTCGTTAGCTTGCTTCTACAGCGTGAACTGCTACTCGCTCTGTCTATTTTGTCGACAATTCATCTTGCAGTCCGCAGCGTACGACTCCAACACGTCAACATCTCGAAAACGTTGAACATTATTTATTTCCAACCCGCTTAACACGCATGAACATTTGAAATAATCCGTGGTTGAAAAACCCCATCACTTCTGCATCGAGCATAGTAGCATCACACCGCTGAACGGTTAGTGCCCCAATCGAGCGCTGCTCTCGATAGTACCATTCTTTTTAAATGTTGAGAAGGAATGTCAGTTTGGTCGGCCATAGACAACAATACGCTCAGTGTAACGTGAAACCCGATGATAAGCAGCGGAATGTGGTCAGGCGTTATTATTTGCGATAATTAACCACTATCGTCCAGCTGGACGATTCCGCGCTCTCATATAATCACTTAATTAATTCAATCTTAATTATTAGTCTGTAATAATAAATATCAATGCCACAGCTGCGTTAGATCTATATTTTAGTTGTTAATTAATTTATATACTGGATGAAGATTATGATCCAGGCCGATGTAGTTTTTGATTTATTATAATTCGTGCTTTTTTAACTCTATTTTTCATTTTTCTTTCGAATATTGTCCAATAGCATCGGAAGTATTGTTGGCTTATTAATACCCCGCAGAAAATAGTCGGGAGCCGTCAAATGAGGTGATCGAGGAGGCCAGTCGATATCACCACTTTTTGATATTTTGCGGCCGGGAAAAGTTTCAAGGGTAGCTCGGGCTGTGTGCGAGGTGGCACCGTATTGTCAAAACCGCATGTGTTGTAGGCCAATTCCAAAGTTTTCCAACATGTGACAATAGCGGTCGCCATTAATAGTTAAAACATTGCTATTATTATTTAGATAAAATGTTTTAATGACTTTAAAGCATCAGTGAGGTAACAGATGCTTTAAAATAAATTGTAATCAGCTATTCTCTGCGACTACTAAATTATAATTAACAAATATTTGCCAAACTAAAATGGCAGCCAAATAAAATCGACCTGAAACATAATATTCACCTTGTATTACTACTCACGGTCCGCGCCCGACATAACCCAGGATTCATATTTAGTTATAACATAAATGGGGGAGTTAGTAGATGGGACTATTTATATTCGTATAACTGCAATTGAATACAACTTGAAACAGATGGCTTTCACGGTAGCCAGTTGGCGAGTGTGCCTATCTTATGCGCAGGCTCCTATAGAGCAACCGAGCAAAATTTGATTAAGATCGGTCAAAGGGTGTAAGATGTTATAGAAAACAGGAAGACAGACGTTACATTTGATGTGCACAGATATTGTGCTAAAAACGCTATTTGTTAATCGGCATTTTACATATTGTTATGAAAGTTTTATTTGTCATGAATAAATGTTAATATTGCATTTGCAGTAAGTATTAAAAACTCTTTCACTTAAAGAGGTAAAGGGAATGAAATCAAGTCGGTAATTTGACGGTACACGAAATGCGTGTTACATCAATATTCTTTATTTTATAACGCTTCGCTGTGAAAATAGGACTAAATTGATGGCCTCCTGGAACGAGGTTTGAACCCCCCGACCACTAGATCACTAGGCGAGTATCGCAACCACTACGCCACAAGCACGTCAAAATTAATATTTTTTTATTTAGACGTATCTAACATTTGTACAGCTGCAAAAAAAAATACAGTTTGTTACATATATTGCCCAAATAGGCAAGCCTGTTTTAGGGCAAATTGGTAAACAAATACATTTTACAAAACCAAAACTCATTGAAGGTAATAGACAATAAAATCAAATACGTAACATATAAAGCAAGTAAATGTGAACATATTTAAATATATATGTAAAGTCGATTCCGCTTAATTGGACCGCCAGTTTATCGGGACAGCCGGTTATTTGAGCCAAATCTCAAATAAAGCAACGAATTGTAATTTACTTCGGTTATCTGGGACACCATTCCGTTTAATTGGGACAGTGAAATAAAAATTAAAATAAATATATTAATAAATGGGCAACGTCCGCACTGAAGGCCTGCGCTCATTTAGTACGATTGCAATTCTACAAAAAACACAAGACATGCTCACAATTGATGAATACCTGCAGAAATATTTTTTTCATTATTTAAACGTATTATTTTTTTTTATTTATTTCATTTTTATATGTACACATAATAATTATATATTATTTTTCTGTAATTCAATATTTTTTTCTATAATTTAATAAAGTTCAAAAATATGTTGGTACATATTATTTTTTAATTTTACCTTATACTTCGCTCATTAGCACTACGAGATAAATGGAAATATGCAAGACACACTAATGCAGTTATTACAATTATTTCATTATATAAAAAAGTTTACTCTCAGTATCTGCACTTTCTAATTTCAACAACCAATTTGAAACATCCCTCTTAAAAGCCCTAAAGTTCTGATTTTATTTCTAATTTTATTATATATTCTGGGAGCTTGAAAGGTGAATAGTTTTCATTCTTGGAACTATTTTAAGCTTATTTGCTCTTGTGGGATAATATCTTTCAGTCCTCACAGATGGACCTCTAACTTTCCTATGAAAGCTAGTTAGTATATTCAGCACATTTAATTGTCTTATATACAAAACCTGAAATTCCCTTAAAAGTGGCTCTGAAAGATACGAAAATTCACGGTGTTGTATTACTCTGAGTATATTGAAAACTGAGTAATATATGAAAACCATTGTGAAATTTTCTTCTTGGGGGTAGAATAGCGATAACCATCAAAAATAAACTTGTCAGTACCTACCTGGCTTGAATTATAACGGCCGCCTTCCCATAAAGCTTATTATGTTAGCGTACAATTCTTAAGCCGTAAGCGTTGAAAAGCGATTCTGGAAAACGACAGAATTTTCAGTAGAAAACGAAGAAGTCCCGCTGAGAACAGAATTTTAGTTTGCTTAAAGTCTGAAACAATGCGCGATACAACTGAGCGCCGCGGAGGTGGGGGGAGGGATACCCACGTGACTCGTAATCCGAAGAAATGCCTCCGTAAATTGCGGCATATTTCACGAATCAAATGAATTGCAGTGTGTATTTCACGGATTGCCTATTTATTTAAAATGCAAAATGACTCTTCCTCAGTTCGTGAAATAACTGCACACATTTTACCAACGAAATAAAATAAGCAACCAAACTCGGAAAAACATTCAAACATTCCTGGGGTCAAGTTCTCTTGTTGGCATTCCCTCAGCCCTTACGGAGCCATTTTTGCCTTCTTGACCCCAATATTGCTGAGATACTTGACGCATGACGGTCCAAGTGTTCTCCGGAGAATTTTTCTTTTGAATACTTAGATAGTCTCTTTTCCACGAGGCTCTGGATGTTAAACCTGGGTTTGACATCCCTATAAATCCAACATCCCTGTAAATATTGAAGAAAATCTTGGAGAGTCGTGCACTCCCGCTTCGATTCTACTCAATAATTAACAAAATCTTCACAGCTTTAAGGATATATAATATTATAAAGTTAATTTGTTATATTTCGGCAGTCAGTTAATACCTTGTGGCTTTCCTGCATAGTTAACTTTTTTTTTCTTAAATACATTGAACGATTTTAATAAACATATCTTTATTAATGAAAGTTTGGTCATGTTGTAAATGCAAAATAAATCTTCTTGATAGAAACTTAGATCCGAAAAGGAAAGTACTATCGGTTAATACTTACACATATTTTGCATGTGATACCGAGCATTTACAATTATTCTTAACGGGACGCTTATATATAAATATGAATTAAATATATTAATTATAAAGATATACATATAAAATCAATTTTATCGAAAAATATTGTTGTTGCTCCACCGGGATTCGAACCTGGATCTCTTTTCTAACAGGGGAAGGTGCTTTATCTAACTAAGCTACAGCGACATTATTTTTAGCGACAATTTTCGACCCCATATGTTACCTTTTTGATATTAATACATTTAAATTTTTCGATAAAATTGATTTTATATGTATATCTTTATAATTAATATTATAAAGATATACATATAAAATCAATTTTAATCTATTTAATTATTTTTATAGGGATTGCAATTATGGATGATCAAATACAAGAAGATGGAGTTTCCAATATACAGTATGAAAGTGTGTGTCACCAGTTTAGGGCTTTTATTATGGGATGAGTTACGTTCTTATGTATGTCGTGCAGATGGTTGTATGTGGGAGCGAGGGTCCTATTTCTCCCAGCTCTCCACTATGTTCGTACGAGAATGATATCGTGGAGTGTATATGTAGATGTATGCGTGGATGTGTGGAGAACAGGTTGGACAAAGATGATAAATAACTTACTGTGGATAGGCATTTATTTCGGATAAATGCACAATAACAGGTAATATATTAGCATTGAGGACGTGAAGCGTCTGCTGGTAAACTGTCTGGGAAAAAAGTGAATTATTATGACCGGCTCCTCGGACGGCTGCACCGCGATGTATCGTCGTCAGTTTGTGGGTAGGTACCGGGTGTATCTTTAAGGTAATACGTTAGACCTCCACAAATTAATTGTGGCAAATATGTAAAGTCCAATACAACAAAGAACGTGGGTGAATGTTTACATTATTCTGATAGGACAGGGACGTATGATAATGTTTTAGGTCTAATTAAAGGTTATACCCTTGAGACAAAAATAATGATATCCGTAAGATTGTTTTGATTGAGATACAAAAAAGAAAAGCATCTTCCTAAGATAAAAAAAAACAAATCTTGTTAGAGTATCTAAATACTTATATAAATTGTTGTGCAAAGATCTATGATCGAGAGGGTGACTGTATTTATGAATAATATTAGAGGAAGTTCTGTTCGTATGAATAATTATAATTAATTTTCAGTCTATTGGGTATTTTATGTTGACATTTATTTGTTCAACTTTACAACCACTGTAAACTCCGACCTCTAAAATTGCATCCACAAACCGCAAGTTTTTATTATCCATAAAACAGAATCTTAAAACTGGAGGAACAGAGTGGCCTAGAATTTGAACAATATTTTATTATGTGTGTCCAGGGCCGGCGCGTCCGCATAGGCGAACTGAGTATTCCACTGGGGTACGACAAACTGTGTGAGCTTCCTATTTGATTAGTCTGATTTTTTGCAATCATGTTGACTACTTGGACTTTGCTGGCCACACCGATGTCTGACATTGTTAAGGCTCTCCTTTCAAAAATAATATATATTTTTTAATTTTTTACGAAAATGTGGGTTTTATTATTCATTTATATTATATATTATACTCTACATTTGACTTTATTTTAAACTAAACTATTACTTATATAGGACACTTATACTAATATTATTTGCCGTAATTAAAAAAATACAAGCATTATAAGAAAGACCGCGATCATTAAAATTATTTTAACGTGCCACAAAATTACCTTAAATAGAAAATTTTTGCGTATACGAAATATATTTTCTTATAATATTGAAGCCAAGATTACAAATAAGATTATAAACTATTCAATTTGCCGTACATATGATGAATTTTTGATGTTTTTAAAACATTTTTTGTTATGAAATACAAATTATTTTAAATAATATATTATATTTTCTTAAATGCTTTAAAGCTTCATCTACTATTTAAAATCAAGTTTTATATCAAAAGCACAATAATTTATTACTAAATAATAATTAAATCGATCCTAATAATGTGTATTTTTTATTGTTTTTTTTAAATTTCAAATCGCCGATTAAAAAACAATATCCTGCTATTTATTTATTATTGGATATCGTTGTTCTTTGTCACAGATAACATTATACATCCCTCCCTTTTCATCTCACGCAAATAAAATTGTACAGCTGTCCACCACTATAGATATAAATACAAGTTGTTGAATTAAATTGTTAAATTGATAATGCTCTTACAGGGCGAAACGCGTCTCGAGTAAATTAAACAAGTAGAATAAAAAAAGAAGTGTTTTATTTTCACATATGTGATTATGGAGTTCTACAAAGTTTAATTTTAAAAAATTATCTTCAATCCCATTTCTCTTCTTTGCGTTACGAGGTAATCCGCGCCCACTTTTTAAAATTCCCGTCGCCGGTCCTGCGTACGTCACTATAAAAATAAGTTCTTACGCAATTGCGCTGGCGAGCATGTGTAGTTATACATATGCGTACAGTACATTATTTTTACGAACGCCTTTTTTAATATTTCGGCGGGCTGGAAGCTTTTTACGGTCAGCGGACAATTTGCGTTTGCTACAAAAGAAACGGGCCTCCATTTATTTTTATGAATTGAAATTTGCCTAAAGCTTCATTGTTTGTTTATATATACGAAAAATATATGTATTAGCGAAAAAAATGTGTCGAACGTGCCGTCACACGGAGCCCATTGCGCACGCTCGGGCCGTACTGTACACAAACAATTATTCATTCCACAAAATGGCTTCTTGAAACAAAAACATACACTTTTGTTCTACGTGCACGAAATACAAACAACTAGCGTCAATGGGAAAAAATGAGGGGTTTGCCGATCACACGCGTTCTAAGTGAATCTTCTTTGCATTTTCTCATTTTTTTCTGCGTTTTAATAGATGATAATTCATTTTACCATCATATTCATTTCATGTTATTTCGGATATGTAACGTTTTAGAGATTAATATGTAATCTTATGTAGAGAACAAAACCTATACTTTAAATATGAATTAAATATATTAATTATAAAGATATACATATAAAACCAATTTTATCGAAAAATATTGTTGTTGCGCCACCGGGATTCGAATCTGGATCTCTTTCCTAACCGGGGAAGGTGCTTTATCCAACTAAGCTACAGCGACACTATTTTTAGCGACAATTTTTCGACCCTATATGTTACCTTTTTGATATTAATACATTTAATCGTTCCATCATTTGACAGAGCCATATACCTTATTTTTACAGAATCTCAAATACCTTTGAGTAAACTGATAGCAGACGCCAGAATTATCAATTCATTTTTATTAAATTTTGGACACATTGATACAACTTTTAGTTGAAACAACTTCACAATAAGAATGTGTTCTCCTAAAAAAAAAAAACCTATACTTCCTTGTTTTCGTATTCTTTTTCAGGTGCTAGTATATTCACAATATTTTAACTGACTGATAATGATTTGTAGAGACATGCGTTATGTATTACGATTTCTAGATATACTCCGTCAATAAAAACTCTATTTGTTTCACGTTGAATTTATTCGAGAGATCGAATTGAAAAATTATTCCCGGCGTGATATTAACTCGTGTTATTTATGTGGCGGACGTGACAAATGGACTGTTATACTCTATATCTAAGAACACCTGTTCTTAGGTATGATATAACATGGGAATTCAGTCACAAGTAGAGCAGCTTGCAGGTGTTCTTTATAGCCGTTAATGCGGCACACAGTAAATGTTGTACACGGTGCACCATATATTAGTTCGTTTGCAGGTAGATGCACCATGCAGGATAATATATTTGTTCAAGTTCGTAACAATACAATAAATAAATAAATAAAATGTAAAATAAAAAATAAAAGAACAACTGGCGTTATGCTACTAGAAACCGACAACAAGCAATATTAAAAAATAAATTATATTTTTAAAAAATCACGTCTGAGGTGTCACCCCCGTCCGACAATTGATTTTTTGCATATTTTCATTTTATGGATTAGTTATTGTGCGTCCGCCCTAAGAAAGTGGTTTCGAAGTCCGTCTATATTATATTAATTAAAGTAGCTTTTCTAAAAATAATAAAATGAAATGTAAATGTTATCAAATACGTCACGAAAAAGCGTTAAAAAATATTTTATGCAAAAGTGACGTTTTTTTAAATTTTATTAAAAAGCTTTCATTTTTAAAGTACGTGTGTAAATGGGTTATATTTTAAAAATGCATTTAATCCGCCTGCCTGAATCGGCTAAAAAAGTGCTTCGCTCAATTCATTATGAAAAAGCTCTGGCGCCACAAATGGTCTCGGGACGTCCGAAATGTAACCATTTACAAAATAAAATGCTATTAAATTTGCGAGATGATCACATTAAGATGGTTTAATTTTTTTAATTTAACGCCTTATATTAATATTAGTGTCTTATGGTGTTTATTCAGAATAAATAGTAGAATGGATTTATGGTAGTTTTAGATCGAATATCGTGTACACAATATTAATTTTTGTCTCTCTCTACCAATTATGGTCTCTGAGTTTGACTCCAAATCTAAATCTCAACACATGCGCGTGGTATTGAGATGTATTTCAACTAGGGTAGACAATTGTACCAGAGGGCAGTAGTATCACTACAAATAACTCGTAAACTATAGTAGGTATATATATGACACACCGTTAGGAGGCGCGTTTGACATGTACAGACGTGTATTAAAATAGTGAATGTTTATACTTTAACAAAAGAGAAAACAAAAATTTATTTCTCGTAGCTACGATCCAAAAAATTGCAATACACATTTTGTTTCAATTGATACATGTCTACCCTAAATCTTTGACATTATCTCATGGTGTTTCCTTCAATAGACGCGTGTCTTTACGGTATCACTACTCAATAATAATTAATGAACACCATCTGACGTTACAACCATAAATAAGACGCCATAATGGAAGAAAAAATGGCTGCAGTATCTGCGCGTCCACAATCCATCAATATCACAATTCAATATTAAAAACCGTGACTTGTGAGTTTTTAACGGCGAGTAATATTTTTCTTCGAAATTTTCCTTGACGAAATATCTTTATCTTTCTCATTAATCGTCCGCGGCAGCTGATTCCTGTCTCGTCACGGACTTCCGAGAAGGACCGATATCTGAAACAATTTCTGCATTAACGTTACTGGAAGTAATAACAATAGGTTATAAGAAGTCAGTTACGTATCCGAGTATATTCGGCGCTGCTTGGGAAATGTAAAACCCCACATTGTAAGCGCATTAAGACACAATTCTCTGAAACGAGAGATCAAAGCGCAAGCTCTCACTTT
This sequence comes from Eubasilissa splendida, assembly GCA_031772225.1. Taxonomy (NCBI): domain Eukaryota; kingdom Metazoa; phylum Arthropoda; class Insecta; order Trichoptera; family Phryganeidae; genus Eubasilissa; species Eubasilissa splendida. The sequence continues at coordinate 847,898 of CM062855.1, read as the reverse complement.
CTACATATTTCCTTTTTTTGTTTTCTTCCCTTTTTATAATATTTTATTGCTTATTGTATGATTAGTTTCTTAAATATTGTTTCAATTTGTTGCATTTTTTATTTCTTTGGCAGTTTGTTGTATAATTGTATGGGCTAATATCAAGAAAACGTTCCTTTCTCGGATATTTGCGATAAATCTATTTTGTTTATATCTGATTTCTAAAATTATTTAAATGTCATTATATTTTAAATTTTCAATTTTCACCGCACATTTTGACATGTGAAACGCTTTATCTGTGAACAGATGTGACTAATTTACTCAAATCATCAGAAAGTCAGAAAGGTTATGAGTAGGTTTTTTTTACAAAATACACGTTTTCTGTTAGAATTTATTTTTATACTATTTAAATTAATTTTACAATCAGATGATGTGTGTTTTTTTGGAAGTAATATTACGGATTTTCACGAAACTCAAGTGAAATAATTTTTTTATATTTTCGACTTAAGGGTCATTTTTGCTCATTTTGAAGTAGCCCCTTTTTCAGAAATCTTGAAAGTAAATAATTGATTAAGTATTTAAAATGTCAAAGATTATTATGGTGTAATTTGGAAACTTTAAAGTGTAATAATTTTTTTAATACTTATATACCGAATAATTTGTTTCGTTTTTGAAATCAAAGCACTCAATTCTGTGGGAAAACGGATTATTTGTAAAAATCCGAGAACGGACCATATTCTCGATACATGCCATTTTGTGTAGCTATAGTTTAGTTGTTTATTCATCCACCTGTATCCTAAGTATCACGTTAAGGTTTTCGGTCTGCGCGGCCATATGGTAGCCGCTACGTATGCAAAGAAAATTTTGCAATCATGTTGTGTCATGTCAAGTCCATTGTGCGAGATCCCACGAAAGAATTGTAATAGAGCAAACAAACAATGCCAAAAAGTTACTGTCGACCATTATGAGATATATAACGATTCACAATGTGCTCTAAACTCTGGTTGTCATCGAATGTTTAAATTAACCTCACTTTCACCTCCGTATTATAATAATGTTCACTATTTAAAGTAAATTATGTATTTAATTTTAATAATACTTTGTGTAGCACAAAACAAACCATTTTTAAAGAAACTGTCTTCTTTGCCATATTTTTAAACTCGCTACTTAGGCTGAGTGGCGTTGGATGACATTAGCCGACAACGAGCGGAAGCAGTACTGAAACCTCGAGAAGGCTTTACCTGCAGCAGCAGGTGTTCAATATGAGTTGGCAAAACTGGAATCCATTCATTTTAAAGGCAGCGTTTGTCAGGCAGAAGCTGCAGCACTTCTTAGGGTGTGTGTCGCCTGGAGGGTACAGACACAGAGCGGATCCCGCTAATTATTCATTCGTTACACGCAGAGCAAACCGACCAACTGTTGAATACTGACCATTTTAGCCAAGTATCCGAGGCGCGAGGGAAAAATTTAACCTCTGTTCACCCACCTTGGAAATGAAAGTAGATATTATGCATTATAAAATTACAAAATATACATTTTATTTGGCCACTATTTTGATTTGGCAAACATTTGGCAGTTGGCATTTAGTAGTCGTAGAGGATTGTCGATTACAATTTATTACGGAGCATCTAACGTCACACCAACGAGTTGAAGTTATTAAAACATTAAAACAAACACAAACCCGACTTTTGGAAAAAAGTCCGGTTTGGGCCATTGGAAATCTTCATTTGATACACCGACGACTACAATGCAAGAGACAATGCTGTAAAAACTTATCAACAGGATAATGCCACCTCGCACGCAGCCCGAGCTACGCTTCAAATTATGATGAATGAAACAACATAATATTCACTATTACACAATTACAAAGATATACAGAATAAATATTTTGGTTCCTTCCGGGGCGCGAACCTGAAACTGAACGTGTTAACATTTTGCTATATCAACGCGTTTTCCCGGATTCGTGTCTCGTAGCAACTATATTTTTTGAAAAAATAGATATTTTCTGAATGTATTTAACCTTGATCTGAGTTTGCAACATCACAACTCCACAACAATGTGTTTTCATTAAAAATATATTTATTTTTGTTTAAAAACCGAGATTTTAACAATTCGACTGCTCTTATTCAGAATGTGAGCTATAACAGTGACAAATTAGTTATTTAAATTTTTCGCCAATGACATCTAATTGTTACCAGAACAGCTTTAAAAGATTTTAAATATTTATCATTGCTTCAACAATATTAAACTATAAATCTCGGAAAAGAAGCTTAGTGAGAACTGCGTCGGGGGATGAAAGCGTTGTATATAACTTATTTATTACGAGCCGCATCTCATCTGACTGTACAAGAAGAATAAAATTGATTTAACAACTATATATATTAGTACTTTTAAAATTAGCAATATTAACTTTGTGCTTAAAATTGATATTTTTATTTATTTTTGATAAATCCCGGTAGCGCAAAAACAATATATTTCGACAAAATTGATTTTATATGTATATATTTATAATTAATACATTAAATTAGTATTTTTATTTATTATCTTTGTTTCATTAACCACTTAATTGAGTTTAAATACATCTACCGGTTTCGAAAAAGACCATTTTCTTCTTCAGGATGTCATAACTAACTAAAACATATATTATTGTTTTTTACCAGAATCAATTTAAAAAAAAAAAAAAAAATTATATATATATTAGTAATAATTATTAAAGAACCTGACCTGACCTAGCGACTCACGACTATGCAATTCACGCTGTCAACATCCCTCGAGCTCAGAGATAAACTTTTCCTAATATTCTTTGAATAGAATCATCCGAAATAGTATTTGATTTCCTGGAATCAAATTAGCGCCCGATATTCCATAATTGAATAGAATTCCCTGGGCGAAAACAATTCACATATCGGGAAGAAAGTCACGAAGCTCTGTACGTTTGGAATACAGTCAAACTCGGTTATAGCGAGCACGGTTATAACGAAGAAATACTTATTATTATTTTGATTCACCCCTGTTTTCATACAAATCTTCACTGTTAACACGTGTACAAAATATACTTCTTGAGAATTCATAAAATCGAAAGCAACGTCGACGAGGTTCCTTTTTATTTACGATTCCTTTCAGGTTTGTGAATTCTTAGAAAAAAAAACAATGTGTGTTTATTTTGTGTACGTAGTAACTACTTACTAATTTTGTTATGAAATAATGTGATTGAATGTAATAGTATACTTTAAAATGTTTTTTTCATATAATTATAGATTTCTCCTATGTATTTGACTTGCTTTTAATTAAATTGGATATTAAATATTTTCTGTAATAACAAGTAACGATTATAATGAGCAAATTTAGCTGCTCAATTATATTCAAATATTAAGATGTAATTTTTATTATGAACTTGTTAGTACCGATCACTCCAGGAGTAAGCATATTATTAATTACTATGGACGCCTACTCGGTGTCGCCCGGAATTCAGATTTAGTTATAATTTCAACTGGGGGTTTACATTTTAAATGGGAGGGTGAAACAAGATGCCATCTTGGTCACTTTGCGTAAACCCTAAATAATAAAGATGCACAACAAAGTTTTAAATGTATTTTAAAGTATCAAAAATATTTTATAATCATTTTTTTTAAATAGTCACTATATTTAAAACTAAACTGCTTATCTCTGAGCGGTACTATAAATTTAAAAAAAAAACTATTTGACTTAATAAATAAATAAATATAGTGACCGGAGTCAGGGCAATAATACTACAAATAATATTGTAATGAAAGTAATATGGTATTATGAGGGTAATTAGATACCTTAAAATAATGACTGTTAATTTCACTTCGAAACATAAGTTATTTATGAATATCTTGATGCTAATATCCGATTCTGAGTGACGAATAGTACAATGTATTTTACAAGTTTTATTTGAAAATTGAGCACATTATACGGCTGATTCAAATAACCACTGTACACAGTACACACTGACCAACGCGAAATAATGTTCAGGTTTTAGAGTGGGTAATGAGGTTAAGGCGACCGGCTCACCTGCGCATATTTTGGAGATGCTATTTCGTACAAATTTACTAATAATAGATTTCAATTTATTTGGCTGAACGAAACTGGTTGTATTGTTTTAACTAGATAGGTATAACGAATATCGGTTGTTTTCTCTGAAAATTACATTCCTTGTCTGTACAGGAGACAACTTTTACAAGAGAGTTTAAATAAGTTTTAAAAATTAAAAATTTGCATTTAAATAGGTTTGGCTTTTTTATCAGAACTTTACCATTTATAAATCATTTCCTTCTTCCCCATTTTTCCTACCGGGTCGGGGACTTATCGCTTGGACAGCAGCACTCTTCCATCGCTCTCTGTCCTGCGCTGTGTCGGTTACTCTGATTTATAATAATGTATATGTTGATTCCTGACTTATAATATTACCGAAGACGGTAACCGACAGGCGTCATTCCTGTTACACCCCGTGCTTTGACCAGTTCAGCGATCTGAATAAACCACCAGTGCGCGCTTCGGTCGGTCGAAATCTAAAGAACAACATCATCGAACCAGAAAGACGGCAAAACTGTCAATTACAAAAGAGGGCCAGTAGGAGAATTTAAATCACACATAGGCAGGCGTGAGGATTGGCTCAGCTGAAACTGGAATTATGGCGATCAGCAGAAATGAAGGACAGCAATGTATAATTCAGAATCGTGGTACCAGATTCAAATAAGTTGACACCTTCAAGTTTCAGTACAGTGCAGTTCAGATGACGCGCGACAGGACAAGGAAATAGATAAAAGGTCAGGTTCGGCTAGCAGCGTTCTACGGTCACTGTATAGCTCAATCTAATTTAATATCATTTATTTTATTTAATAGGTACACAATACATGGTGGGATAAGATCCCGTGGACTGTATCTAGAATGGTTTTAAATATTTGACGCAACCCGAAATGGAAGTCTGAAGGAAACAAAGGCAAATGGACATGGCCTACCTTGCTTTGAAGTCTTGGGTTGGGCGTTATTGCACCTCCGGTTGACGAGCACGTATATTATGCCGAACCGAGATCTCGATAACGGCACTTCCGAAAACGATTAAACTTCCTCTGCGCGGTCCAAGCAATACGCACGGCGTGAGTGTAGGGCGGCAGAAGAAGCACAAAAAAACCTTAATGCTTTGTGATCGAAGCACAATCGGAGAGTGCTCCCGGGCGGCGAAATGTAAGGTAATCGGCCAGAGCGGGACAGGTATAAAATAATTGGATGGACGAAAAAGGACAGGGACAATACATTTTAATACAAAATTATGCAATTTCATGTATTTATTGACATACATATTTTTGTTATAACAGAGGTGAATATATTATAATATAACATTGTAATATGTTTATTGTGTGGGATGGAGTAGACTCCACCTCTGATATATACAGCGTTGTCCTGCGTGCTACTTTACTAGACTGATGTCTGAAGACTGAAGATAAATAAAAATATATATATAAATAAAAGAAAATGAAGTGGGAGTGTTGTAGAATTAGTGTAGGCACTGTATAATGATTATGTTATGACCTTGGATCATCTGATTGTTTTCTATTAAAATTCTGACACGCATCTTTCTAATTGATGCAAAATAATGACATAAAAAGAACGTCAGATACGGAAAAGCGACTGTAGAACATTTAATTCGATTGGCTTGATTAACGCTTCGGTCAAATCGTTGGAACATTTAATTAAACAATTTTCGCTTCGTGCAGGTCCCGGCTGCACGGTCCGGCAACCCCCAGCCTGGCTGGCCTGGCTGACCTGGCTCCCGGCCAACTGGATTTTTGCGGCTGCAATTCTGAAAACAAAATATCCTCTTCCTGTAGGGAGAGATAAGCGCAGTGGTTGCTTTTTTAAACTGAATTATTGTACTTTGCCAGTTTGAAAGCGGTTCGAAAGTGATCAAGGGTGCATATTATATTATAAACGAATGTTAATATTAAAAAGAGCCCTCGGTGAGCCCAGAAAGGACCGGAACCATTTTAACAGTTTGATCTCTCTTTATCGGTCTCACGCAACAATTCTATACTTACGCGATTTTAAACTATTTTAATCTAGAAGCAAATACCGAGATTAGTCCTTAAGTCACGAATTAAAGTAAAGTTACAAAGTTATAGCTGAAAAAAATAAAAATATATCAAAAATACCCCAAGAAGAAAAAAGCGGAGTCCTGCAAATTGTGACGTATTTTATATTAGACAGAGCAGAAGAAGAAAAAGATTGAAAGAACACAAGCTATAAAAAATTTAAGTCTAAACTTCTCTATGGCTGAGCACGCAAGAATGGAGGCCATTCATTTAATAATAGTCATTTACAACTTATACATAGTTGCGACAAAGGACGAAAGTTAGACGTTCTAGAAAATTTAAAAATATTTAATAATAAAAATAACAATAAACACATAATAAATATTCAATTACTGGTCATTACATCCCCTCTCTTATCCATTGTAACCCCCACCTCCGTTAACTCCAAATACATCATATATTACTTTCTGAAAGTGTTTTTAATTTTAGTTGAACTATAATATTGATAATGAGAAGATGTTTCCGAAAACTTTCTAACGTTTAACACAATAAAAAATATAGTGGAATAAAACAGTGTTTTAACTCAATTTACAAAAAAAAATCTAATTTTCCGGTGCCCATTAGATGCTGTCTTTATTTATTTTAGTAACAGATGTTAACAAAAATATTATCATAAAATATAACAAATAAAGCAAAAATAAATCATATGAACAAATTATACAAATCAATTAATATCATTATATAGAAGGCGAGAAGGCATGGGATGGGAGTGATATTTCGCCTCGGATAATTTCAAACCATTGTTCGTATTAAAATATTTCAGAATTCAACTTGGCTTACAGTGATGAATAAGAGTATTGAGTGTTCGTAGTCAAAATAAGACTCATTGAGTTATCTACCTCTTATGACTATGTTTCTCCACTTTTCTCACCATCCTGAAGATGTCACGGCTGTCACCAGAGAAGTGGCTGTTGCCTTTTCCGCTCGGTCCGTCTAACGATTGAGGCCCGCCTAAAAATTAAAGGATTCGTTTCAAGCAAATGGTTGAGAGGTCCATTGTTCAGGAACTCCGCACTAAAGAAAGGCTCTCTGTAGCACGCAGGAAGATAATTATTTCATACTTTGGCCCTTTTTTTAGGAAATCATATAGTTAGTTAATCGATAAAAACAAAAATCACAACGAAAGTGTATCAATAAATTAACTAATTCTATGTTTTCTCTGAAATAATAATACACAGCGAAGACGACAATTTGTAAAGGACTTATTAAATATATAAATAGCTTGTGAAGACATAAAAAAAATGAAAAAGTATTGAACTTTCTCGGATTCGGTTAAAAGATGAGTTGTGTTCGGTTTGGAAGGTTAAATGTGAGATTAGTTCTGGTTAACCCAAATCAGGACAGTCCTACTTTGAAGTTGGCTATTTTATGTAGGAATATCACATCAGTTTTGTCTCTTCGGATTTGTAATGATGGAAAATAGTAGATGACTCAGCAGTGCTGGTTAAGGTTAGATAACTACGGAAGTATAGATTTCTGGATATATCTTGAATTTCAGACTTGGGAGGCGTATTCGATGATACTTGAAACGTACGAGAAGTACAGACATGTTGCTAGAAGAGATAGAAATAGCCTGGAGATATTAGTGATCACGTGTGATGTGTCAGTACGGCGGACAAGAGGTCGATGTCTAATAAAATGGGCAGACCAAGTCCGAGAAATGACCGAATAAGCCTCGCTACAACAATATCCGAGATGGCGAAAAGTAGAGACAAGCAGGTCGCGCTGTAGAACCAAAATATACAATCACGATGCTCTGTCATGAGTACATACTGAGCAAAGTGTAGCCGACGATATGTATGGAGCCCGGTGAAGAAATGAATAACTCTCCACTACATATGCCGAGCTTTCCCCGCAACAGACGTCGTGTTGTTAGTTTGGCTCTGTATCCACAGATGCCGTTCTGTGTCTAGCTCACCATAAAATGCATAAGTAAGAAAATATGAGGTGCTAACGGGTTGAAATGTTGTGTATTGTAATTAAATGAATTTGTAAGAAGTTGAGTATCAAAAGGTTTTATGTGAATGTGTGTGTGTGTGTGTGTGGATAGAGCAGGTAAAGAAATAAGAACTGGGCGTTGAAAACTGATGGTTACGGTACGGTATGATCGGACGGGATACTATTAATAACTGCTCAACAATGGAGCGCCTCCTCCGCGTCTCGGCGTCACGGCGGGACAGCCCGTGCAGCCTGCCGTCCCGACGCCCGCCCAGGCGGGAAGCGACGATGAGAAATGATAAATAGGGGAAAAGAATTTGCTTATGATATTTCAGCACAGGCTTCAGGATGATTTATATTGTCAGCGCTAGAGCGATAATCAATATCTTTATTCGCTTTTCTTATGTGCGATCGCGCTATTTGCGCTCGTCATATATGTATTTAAATACTTTGGTTAGCCCTTCATTCTTGGCAACGAATGCCAAGATGTTTCTTCTTCACATCTCTGAAGGGAAAGCGGCTGGTGCGTCGCTCTAGTCTAAACTAGAAAATTAGCGACTATGTACGAAGGCTTACCAAAAATTATCTACCATTTCGCCGTAACACACCTTACTGCCTTACGAAATTTAATGTACGAAATTTGTTTCCGATAGCGTTATTTGCCTTCCAACTTGTACAGTGCATACATACACCAAGGAGGAACAGTGAGCAGTGGTCTGATTTCCCTTATCGAAGGGTGTTCTTTGTGGATCGTGTGGCCGGACGAGTGTGACGCACGAAGACGCTGCAGGTCGCCCGTCAAGCTCCACCGCGGACGACAAGATTCAGCGAGCTCGAGTGACGGTTCTAGCGAATATGCGAGTTACCATCGATGAAGTAGCGTCTTCTTTGAGTATCAGTCACGGTTCTGCCCGTCAAATCATCCACGACGAGCTTAGCTTCAGTCAAATCTGTGCACGTAAATTGTAGATAATTATTGATTTGCCATTTTGACGTATAGTGTGGCCGAAGAATTGGAAGACTATTTTTGTTCACTGATGTGGAGTAGGCCTTGCTGCAGTTGGGTTGGATTACATTATAGATATTCGTGTGTCGTGCTGTCCGCGGGATACGCAAACTCCTTCTATAACATGAAGGCATTTCTTTTCTGATTCTCTGAGATTGTGTAAAATTGGAAAGGAACATTCATAATTTTAGTTGCTAGCTTGATGTCACTGTCTTTCCATTTTCATTACAGCAATCATAGCAATTTTAGGTAGTTGTTTGATCTTGGAATTTCTTGGCAACTGTCACCAGTGTTCGTGATCAGCGCATCCAAATAGATTGCCTCTTGAACTACCTCACATTCTGCTATTCCAAGCCGAGAAGTTTTGCATAAAACAATGTATTTTAGTATTTTCTGATGTCCTGAACACGGTTGGAAACGATTGAAATAGAACCACCAATTGAAAATATATTTATTAAGCCTGGATATTTATTTATTTGTGTACGTGTGTGGTTTGTATATATATATATATGCACGCACTCAAATCAGCGGCCGGAGCGGGAGGGCCGAGCGGTTGGGGAAATTTATTGGAACCATTTATCATAGAAATATGGCGGCGGAATATCGCTGTATAGCTTACAGACGCGGTGTTAAACGATTGATATTCTTGATTAGTATTCAGGGAAGGATGCTGTGAGCCAAATCTTCTGGGAAGTGTATATTATATTAAACAGACAATTGCTTCAATTCAATTCAAGTCCGCGTGTAACGCACTTTCTGCGCCAATTAAATCATGTTAACAGAGAAACATCTTGAAGATCACAATTCTCATTCATGAGGAAACGGCTTGAAAGACTATATTTTTATCCATTTTTAACCATCGCATTTTAGGATAAGGTGATTTTACCAGAAAAGTATACTTACTGTTTACACTGAGTTTATTGAAGCGAGGTTACAAAAAATTATCAGAATATACTGGTTGAAATGGCGCGGTGGTATCTAAAGTTTGAAAGTAACATTGCTGCCGAGCCCGACGATGGAAATAGAGTGAGGAGCTTGGAGTCTCCTGGCGCTGCTACCATCGAGTGCGCGCCTCGGCTAAGGAGCGCTTTGCTCGGCAACAATAGCCACCGTAGACGGGCTATTTATTTCTTGAACTATTTTTCATGGCGTCGGTGTACTCTGAATGCGAACAAATCTATTGGCATATTTTCCATAAATCTGTACGAGAAAATTAAATCATTTTAAATAATTTTGGAGAGGTAAGCGAAAGAAAAACCATGTATGTGTGTAACCATATATTTAAAAATTGAATTTATTTTGCCATTGTATTTTCGCTAAATTAAATAAATTTAAAAATTTAAAAAATAATGCAAGAAACTAATTCACTTCTTCATTAATTAAAAATTTACTTTATAGCAACATTTTATATTAATAATAATAACATACTTTGTTTATTTAACTGTTTATTGATTACCCAATATGGTCTCTTCTTCACGATACAATGTGTACTAAAATTAAAATTACAAATATATACATAAAAAAAAACTGTAAATATAATCAGAAACTACTGTGAAAACAAATTTAAAAGGTGACTATTTGCAAAACGGGTTTGGTTATTAATAATGTTTAATTAGCAAATAACACTTTTATTTATTTCTAAAATTTATAATTTATATATCTAACTATAAACCCCTGGTATTTGTATATAAAATTTCTAAACCCTTGTTAAATTCAAAATAATGGTTTGTTTCTAAAAGATGATTGGCGAATTCAGAATAGTTGTTTATATTTAGGCAATATCAAGATGTCTGCAAGTTTTACCTATATAAAAATGATTACACTCATTGCAAATTTATTTATAGACCCCCGATTTTTTTTAATATACCACCTTATCCTTGTTATTTAATATATAATACTTTAATTTATTATCCTCTTCACTTTCTTATCCTCTCCCACTAGTTTTGTATCCTGAAGAAGTGAATCCTATCTAGCTTTCTATCAAGTTTTTACTTTAACAAATTTAAATTTAGAACACCTGCGCAGTAGATCTGCTCGTTTCTTGCTCTACTGCGGCGTTGTTACCACATTATTAAGATGACATGGTTAGATCACTGTTTCCAGGTTAGGTCACTGATTTCTCTAGGATGGCACATCGAGCCTGGGGGCTCAGACTGCGGACGTCTCTTCGTCAGACCTTTATAGCATTTTACCTCCGAGACAACAGTGTCCTCTCCGGTCGGATACAATGACGGATATTTTATTTGCCAGTGGAAACTTGTACATTTCTTCAAAGCTTATTATTATTTATATATTATATATTACGTAAAACATGCGTGTAATGGTTTCAATATTTACTGAAGTAATCCGAGTGGGTATTTTTTTTAATAACCGAATCAAACACGCAGATAAGAACTCTTTAATCTTATCTCCCCTACACCAGATATATCGGAAAGCTGTTCGCTCGCCACTTCAATGCTAATCACCCCGATTAGCTAAAGTTCTGACTTAATGCCGTGTCGTTTACAAACTAAATGGTTTTATGGTATTTCAGAATTCATAAAAAAATTTCGACGGTTATAATACAATGCCGCACAAAAATATATTTTGGAAAAATTTCAATGAGAAGTTGGCTTTTAAAATCTAATCTCGAATATGGCTTTGTCTTACCATTTATAGTACTGATGAGGTAAACTGTAATTATGACTGTGACTCGGCATCGATCAAAACTTTGATTTGTAACTATGATTATGTGTAATTCAGCCAGCAATTAGTTACAATCATCGTTACAATCAAACATCAGTCACACAATCACAGTTTGTTTCATCACTGGATAACGAGGCGCCGTGTTGTGTGTCAAAATGTTTGTATGATAATTTTGACGTCCAGTTAAAACATCAACACGCTAGCATAAATACTATTACAGTCGTCCATACGCGACAGCACTAATGTGTTTACGAGTAGATGGGTTGCCTCAGGGGAAAGATATCTCAGAACCTTGCGCAGGATAACAGAAATGACAGAACCCTCGTCTTTACAATCTCTCCCTATGGTGCTGAAACATAAACTATGGGAGAACAAGAACGCGAGAGGATAGACTCTCTTGTAATGTGGTGTTGGCGACGCATGTTCTGCTTACTGTGACGACTCGCAAAACGAATGCCTCGACCATAGAGTAATTAAACATCGGCTACGAATTATCAGATATTTTGACCAAAATGTAAAATTTAGTAATCCAATAAGGAAGGATGTACACCCTCGAGACATCGACCCAAAGCCCACGCCTGGAATACACGAGAAATACCACATCAGAATACAGCGATAGATCAGGTCATCTTTATGTTCATACTAATTTTCAAAAAACCATTCACTGAGTCACACCAGATGACATAAATAATATAGAAATAGGATAAATCATTAAACTGCAACTTGGTCGCCAACCTTCGATAGAAAACACCACTTGAAGAAGAAGAAAAAGAACAGTACGATAAGTCAGCATCAGAGTATTCATCGCAAATTGCATATTTCTCTTTATTTTAATAAGGTAAAATACTATACTTTCCGACGTTCTTGTAAAGCAAGGATGTAATATTAGAATACATAATTGAAAAATATTCTTACGTTCAGTGTTTTCTCTTTGCGCACGGAATTCCCGCGATTTACGCTCTTTTTCCCGGCCATAACACGTTGTTAGCATAAGCAGGCACTTAGCGTGGATCCATAAAGTAACATTTTATTCGCTCCCCGAGTCTGGAAGCACTTATTAAATTATAATTTACGGCCCGGCCCTCCCCGTCATTTGAAAAATAATTCCCGTTTTACGCCCAGCAATAAATGCGATAGTGTCCGAGGGGGTTGTTTGTGTTTTATTATCGGCGATTGCTAATTAAATTCCCATATTTGCCCAGCCTTCCCATCCCCTAGTGCAGCCGTTCGGTGGCTTCCGCGAGTCGTGATTTACGATTAACCTCATTTATTTCTGACTGTATTTTAATAAGATTTTTCTTTAGTTAGTCTAAGAAGATGTGGAGAAATAGGTCCATCTTGAAAGTACCAAAATCTCTGGTATTATCCACTGTATAAAATTAAAAAATGGACACTAAGAAAGAAGTAATGAAACATGTTAGATGCCTTCGAGATGTGGTGCTGGAGGCAGATGCTCCGTATCCTGTGGACTGCAAGGCATACGACTGTCTCTATCCTCCAAGAGTTAAGGATTATAGAAATACTAGATGCAGGAGAGTAACTCTTGCATGCTCTTGTGGAGATCTATCGCCTCCACAATCATCATCACACCTCACCAAAGCACCTAACAGCCCCAAAAACACGCCAACTCATCACACGCTCCGTTAACTACTTGCAAGTAACTTTATTGTACGGTCTAATTTCTCCACATTGCTGTAAACCGTGCTCAATAAACTTCTGTCAACTGTAAGTAGCATTCTTTGTCTCCAATCTGCTCTAGCCTGGCCTCACCGCACACTTCGCGATTAATGATGTACGGTCATTGGGTCACTCATTATTCACACCACAGCGAATCCTTCTGATGTCAGTCCCCTTTAATCGCGGCTGAAGACCGGGAAGAATGGAGACGTATTGTGCACAAGTGCAGAGGACCACGACGCTGATACCTTATTACTGTAACAATATAGGGACGGTTGCTCAGTTACTAGTATGCGGGTGTTGCTGATGTATGGCACATAGCATTACCGGAATACAAAAGAATTCTAACATGTTTGTTTATGATTGACAGATCGAACGGATTGACTTAGTGTTTTTATTCTGTATTTTTCATTTTTATCTTACTTTATATATTGCTGTGATATATAATGTCTAGTGTAAAAGACTCAATTGGAGCCGTTAATTAAAAAAATTCAATATAGTTATTCTTTAGGTACCTCTCACTTGTTAAGCGAGCGGAAAACATTTCAACAATCTATTTCTGATGATCGAGTACCTAACGTACAAATTCGCCAAAGAACTAAGACAGCAGATATTGCCCAAGTGGCAATGGGGATGTTGGATGGTAGGGATGAAAGTTCCTGGAATGGAGATGTCGCACTGGTAGAAGAAATGTTGGCCAATCGGAAGAGTGGCAAGCAGTAATGGATGAAAATTGAGGAATGAGGAAGATTACTAGATAAAATATAGTCAACTTTGGTATCGACGAAGCTATGCATCCTATTAAATATGTAATATATAATGGATTCCTACACCATCAACGTTATTAGAACTTTGATCATGTTTTAACTTTATTTGAATAATATGAAGGCATTAATGAATAATTTATGACCTATTCTGGATATAATTTATTACGGTATCTTTTAACTCGATGAATTTCTATAATTTATAACTATAAATAGTTTATTAACAATTAATTATTCTCCTGTTAAAACGGGACAAAGGTATTATGTTCTCATTAATTTGAAAAGTAAAATGAAATCGTGTGAACCCAACTCGCGTACAATATTTTAGGAAAGTTTATGCAGGTTATCGGTTAAAGCTCAATATTATCTTCTATGTTTATAGCGGTAACTTTGCGGTTAGAAATCTTAACTTTTAAACTTTTTTTTTTGTATTTTAAACTAGACCCACAAAACATTATGCTAGGACGTTTTTTTGGCAGATACATTCAGATCCATTTTATTACATTTAATATAATCAAAACGTAATAACTAATCAGTGTCATTTTATGCTTACAAGTAAGACAGGTTATTATCGATAAGCCACATTTTTATCATTTCTTCCAAATTGGGAGAAAGCGTACTCTTTAGGGTAGTTTATTTTTCAGTGCAGGAACAGCAAATTCTGATGTCCTCGATCCATACTTATTGGTGATTTTGGGAGTTGTTAAATTCAAATTAGCTACCCCTCTTGTATTTTTTCCGTGTGAAGCCACCCTATTTGGAGCATCGTTGTTATAATTGTATTTTATTAAAAGGAACAGTAACAGCCCCTGTGTATGAAGAATATAGCAATTTTAGAACTAACTAAAACAATTATTTTTATTTTAGCGATGTCGTTTTATTTTTTGAACCGTCGTCGTTTTGCTACAGCCTGCGTTCTCAATCCGAGTGTCGCTCGCGTCGTCCGTCGGATAGGAGCGGTAATACTGGTGATAGATTATAATCGTCTACTTAGAGTTGGTACCACTTACGTGTGCGAAATTTGATACCGATCGCGTCATTTTTTTTCCGGCTATATTACGGTGTATCATATCCGCTCCGCTAGCAGTTTGCACCAAGGAGGAAAAACGATTTCTTTGGTCGGAGACTGAAATTCATTGAAGATTTTCATTACAATACGGGGACAGTGCTCTATCATGTAAATGTGTTTAAAAGTGGCCGGTCGAGTGTGAAGCACGAAGAGGTTGCAGGACGCCCGTCAACCCCCCACCACGGACGACAAGATTCAGCAAGCTCGAGAGATGGTTCTAGCGAATGGGCGAGGTAGCGTCTTCTTTGAACATCAATAATAATCTAATCATCCACGATGAGCTCGGTTTTCGTAAATAAATTGTAAAACGAAAAATGTGGATAATTTTTGACTTGCCCTCGTACGTATATACATGTTTTAAATATAAATGTCTTAATTACTTACTGGTTATCTAATCTGAAGTCATCTCTTTTTTTTTTCTCTCTCTCTCTCTTCGCCACTCCACCTTCTTCTTCTTCTCCACTTTTCAACATCCTGGGTCTCATTCGTTGCTCTGTGCTAATTTTGGACTCGGTCTATACATATTCGATCGATCTCATTCTTCGTCTTCATGAGTAACATCTCCAAATTATTATCGCGGAGACGTGCCAACGCCAACAAAACAAATGATATCACCTCTACTCACTTGTAAAATAACTGTATTTAAATCAAAATCAAAATTATTATCAGATTCTGTTAATTGATTGGCAAACTCCGAGAAGCTATTACAGATTTAAAAAAATATATATATATATTTTAAGATTGAGATAAAGTAAACCAAACTCTTTTATGTGAAATATATTTTCTTAAGATTTTTACATATTTTGTGACAGAATCTGTGTCAGAATTTATCACACCATCATCATATATATGAATATATGAATAAAATTTACATAACAATACATAATAAAAAGATGACGACAATATTAGGGAACCTTTTCTTGTCACACCACAGAAAGCTGCTGGAATTATTCAAATATACAAGACATTATTTGAGAAAAATACGCTTACTTCATTTATGTCTGTCTCATCATCTCGTGTCCCAAAAAGAGCAGCAGACAAGGAAACGTACCGCAATTCCTATCCCGGATCACACACCTTTCACGTTCTTATACTTTTAACTCTTCACCAGTCAGAGGAACGACTTCTTGACGTTTAAATCAGTGGAACGTCGTGTCGTCGTTTCGGTACGATACCATCTCTCTTTTTTACGCTACAAAAGATGCATTTTTTTCAAATCATATCCAAAACGATAACAGTCAAACCACCATTTGCCACTGCTATCATGTTCTAATATTATACAGTGTGTCCCAAAAGTCTTTTATTTTGGTTCATTCGCTGCACCAACGCAACGAGCAGGAGATACCGATCGCTAGCCGCGTCCTTGGGAATTCAGTCGCTATGGAGCGTATTTTTACTAGTTGTTCGTGAAATTTTCCCTGGAAAATTGATATCCCGACAAGGTGACATAAACTGGCTTTCACGTAGCCTCGATTTAACACCAATGGACTTTTTCTTACTGGGCTACCTTAAATCAAAGATATACAGTAACAATCCTCCCTCTCTGGACCGATGAAGAGAAGAAATGGCAGCTATCACGGAGAATACGTGCCGAGCAGTTCTCATAAATTTTGCCTCCCGTTTAGAAGAGTGCCAGCGATAAACATAATTTTTAAGAAATATATTTTCAGAGTCTGTACTTAAATGCAAAATAAACATTTTTTATGAAACCCATCCATTATTTTATTACAGAATTTTTATTACGAAAAATACTTTTGGGACACTTTGTATATATATATTCCGTCATTAATCAGGGAAAATAATATTTATAACCCTAATTTATTTAAAAGATGAACGGAAATACAAAAATAACTTATTTGACACGATAACAACACACTTTCACTCTGTACAATTGTCACGTGACACGGACCGCTGTCAATTTATATTTGCGACACGAACAGACGGACAAAAATGATTAAATTCATCATCAGAGCTGATGTCGATGAAGCATTCAGAAATTTTATAATGCTATCCTCTCTCTCTCCCCCTCCTTCCGACCCCCCTCTCTCTTTCTCACTCTGACTCTTTCTAGAAGGAGGCACGTTTTTTGAATAATTTTATAGCCATAATTGCTCTTTAGTATCTGCGCTCGCACAAACATTTCTCACTGATGGAATCAGTTAGTAACTTGCCCTTTTAGTTTTCTTGGCAGCGAGCGGCCTCCGTTCGTCTCCCGTGTTCTGGAGCCGGGAAGCTGTGCACACGTGGCGTGAACCTGGACTGACGCAATGCGACAGCGACGGTCTCCATCCACCGACCACCGTCCGTGATCCTAATCCTCAGTGCCCGGCAACAATCACTCTCGATATTGGTTCTGAATACTGAATGAAGTTACCTTAGCCACTGACGTGCCGTTTGGTAAATTACGACCGAACCGCAAATAATTTAATCGATACACGAACTGTATTTAATTTTAATTGGGATATTATAAAGGGTGATCAAAACACAATCAGTATTTCGATTGTCACTCTATTATTCAGATTTAAAAACGTCATTTGTGACATCTGCCGAGTAAAAAATATAACGTTAATAAAGAGAACATATTCTTGTTGTGAAGTTGTAATTATTCAAAATATAGGTCTGTGATTTTTAAATACTAATTAAATGTATTAATTAGAAAGATATAATATTAAATTACATTATTACTAGCTGAAGTACCCAGCGTTGCCCGGGCTTAACACAGAGTGAAGAGGCTTCAATTAGAGGGATGGAGGTAGTTTTTTCCAAATCTCAGGTAGACAATTAATTTTTATTTTATTTGGAACGTCAAGTGTGCAGAATTTTATCAAAAAATACCAAAATTATACATTAACGAGTGGGAAATGGAGATGGGAGTGGTTTTTCAAAATCTCATGTAGACAGTGACTAATTATAATAGGACTCTTAAGATTAAGACACTATGCAAGACATACTCAACAAGTCCTTACTCCCCTCCAAATCCCCTTCCACTCCCTACATTCTTACCTCCCTCTCGCCTCACACTCTCCTCCCTTTCGCCTCATTATTACCACCCACTCCCCTCCCGCTCCTCTTCCGCTTCCTTCCTGCACCCTTTCTGCTCTCCTTCCACTCATCATTCACTTCCTTCTCTTACGCCTCCCACTCCTCTCTCTTTCGCTTCTCATTCACCTCCCGCTCCCTTCCGTACCACTCCTACACACCTCTTGCTTCTCTCCCGTATCTCTCCTGCTCCCCTTCCGCACCTCTCTAACTCCACTCCCACCACCTATCCGCTCACCTCCCACTCCTTTCCCGCTTCATTCCCTCTCGCCTCCCACTCCCCTTCCTTTCTCCTCCCGCTCCCTTCCCGTTCCCCCCACCCGCTCTCCTCCCACTCCCCTCCACCGGCTCTTCCCATTCCCCGTTCAACAGAAACGCTATTCAAAATCATTTTGTCCAGTCGAACTCTAGGACCCTGAGGAAAAAAACATCCCACCCTCCCCTTTTTAGCAATAAAGAATAAGATAAATGCACTGCGCCTGATGTAAGTGTATTCGAAAATTTCATTTCATGTTTTTTTTATTTACTGACGTCTCTTATCGAGTTTTACTCAAAGGTATTTAGATTCTCCGTAATCCGTATTGATTACCATTTAAAATTGAAACAGTAGATGTATCAATATGAAAATATTGTTTAGCAATATTTTAAAATTGATACTTATATGTTTTGTAAGTATAAAAGTTATCGGAAGTGAATTCAATTGCTATAGCAAAAGCGGAGAACGCACTTCTCTGGACAGGAAGAGGTCCAGGTTCGTATCCCAGTAGCAACAAATTTTTTTTTTTGTTTTAGCCTTTGAAATAAAAAGAGCAGTGAATAGTGGTAGTTCATTTCATATTAACCAAATAAATTTATCCATTAGCCCCACATTAGGAATGTTTTCTTTTAAATCTATTTAATATCAATCAAAATTGTACTTTCCCCTCCCTTAATGTTATGTCTAAATAAATTTCTATGTATTACGTCTCTCTCTTTCCGTATATTATTCAAGTGATTTTTTTTTGTATTTATTGTTAGTTTTAAATACGTTCTGATGAAGCTTGAAAATAGCACAGAACTGTGTTCAACAATAACAATAATGTGTTTTCCTTAAATAAAAAATATACCATCGAGTAATGCATTGACATTAACATTCTCTACAAAAATAGTGAAGATTTTACGAAAATATTTCAGAAAGTTCCAAGTGCTTTTTCTCGATATGAATCGCCTTATCGTTCAGCTATTGTTAAATTAATCAAAAACCGTGAACGTTTCGGCAGTGTTGTCGAACATTTCTCGCTCAAACATACCGACTGAATACATTTCTGCCGTAGCTGAAAGGCCAAATGTGTTAATAAGATGTCACATACATAACAAAGACTGTATTTCCTTCTTGTCGATTTTATATGAGAGATGCGTGAAGGTTATGTATCATAAGATTCAAGATGTACTCGTCAATAAAAACTCAGGTTGTTATATGGCAGATTTATTCGAGGGAACTGACCAAAAATATTCATTGTGTCATATATAGGCAGATTTACGGCCTACGTGCTATTTACTCTCATCTGGCGGACGTGATATAAACGGGACGTTATACCGTAAACAAGAATAGGTATCCTTTCATCATGAGAACTTGAGCTCGAGTACGTGGCTATATGCTCTGTACGTCGTCCGCGTGTTTCTTTGTTGCCGTTGGCGCGATTCACGTAATATTCCATGTGTACGTAGTACATCTGTGTGTAGGTAGATGCATCATGTACGTGAAATCTTGGAGAATGGTAAAAAACATTTATAAAAAAAGATGTGCACAGAAATTAGGCACTTAACATATGTGAAATCGATCTGTAAATCCAGATCGATATGATCAAAATGAACGAATTGCGCAAATCTCCGGGTCGCACGTCCCGCGGAATGGAATACGACAATTCCGGTCGTAAATCGGAATCACCGCGAGGTTTGGGAGGGGATAAGGGAACCTCGGTACAGGATGTGGTCGGTGAGGGCATAGGGGTTCTGGTCGACGGACCAATGATCTCGGTAACCGGGATTTACACAAATGATACGCGGATGACCCGTCTCCGATCCCAATTGAATACGGCGATGTCACAAGTTCACCCACGGCACACAAACAATATATGATCAAAACACAATATCACAAAATACAGTGCTGGTACACTGGAGCTGAAATGTCCACACCGCGATGTCGAGATCGAACAAATATCAGTCAAGTCGACGTCTGCTGACGTCAACGTCACAATTCACACTGACAAGACGAGCATTAGGACATATCTGAATGGGAATTTGGACGCGGAGAGGTGTCAATAACAGTGGTCGCGGCTGAATCGAAAGACACGTTTGTGTGTTTTACGAATTCGTAACAATATGTGAAAATAAAACACTTGTATTTTTATTCTACTCGTTTAAATTAAAGTAATCAAGTAATTTACTTGAGACGCGTTTATTATCAATCTAAAAATTGAACTCAATAACTTGTATTTGTATCTACAGGGTGGTCCAAAAAAAGTGAGAACATCTCGTAACACACGAGTTATAATGAAATTATAATTCTTAATGTAATTTTTTTTGCACAATATTTAACTAATCTGAAATCATCAAAACACCCCACATTGCATAATCTACGGGGTTTAAATCTGGGCTGTTCCGTGGCCACATGCCTGGCTCGATGAAATTAACATTCTCACAACAAAGAAAGTTGATTATATTTCTGGCTGTGTGAGATGGCGCTCCGCCCTGCTGTTAACGTCTAGCTATACTCTAGACTTTGTTTTGAAACTCTTTGATCATTTTCCTAGCACCCGATGTTTTTCAATTCGCAAATTTTTGATCAGAATACGGTCTTCTGCCAGTGATTTTTGTCATTCTGGGCAACAATTTAAAAAAAAAACAATGTGAAAATTAATAACCAAAGATGGCGACCGGAAATTGTCGAAATAAAACGTAATATAGGTAAATAGGTAAGTAAGTAAATTAGTAAACTATTTAAGCTATTGTTGATATGGTTAAACTAATTTTGATGTAATTATATCACATTTTACGAAATGTTCTCACTTTTTTAGGCCACCCTGTATAGTGGGGGGGATAGGGACAAGATTATTCATTAGAATTATGAGGATTACCATACATAAAAGGACAACTAAATAATTTTACAACATGAGAAGACAATACAGCCATAGAGATATTTTTGGTATTTTGAAATTTATATAAAGTTTTTCCATGATTGTAGGAAATAATTATCTTGCCTTGAAGGCTTATAAAGTTCAATTGGTACAAGTAATAATTGAGTTTGGATCGGTCTTTACAACTCATACAAACTAAATTAGATAATAATAATCGATATCATGTAAATATCATGATATATGACTAGCGAAGCTCGCTGGAGGCGGTTCTGAGAGATGCGTCCGAGAAGATGCCTAGGGGAAAAGTGATCACTTCAGCTAGCTTCCCGGATCGGTTGCGTCGCCGATGTATTATCATCTAAATTCTTATCAATACTAACTATAACAATAAAATATTTGTTAACACAACCAGGGCCTCCACAAAATGAACATTTATTACATTATTAAAGAACACATTTTTATTGTGGAGTTGTAAATTATTCAGAACATAGGTCTGTGATATTTTTAATACAAATTAAATGTATTCATTTGAAAAGTGTAACATATAGGTTCGAAAAGAATTGGAAGAGATCCAGGTTCGTATCCAACAACAATATTTTTCGATATAATTAATTTTATATGTATATATTTGTAATTAATACATTTATTTTGTATTATTTATTTTTCTCTCTCTTTCTCTCAGTCGACGAGCTCGTGTCTGAGCATCGTGTTTCTCTTTTTTGTTTCTACAGCGCAAAATCAATATCTCCCTTGCTGGCACATATCGCCGTGCGCTGGACACCGCCAGAAGTTGTCTGCAATTATTGTCATCATTTGACGAGTCTGGGGCTTTATTAATTTCTCTTCTACAGTGTATGCATTGTGTTTATACAGCGCCGGCGCTAGGCCTTTTACTGCCACAGACAAGATTGTTTTTTTCCACCCTAATAATTTAAACGATATTTTCAATTTTTGTTTAACCATCCCCCTAAATCGGCCGCCCCCTAAATCGGCCGCCCGCGTGCCACAAACGTTAGGGGCGGTATTTTGTTAAGCCGGCATTTTGGAACCTACCCAAGGGCGAAGACGTTCTGGACGCTAGCGTTGATTACAAACTACCGCTTTATTAGGAAATAACTAATATATCAATCTCCGCCTGTGCGTAACGCCGGCGCTGGTTTCTATTGTGGACCCCTTCACTTCATTTGTAAATCTCTATATAACATATTATTTGCACGCTTCTCCAGCACCACATATCGAATGCTTCCAACCGATTTTTCCCTCTTTCTCGCTGGTATCCAGGTTTCAGATTTGTTTTTCATCGCGAGGCCAAGATTTTTACATCGAATTCTATTTCTATTCCTGGGGTATTATCATTTATCTGAATGTTAATAGTGAAAAATAGAAAAATGCTGATTTCGCCAAATTGTTTCGATATATTTCACATTGGTTATTATAATAGAGATTGCATAGATACCCTTATACACGACTTAAATGGTTATCCGATAATTAGCAAGTCGGCCAGAAGAGATAACTTATTCGGCATTAAGATCAACTTTGCTGATAGTTTGCCAGAAGGGGGTGGGGAGTGGGGGGGGATGGCGTCCAAATTAAGATGACATCTATATTTTGGCGCATTCGAGGAGATCCGGCGCGTCATCAATTTCATCTCGTTTCATTAAAATATAATACTTACAGAAGTAAATTACTACAGATCAAAATGAGATGTTAACAGAAAGTTTTCAATTTGAACCAATCATTCTACCTACAAACATATCTCGCTCTCATTTTATTATTATTACACAGAATTTAATCCCATCCCTTGTTCCTTCCTCTTCTTTTTTCCCTTCCATTCTCAAAATTGTTTTTTCTATTTAATTTTTAATTTCTTTATTTTCTTATTTTTTGTACCCCTTCAATAGAAGAAATAGCTACCACTCTTTTTGTTGTCTTCTACATCGCTTTACCTCTCCCACACTGTATCGTGTGAATGTATTTAATAATTAAGAGAAAAATTAGAATGAATGGATGTTTGAAAAAGTGTACCTTAACAGGTACATGGCAATTTGAAAGTACGTATATTAGATGGAAGTTCAAAATAGTGTACAAAAAAGGGACAAGGGAATTTGAAAAAGGGTAAAATAGAAGGTGAATGGAAGTTTTAAATAGAGTACGTTAAAAGATACACGGGAATTTAAAAAACCGTATATTAAATGCTGAATGGATGTTTAAAAAAGTGTACCTCAACAGATACATGGCAATTTGAAAGATCAAAATAGTATACAAAAAAGGGACATAGGAATTTGAAAAAACGTGTATTAGAAGGTGAATGAAAATTTGGAAAGTGTACCTAAAAATGTTCATGAGAATTTTAAAGAGCACGTATCAGAAGTCGAATGGATATTTGCCAAAGTGTACCATATAAAGGTACTCGCGACTACAAGGAAATTTGAAAGAACGTGTATTAAAAATGAAAATTGAAAAAATACTTAAAGGTAATACATATTTATTTACAATGGTTTAAGGTGTATGGTGATATAAACGTTAGTTACTACATATAAGTATATGAGTTTGGTACTGCGGTTTGAAAAGCTGTGCGTAATAATTTTTATAGTAGATTGAATGTAGTTTCAACACCATATAATATTAAAAGGTGGTAGGATGTTTGGAAAAGTCTATTTAAAAATGTAAATAGGTGCTTGAAACGGCATACACAAGAAAAAGTTTTTAAGTTGTTAGAGGGTAGTTTGAAAGGGTGTAATTACGAGGGTGGCGAAAATTTAAATTTATTGTTATTGCTGTCTGTTTTACTAACAAAACCTTAGAATAGAGTGACTTATTTTTATGACTTTGCACCATTTTTTGACATTAGCTAGGATAAATTGGTGCTTTATCCATTTGTCATGAAAACTAATTGGACCTACTGTGAGCCGACAGTGTCACACGGCTGACAGCTATTAAGCCAGCCTGTCATTTACAACCACGCTTATTGTACGTATGTGTTTATTATTTAATATTTATTTAAAAACATTTACAAAAAAAATATTTGGTTGCTACCCGGAACTTATCCTCCTTATGACACATGTTACGCATACCGTGGACGGCGAGATGCAAGAATATCTCCGTTTTGCAGCAGTTAAAGATCATGGACAGACTCTCGACCATTTGCGACAATTGGCCACAATTTCGTGCTTAAAGAAGAAGAGGAAGATCCCCCACCCGTTGCACTAGACCAGAGGTTCCCAAACTTTGTGTGTCGTAGACCCCTTGTCATGTTTTTCGGTTTTTGGTAGACCCACTACTTACCTGATATTGATTTTTTGTAAATTTCTAATTGTAGTGAAGTTTAGTGTTAAAAACTTAAACCACAAAGCGAATGCCTACATCCTACAACTTACACAATTTTATAAACATATATAATAATTTTTTTACTTCATAGGTACTTTTATAAATAATGTATATGTCTTTATATTATAAGATTATAATGTAAGTAAATAGGTACTATCAGTGTATGTTGAGATCCACTATCGTGGACCCCCAAATTTTTTTTTCGCTGTCGTAGACCCCTTGCAGGTTATCATAGACCCCTGGGGGTCGATATAGACCACTATGGGAATCAGTGCACTAGACCACCTAAAAAAGTGGAGGTGCATAGTCAAGAGGGCGGGAGTCATGCAGATCGCGATCCTTAGTCAGACGGAGCAACATGAATGATGACAAATGTTAGAACTGTATTCTCATTTACATAAAGTTTAAATAGTTAACATGGCGTTTTCTCGGCATGGAAAATTGCCGTGTTCGTGTACCGGTGGTAATTATATATGTATAATTTATTCATCACATTTGTTTTAAATATCTTAAACTGTGTTCTGAAAGAGAAGAACAATTTAGCAATCCCTAGGATGTGCACCGCATACAGACAAAAAAGTTATGTTTTCGTAGCACCCAAATTATAAAATTCTCTCCCTAAATACAGTTCAAAGTCGCGATAAAACTCAGACCGAACATATGTTCATAGCGTGGTCGCCCCTTCAATACGAACACATACAGAGTCAAGACTTCAGACTCAACACCAATGAGTGAGTAGCCTGTGCATGAGTGTGAGTGTTAAATTATTTTGTACTGTATTATTAAAAATTGTTAAAATGTGTATTATCCACCATCAAGTAGGTTATAAGTTTCTCAAGATAAAATATTTTCCTTCTTTTTTCTTCTTTCTTATTCTAATTTTATAAAGGGTGTCCAGCGGAAAATTTTCAAGTTTAATTAATATTAAATAAAATAAAAACTACAACGTTATTTTCATATTTTATTTATACAAAATGGAGTTTAACGATGCGAATTTTACGCTTTATAAACAATATCGTCTGAATGCCGTCCATTTCTCTCAAGATGCTGATGTTGATGGTCCCGGAGGAGTTTGGTTGACCATTGTCCCTTCTTGTCTAAACTTTTGAACCTATTCGTCGAACATTAAAGTGAGAACCGATGAATCATTGAATCAATGAACTCATTGCGACTGGCAAATCCGCAAATGTCGCGCGTCGAACAATACGAGCAATTACAATTTAATCTTGAAAATTTTCCGCCGGACACCCTTTAGTCGATAAACTAATTATGTGTAATATGATTTTTGATTAAAAATGTAAAATGTTTGCCTCAGGCAGATATTAAAATACCAAATGCACTTACAACATACGATATGAAATAAATGCAATCTTTAAATGAATATTTCGTGTTACAAGGATTGCCTCGTTTTCGTGTTAGGATATATCGCTTCAATATTATGATATAAATACAACCGTTGACTTGATCAAAGCGTACACAGACTACTCCAGAGTTGACGAAGCCGCCCTCTGTTTGCCAACTAATATTGATTTGATCGGAGTAGAGAAGAAACTGTGCCTACATACGTTGATGAAAAATATGTACATACCATTTGACTGATAATTGAATACGTGATATAAATTTCAGGGTACAAGGTGACTCGCACACGTTACGAAATTAATTAGGTTAATTGTTTCGGAGCCTCCTTCATTAGTTGTTTAATTTTTTTCAAATGTATTACGTATGTGAATCGTGGCCGCAATACGCAATACATAAAGTACGATTTTCAGGGACCGCCTTCGGTTATACGGTCAATACTTAATTAAAATATCTCGTTCGTGAATTTCAAAAATTTGATCTCTCACTCAACTTGCTGATGTATTTAATAAATCCGTCTTATGTTTTTATATTAATAAACCCTTTGTGTACTTATCTGACTTTCTATTTCGTGCTTGATGTCAAGCAACTAGTCTTTAAGGATAACGCGCCCTCGTCTGGGGGTCGAAAAATTTGTTTTTAACATATTTTTAAAGTATTATATCTGAAGAATATCTCCATAATTTTTTTTAACGATCCAAGCATTTTTCACAGTAAGCGCGGGGTAGCCAGCTACGCGCTCTCCCCGCTGGCCCTTTTACCTGCGTATTTGACTCATTGTATACAACACAACACCGTTAGGACATGAATATATATTCCTCAGCATGTTGCGAGATTTGAAATAGCTGTTTCAAAATTATGAAAAATATTTTTTTTTATATACTTGCTTAGATTCGAATTTGAAACTTTAAACGCTTTTTTAAAAAAAAAAAAAAAAAGCCTATATGGTGTATACGATATCTCAAAAACTATTTCACTGATCGGCTTCAAATTTTGAGAGCTTACTCTACACACGAAGAACTGCTGAATGATAAAATAATATATTTTTTTTATTGTAACTTACTATTTTATTAAGGAAAAGCGAGAATTTTAAAAGTAAAAAAAAGTTATTTTTCAGTAAAACCAGCGCCATTATGGTAAAAATCAAAATTTCAAAAAATCCTTCGTTCATTCAGCAGATGTTGACATTTTCTAATATAATTAATTTTTTTCATATATTTCGGATAAGGCGTTCTTAAGTTATCGTGTACACCGCTAAGTTTCGGGAGATTTTCTGTTAAAAAAATTTTGTATGTTAAATTCAATACCGGCTTGTACTATAATACCATGCTTTGTTTTTAATTAAAGTTGTGAAAAAACTGTATATTGTACAAAATACCAAAATTTTTTTATCGAAATATATATTCGAACATAATAATTCTTGTCTGTCTTCAGACGCTTGAAAGAAACATCACATAAGTCTTTTTATTTATATACATAAACCATTAAACACTGTTAAATAATATCGGTCTGGCGTGTTACGCCTACAATTAGATGTATACAACGTCTGCCCAGAGACAGGTGTTCACCTAGAAGAGCAGACATGGGATTTAAAAAATGAATAATTATTGTAAAATATTGTAGATGTAAAATATTTAAAAACTGTGGAGGTCTCTCGCCTCCACTCTCGTCATCACAGCCGACGACCCTGAACGCGCCTAGTATATACCAATGCGTAAAATAGAGCCTCCTAATAGCCATAAACACTCGCGGTACCGACGCCAGGCAATAATAACATGCGACTAGCGATAGACAATATTTATTTTTTGCGTTTTTCCGATCTTTCTTGTCTTTTTATCAGTCTAGTATCTTTTTCATCAATTTGTCTTACGCAGTATGTTTAATGACGTTATTTTTAGGGTGGTTCTGCACGCGCCCCACAGATGGTTCACCTGACAGGACGACTCCTAGGAGATAGTCGATCACTTCTCCGGAGACCGTTCTTTCGTACACATCTCGTGCGAGCCACTCCAGTCCTCAACATCATACGCGTAATTCACTTTACACTCGCCGTACCTGCCATTGTAAATCACTTCTCTCTTCTCTTTTATTTAAATACCTCGCTCTAGATACAGCGTAAATAATCACATGCGCACAATTATATACACTGCGACATGCACCGACACGCGTGAGACTAGAAGAGGTTAGGGCCTTCGGTCTCACCATGAACAAAACCTTCTGATACGATCACACAATTGAGATCCCCACGAACCAATAATATTTAACAACCACAAACCCTACACTTTATTTATTGTTATTGTATTTAGTTTGTAGAACTCTATGCTTATTTTTTATGAAATTCAAAAAATCTATGTTTAATAAATATTATTAAAATGGCCTTAATAGCCGAAACAGCTGTGACATTTAAATAATGCTAAATATGAATTAAATATATTAATTAGAAAGATATACATATAAAATCAATTTCATCGAAAAATATTGTTGTTGCGCCGCCGGGATTCGAACCTGGATCTCTCTCCTAACTGGGGAAGGTGCATTATCTAACTATGCTACAGCGACAATTTTCGAACCCATATGTTACCTTTTTGATATTAATACATTTAATCGTTCCATCATTTGAAAGAGTCATCTACCTTATTTTTAAAGAATCTCTAATACCTGAGTAAACTGATAGCTGACGCCAGAATTATCAATTAATTTTTATTAAATTTTGGACACATTGATACAACTTTATTATTAGGAGAACACATTTTTATAATAATAATTCCTAATAATTTAAATAATGCTTTACGCAAACTAGTAGTACTCAATAATAATATTTATTAAAATTAAATTTTTTAATTTTCATAAAAAATAATGACGTTATTTTACGGAGCTCGCCATTCTATCCAAGCGTCGCCTTCTCTGAACTGAATTACCTAGCAACCCCAGAATTCTTCTTCATAAATGAAAAATATTAGAAGAATTGCAGAATGTGCCGTATAAAACCTGGATCAGAGTCTAAAGGGTTTGAAATACGAGAGACCCACGCCATTCCCGATAGCCTCGTTTGAACGTCGCTTCAGCTTCCAATCAGACCTTTAGACTCACCACGAAGATTGTCAAAGAATCCAGTGAAGAATGTGGAATGGTCGACACATTATTTACAAGTACAAAACTAATCAGTCTCACTCAGCAGGGTGACTCATTCACGAAATATCTCTAGTCAAGTACACTCAAACTACAAGCAACGAATTGCCCAATAAATAAACCAGTAAAAATTGTCCATAAAATTCTTTATCACGTTTAAGTAAATAATGACAAATGAAGTTTATGACATCGAAAGAAACGCGTGACATTGTGTAGGCAGGATAAATTACAAATCGTCTACTCCAATATGTCAGAGATCGCCGATTGATTGGAGTAAAATGATGGAACAACAGCCTAATGGATATTAGCACTCTTCGCTTTCGTAACCCATAAATACTAGTCGTTCACCATCCGACCCTGGGCCGACAGGACCGCACCCCCCGGAGCCTCAACTGATGTAATTGTAATTACGTGTGTTCGTCCAGGAAAACTTCTACGACGTTACAGACAGTCACCAGTAACGTGTTAATAGACATTAAATTACGATCATAAAAAAAAAACAATTCCTAGGGTTGTGTGAACGTGCTATTTAGGCAGTACTATTAAATGTTGACTTTAAGAGTGCAGATTTTTGTGAGGCAGACGCTCTGGAAATGTGATTCTGGTGACGCATATTACGCGTCCCACAGAGGACTGATGAAAACAACTTAAAATTGATTTGGCAATGACAATTTCTGCATTTAATGCAATAGCAGAAATCAAACGACGCGCGGTTCTGCGTCATTATAAGAAAATACCGTATGTTGTATTTTCGCGTCCACAGGTGTTCTAAACAACCCCTTCGCGGTCTTGAGTTAGTGCCACCCTCGTGTCGCAGGCAGGTTGAATTACTCGGCTCGGGTGGTTCGGCGGTAGTTAGTAGCCTTTCATTCATTGACTCTCTTAATATCATTTTTCGTCGTCAGATTACTACAAGGGTGAATTTAGAATACAAAATATTTATATAACTTTTTATGAATTAATTAATTGAGATTTTGATCTGGAGATGAACACTGAAATCACCTAGAGTTTGGTAAAAAGAGACAAATATCTGTATTCACGGCGTTCGAATTAACAACATCATCTAGCAACGTAGGATACCTATGATGTATTCTGAAAAGCTAGATGGCACTATATTGCTAACGTGTATTCCTTTTTTACTGCTGCTGGGGACATTCAAATTCATATTTTTATTTATTATCTTTGTTTTATTAACCACTAAAATGAGTTTAAATACATCTACCGGTTTCGAAAAATACCATTTTCTAAATAATTTCTTAATAAAACAAAGATAATAAATAAAAATATGAATCTTAACCACAAAGATAGCATTGCTGATTTTAAAAGTATACATTCAAATTCACCCAACTGACAAGCGAAACATCAATGATTGATATTTGACGCACAATATGCGCAAAGTGAGGCGCGAGACGACGAATGGTGTAAACGTGGAGACTAAGAGGTTTTTTTACAAGAATCCAAAGAAAGTCTCGAGTCGAAAATTACATCCGTGAATGTGCGCCATTGAGCCTTCCCCATTTTTTCCGCTCCCATCCATCGATCCAATCTATCTATAGTATCTCCTATCCCATCCCGGCACGCCACCAGCCCATATTTCATAGTTTAAACACAGAATTGATGTTTTTAAGGAAGTTTTTCCGACTGAATATGCTTCAACCGACATTTTTCCGTTCAATAATTCCAGGCCTTTAAATTATACGAAACTTGTTAAACGAGTAAAATGAACGTGTTCCGTGAACGGAGTGTAGCGAAACATCCGATGGAATGGAAATGGCCGAACTAGTTTAGTTAGAACCCTGCAGAATCGATCGGTTCGGGCAATGCAAAATGCAACTTGAGAAAATTAATGTGCTCTATGTGAACTTTTTAATCTTCTTCTTCCGTGGCTGACGACAGGTGACCGAGGTGCTCAGAACTGAGTAATCACCCCTGTATAGAGAATATGTATTTTCATACGCATTTATTTTTCGTCAGTGTAAAATACAAAATAATATTTTCAATACCCGTAACAACGTTCTTGTGTATTACAACTTACGCTAAAGAAAGTTGTTGGATATGGCATAAGAAAGAAAAGACATCACAACATCACATGACAGACACGTCGCTGTGATTTAATTATCATTGAATATGACAGGTAAACGTTGGCAAAAATACATTATCTCTGAAAACTTTGCCCCGCTCTGCCTCACATACTGATCATTGTATTTTGTATTGGTCTTCTCCTCAAACATCGTCTGAATTTTTTTTCAATTTTTGTGTATACAAACATACCAAACATTTTGTATTTTCTCAACCCATTTTCAATTCTGTTGACTATGCTACAAACAGATCTACAACCGCTTCTAATTTATTCATTCTTCACTCTGCCAGACACATATACTTACCTCATCATCATCATCATCATCATCATCAAACGTTTCCTATCCACTGCTGGAGTCCAGCGAGCCTCCTGACTCCTCTCGCATGCCACTGAATGACTTCAATAATTTTACGACAATATAACCTACCCATTGTCATTTCATTCGCTTATTTAAATAAACATATAAATATATTATTACTTCAAAAAGTATTTGACATAATGAAGTTCGATCTAATAAAATTCTAGAAAATTATCAGAAACTATTAAATTTGAAATCGCATACCCAACTATACAATGTAAGAACATCGCGATATTTCTTTGAATATACGTCGGATAGACGCCCCCGCCACACATCCTCGGCACGATTAGCTCGAGCTCTTCGCAGGAAGTGAGGACGCAATGACGGATGTGGTTGCCTGGCTTCTTGGAGACGGCGACCTTATCTTGATATATCATATATACTATAAGTTACGCGAACCTGAAATCACAAAAATGGCTGTTTTTCAAAAAAATGTATCAAAACTGAAAACTATTTGAGAAGTTCATACAGTATGAGCTATTCGAATGGCGGCTCGCATTAGCAACATTACAAATGTAACCAGATTAGTGCTTGTTTAATTACACATATACAGGATGGTCCAAAAAAAGTGAGAACATAGTTTAAATTCACTAATTAATTCCAATTCAATTTTGATCAAAAATTTGCGAATTGAAAAACGTCGGGGCGCTAGGAAAACCATCAAAGAGTTTCAAATACAATCAACTTTCTTCGTCGTGAGAATGTTTAATTTCATCGAGCCAGGCATGCGGCCACCGAACAGCCCAGATTTAAACCCACTAGATTATGAAATATGGGGTGTTTTGACGATTTCTGATTAGCTAAATATTGTGCAAAAAAAATTACAATTAATTAATTAATTATATTATGTTTAGAAATAACTCGTGTGTTACGGAGATGTCCTCACTCTTTTTGGGCCACCCTGTAAAAGTGACGTTAGGCAACATTAGGGGAGGCCAGTATTTGAATAGGCCGTCAATTAATCACCTTTAGAAATGAAAATTTCACCCTGACGTGGTTCTGTAGCCAATGTGTTGTATAGAATTGATTTGTTCAACCCTGAATTACATTACGGAAGTAAAACCTGAATAATTGATCAGAGAGAGAGAGAGAAATATGCTGGAAGCATTCGATATGTGGTGAATGAAATAATTACAAATGAGGAGGTACCGATAAGAGTGCAAGAAAATATTGAATATATATATGGATAGGTCACGTTCTTAGATACAACGCATTCCTTACAAATGTGAATAAAGGTAGACCTAGAGCAACTAAATATTTTTTCGATAAATAGATGTCTTTCTATCTAATTGATTAATTTAATTTGTATTATGAGTTTTTACTCGTGTATAGGTTCCTCTCAACTGAAGCAAGAAAAGTTAAACTCAAGTGTAATTATTTAAGATGATGATACAATAACGCGTTTCTGATATACAAAAAAAAGATAGAATTATATTTCAATAGAAACGAAAGACACCGCCGCCATGTGTCATCGTACGATGTTGTACATTACATTCATATTTACAATAATATCGACAAATATCGCCGCGGCTGAAATTGTCGTACTTTCTGTCAGAGAATTTTTTTCACTCTTTATATTTAGCCAAGATCCAAACAGTTTTATTTAAAAGCAGGTTTTAAAATAATCGCTGCCGAATTAGCGAGTCTCCGAATACAATATGTCTTCATTCAACAGGTGTGTCGCCGGAATGGTAAATTACGTTATTATCACAGACTACCAAATATATAGACATGAACTAACGCAAATTCCATGTTTCAACATTTTTCATTTTAATGTGTCATTTTAATAGATTCGCTAATTTTTATAAAATATATTACTCAATTGGAATATATTGCATTCATGTAAAAAATACGTTTTGTTTACTCATACTCAAATATTTAATTTTCGAAGAATAAAAACTTTATTTATTTATTTCATATCTATTAATTTACTGTGGTTATTATTTAAATCATCAATGTAAAATTCACCGAATCAGGACTTTTTTTTTAAACTCCTTTTCAAGTTTAACGCGAGAACTAGAACCGAAAGAATAAATTCTCTCAACTGCACGAAAACTAAAAATGTAAGTTATGAAGGGCTCATAATTCTCTCGCATTCCTATCCTGAGGACGTCGCCGAAGGGAAAAGTTAGTGGAGACCTTTCCAGGTAGTGTTACCGTATATCTCGGTGCCTTAAAAGTGTCTCGTGTGGAATGTTCTCGGTTTTTTTCAACTGTAATTTCTGATATTCCCCCCTCCCCCCCGGGCGTAACGAGAAACGGGCCGAGATTATTCCCAACGGTTTCACTTTTTCAAAATGCGAAAACTTTAATTACTTTTTTGAAGTTTACCACGTAAGACTCTTTTCGCTTAGTTTAATTTGATTTACTTAAATATACGATGTGTGTACAGAGACAACTGTCATGTCTCTTGTGTACGAATAAGATTTTCGACTCGAGACAGTGAGAGGTGACCCAGCATCGTTATATGTAGCGCCTAATTCCAAACCCCCCTAAAACGACTTTTTATTTTTGAGTTATGGATGGAAATGTATATTTTGAAAGCAAATATACAAAGACAATTCTGTAATGCAATTTTTTGTTCTGATTTTTTGGCTGATTTTATTTTATGGTGAATAGCAGCTAATACTCTATGTGTTTTGTGGGACAAACCCTGATTTTGAACATGCAATATCAATGGATTTAAGTGGCTTTTGCGAAAAACAACGTGTTCTGCAAACAAAAAATGTACAAATCTGCATATTTAACTAAAATTATCCGAAATCCGTTTTAGGGAGTTTTGGAATTAGGCGCTACATATATGTGCTTGTGCTTCCATATCAGTTCTCGTCAGCATTTTATTAACGCTAAATTGCAACCCTACCCGACCGCCATGCTACATACACTGCTGGCTATACAAGACTACCAGACAAAATATACCCCTAACTGACCCCCGGCGAGAAACTTCTTTATTATTCATATAATTATTACAACACGTACAACTGAAATACAAAATTAAAAATCAGTAGGTGTGTAAAGTAGTAAATGTGCATAATCTAGGATGGACAGAGGGCAGAAAAGCGAACCAAAAACTGGGAACAAGACAAAACAAAAAGAAATAGGTCCATTCGCAGCTCGAACACCACTGCTGACAGTCATCACCCAGGTATCAAGCAATCCGAATTGGAGAACCAATCAGACCCCCGCCGCAGGTGATCTTAGGATTTCCCACCTGGACACCCATACCCTGATCGAGGTTCCTAAGCGGAGCCTCAGCCTAAATCTATGTTTACCTCATTATATCTTATGATTTACTTTCTCAGTATTTTCATAACGTTTCACACCTAAATTTGCAACACCTCTTCTAGTCGATACGCACCGTAAGCCCAGGATGTCTATCCGATAGGGAAGATCTCAAGAAGCCGGGAGATTGCTCGACACTGCTCCCCGAGCACTAGAGACAGCATTGACAACATAGAAGGGTTTTTTATATTATCGTCAGAAAAGATAAATCTCAAGTAAAATTGTATAATTTCTAATTGATCAATCATTTGTTACCTTCCCGGCAGAAAAGCCAACATGTCACACCGTGGGAGTGTTGTATTTTTAGCCTGACATTGAGTCATATAATTTGGTGTCCCATTACATCGTGTAAAATTTCCGCGCGTTGCCATGACAACGACAGTGTAAACAAACGCTCAATTTAAATTTAGACTTCGCTGTGGAAATGGTTTTAGCAAACGGTCCCGCGTCACGCCATGGCGCTCGGTGCCTGCGGGGCGGCTGGGCGGCTGGGCGGCTGGGCGCCCTTACCGCGAGGGTAGACCACAACCTACACGGACGATTGTAATTATTCAGTTTGTTGTCACAGCTCTTCGTTGTCCTTCAAAGTATTCACCAACCTTATATATGTTACTTTGTATGTATATACAAAGTATCTAATCATATTTCATCCAAACGCTTTCATTTTCCTCAATCTTGCACTATTTCAGTACTCGATGACCTACGGGCCGTCACAAACTCTTCTTACTGTTTATCTCAACATAGTCTGAGAGTTCCCACCGGAGTAGCCGAGTTCTTATCCTTTATGTGTATCTTGTATCGAAGGTTGGCGACAAAATTGCATTTACCAAGTTCATGGAACCATAGTGTCTGATTATTAATTTCTAATTTTCCCCTGCATGGTGGAAATATGAGGAAGAACGATTCTTCTCCACCATAAATACAAGCGTTGCGGCGTGTATACTAACACTCGCGAAAAGGATTATTATGTATAAGCGGGATTAAAGTAAGATTAATTATAAGCTTTAGCGGAGTAAAGCGACGGTAGTTATCCGTACAAAAGTTGCAAACACATTGAACATGCTTCAGTTAGAAGACCTTAATCACTGCGACATCTTCTTTCTTCCTTGTGCTTAAGGATAGGTGAGGAAAAAAAGCGATGATAAAATGAAGATGAGTGACCCTCGGGAACAACATTTGACCCGAATTTGATTCCCGTTGAGGTCACGGTTCCCGCTCGAATTTCGCTTTCATCTATTTTACACACACAATGGTCTAATTCGAATGCTTGTCAAAACTACACTACTCGTATTTAACAATTATTATGGAAGAGATGCCAACACAACGACATAAAAATATTTAGAAAACAGAAACTTTTCAATCTATATAAATGCCTTCGATAGCTGGTTTCCGATTAACAATAAGCACACATATATGATACATGAACCGCACTAACCTTTTTATTTTTGCTGTCTTTCTGATCCGATGTTGTTGTTCTTTTAGCTGGGTTGTCTTCTTTAGATTTCGTCCGACCGAAGCGCGCACTGGTGGTTTATTTGAACAGCACGGCATGTAATTAAATAACGCCTGTCGGTTACCGTCTTCTTAGCTTTCTGAAAAAAGGGCGGCAATTCTCACACACACACACACATGTTAAGTACAAGGCGCGTAAATACCTAGTAAATTTAGAGTTTAGTATTAAATATAGCATATTAGTGACATCATTGTGTCTGTAGGTTCAGTTGGTTAATAAACGGAGCGACAAAGCTACCGCCTAGTCCAATCTATCTTCAGGTCCTGGCAAGCGGCAATTCTGATAGCTTCTGATAGTTACACATTAAATATTCCACAACGATTCGCTATGAGCGATGGGAGCGACATTTGCGGAAAACGTGGGCTTTATTTCAGCCATTAATTCAGCCAGTTTTGTTACAAAAAAAAGAACTTCTATCTCTATGTGCACGTAATAGGTATTAAATATATGTCTGCATATATTCTATACAATTATACACCCTTTGATCTTTAGGGTTCACATTATATTCACACGTTTGACTATCCGTAATATGCATCTCCAACTAGGTAATTTCTATATTTTTATTTGAACATGTCCAAGAATACACAATTACTGGATTTTCACCTACGAACAAATAATAGATATCTCATCAAGACGAAGCTATTTTAATTAATAAGAATTTTACATATAAAAAAATAATTAGACTCTCATTGTGACATATATTGTTTCAGGGAAAATTAATGTCAAATTTAGTCCATAGATGGCACTAGGGTAGTGGTATGAGAAGCATATATACAACTTTCAAAAATTTGATTGATATGGCCATTGATTACGTTACATTTATACGTTTCAAAACAGAACACTGGATTAAAACTGAAGTTCTCCGCAGTAAATGATGGTACACACTAATACATATTAGGAACTGTGCACGTGTGAAGTATGAAGGATAATCGTTCACAAAAATATTGCGTTGAACATTTAAGATCATCTTAAAGCATTTGCATTTTAAAGCATCGTTAGACTATAGACAAATAAAATTCTTTTGTTACGCACCCGATATAAATGTAATTATATATGAAATTTCAAAAGGAAACAAAGTCTTATGTTTCATAATATCGACATTTAAACCATCTACAAAAATTACAGTTAGGTACTGATTTTATCTGATAATGTTTTTTGCTTAATTAAGTCAAATTTAACAACCCTCCGAGCCGCCTCCAGCCCAAGCCTAAATTGGAAAATATGTCTATCTCATTTAAGTACTGTCATAATTTAATATCTTCGAGATCTTTTCATCAAACGTCCTTTGATCTAGTGACAGCACTTTCAGTCGAATTTCTGTAGTTAATATTTGGAACAATCTAAATTATTATTAGATCCGCAAAACAAACTATTACTTAAACGCAATTTAATCACACTTTACATCGCCATTCAGGCCTATTCTCAAAATTGCAATATTGAAATGAAGGTGATTGTTACACCAACCCTCAAAAATAGTGTTATATTTGAATGAGAGAGAGGGAGAGAGAGTGAGGGAGTGAGGGAGATAAAAGTACCATAATCTGTCAAAACTATCTGTCTATTTTTGAGGGTTGGTGTAACAATCACCTTCATTTCAATATTGCAATTTTGAGAATAGCCCTGATTATCCTTTAATTTATTTATTGGCATATTAGGTATAACTTTTTTTTATACATCATCCGAAGGGGTCATTTAAATTATGCGGAGAAGTTTTTTATTTTTTTATGAGCGGCCAAAACACAATTTATGTTTAAAGTCTTCTTAATTTTCATTTCTTCATGTCAAGATTGACACATTGTGGCCCCATCCTCAGTCATGGAGTCGCTCATCATGTTTCCACAGTTGTGATACTCTTCCGAGTCCTCATCGTTCTGTAATTGCTCTCTGAATGATTTATTTTTCTGAGCTATCGTTTAATAAACGGAGCCGTCAGTCACCGCCCTATCCCAGTCCACCTGTATGTCCTAGTAAGCGGGAATTCTGATAGTCACACATTAAATATTTCACAATGAGTCGCGATGAGCGATGGGTGCGACATCTGTGGAAAACCCACATTATATTTCAGGCATTAATTCACTCAGTATGAATATGTACAAAATTAATAAACGAAACCCCCAAGGGTCCCACCCTATCCCGGAACCGTTATGAGAGTTGCGGACTCCCGTTTCGATTCCGTTCAGCAAAGCAACGCATGTATTAATTATCAAAATCTACAAATCTTATTAGACAATTATTATAAAAGTGAATATTAATTAAATATATTAATTAGAAAGATATACATATCAAATCAATTTTATCGAAAAATATTGTTGTTGCGCCACCGGGATTCGATCCTCGATCTCTTTCCTAACCGGGAAAGGTGCATTATCCAACTATGCTACAGCGACAATATTTTTCGAACCTTTATGTTACCTTTTTGATATTAATACATTAAATCGTTCCATTATTTGAAAGAGTCATAATTACAACTTCACAATAAAAATGTGTTTTAATTATAAAAGTAGTTCAGTTCCGACAGTTAGTTAAATTATACCTTGTAATGTGGCGACCCTTCACAGTTTACTATTTTTTTTCTATATTGCATAGCTTATGGATATAAAATTACATCTATATATAAAATTGGATCCATAATACTATTGCACTTCCTCATCTTTTAATCTATGATCTACTATTACAAGTTAGAAAAGCATACATTATCGAAGTCGTACTAACTTTTACGACTGGCATGTATATGGTCATACTATCTATGGTCGCACTGTCAAATGCGATGCGACGCAAATGATAAATAAATATTTACGTTTGTTCAATAATCATTTATGTAAACGTGATCTCAGTTTTTTCAAGAATGCCTCCAAGTGGATATATATATTTCAAAGTTGATACGTAAGAACACCGTTTGTACAATTCCACTAGTAGAAAAACGATCGGCGACAGTGGATTGCTTTTTGCTGCGCGGCTATGGCTTCCGTAGAATCTATATTTCACAATGTACTATTGTTAAAGCAATACAATAAGGGATTTCTGTATTGAAATATAGATTCTAAGGAAGCGAATTCCACTATAATGGCCACCCGCAGGGCCTAGCAGCAAGCAATCGGCGATAGCCTGCTAGTAAAATATTCCGTATAGAAATCTTCTCTTATGACTCTGCACAAAACATATATGCTGCAGGATTAAGGCATCTTAATTAAATTAATTTCTTAACTTATTACTTTTAAAATCTCTTGTGTGCAGTTTTCTGGGCTAATTTTCCGTGTATATCTGACCTTTCTGGCCGACGTTTCAGATATACCATCATCAGGGCTGGTGTCGGCAAATTAGTCCAGTAAACGGTATAGAGAAGATTCTGAAATTATTTTTATACTTTTAAACGTACGGGCATGACATAAAGATGACGCAACAAGAGATATTTTAATTCTCGTTTTTTTTTTCAGTTCATCGAATAATTTTCTACATTTTCTATCTTCTAAAAGCTCTGTAGAACCCTCGTATTAATGTAGCGGACAGGACAACGAAGGAATTGTTTACTTTACTGCCAAAACTTTCAATTAACAATACTGTTGAATTCACTTGAACGGTATGAAATGTATAAAAAATATTGGATAAACTTGAAAAAGTGACATTTAACTACTTGACAGCGTAATAGTTTTTGAAAGATGTATTGACTATTTCAGTGAGCAGTATAAATTGTATAAATTTTAATTACAACTCATCAAATCTTTTTTTTTTTAAATTCTAATTAAATGTATAAATTACAAAGATATACATGTATCAATTTTATCGAATAATATTGTTGTTGCTACCGGGATTCGAACCTGGATTATGCTACGGCAACACAGTGCATTGACGACAAATTTTCGAACCTATACGCATACATCTATCGTTTCATTATTTGATAGCCATCTTCTTCCCGGAATCCCGGCAGCAACAACAATATTTTTTAATAAAATTGATTTTATATGTACATCATTTAATTTGTATTTTTTTAAATTATCATAGACCTATGTTCTGAATAATTATAACTTAATGAATAAATGTTATTTATTTATGAATTAATAAGCCAATAAAAAGAAAAAAATCCAAATCTACTCAATCGATTGTCTGGCACGAAATAACAGCTAACTTTAAGTCAAATACAGAAATATAATTCTACCAATGCGAAAAGAGTTCATGAGTGATGTCAGAATAATAAATATATAAGAAAATTTTGATATATATGAGTTTTCCAGTGAGTGGAATAAGATGGCAAGAAGCTGTGCATTAAATTTTCAAATAAAAAAAGGTTCCATAAATCATCAATTACGCCAAACTCATCCGTGCGTCAATTTTAGGAGAATTTCTTTTCCATTTGATTGCAGAAATCATTTGGCTGTATTCTGTTTCTAGTAAAAGTTTTATGGCTGTCGATATCGACAGCCATAAAACTGTATGTGAATAAAACTATACAAATATATTTAACGATAACGATATAAATCCCATTCTTACAGTAAATAACCATCCATCCACCCATACACTGTGGTCCATTTAATTTTCTGAGCCATCTGTTCTAACCATTTTTGAAGTGAAAGACGGTATAAGTAAATTCAAACGGTCATAGGCCACCTTCACATGACTTTAAATGTTCTACAGAAATACTAATAAAATGACAATTTTAATATCGCATAGAACATGGGCCCGCTCAATGTATTGCTCTCGCAGCGAGCGAGATTGCATTTGCAGTCGCAATTGTTACATGTTGTTTAATTGATACATCTGTGTTTTGATCAAAATAAGTTATATTTTCGAGTGTTCTCGAATACATTAGTTAAAGGAATAATTTGTTATACATTTTGTATTAACCTATGTTTGTATCTTGATATTTTCATTCATCATTAAAACTATTTTTTTTTAAATTTGCACTTTGTATCATATTTTACTTACCATAAACTTGTATAATCTAACGTCATCTATTCCAAATTATGCATAGATAATCTTTAAGACCCTGCGCAAAACAAAATCTCTCTCTATCTATCTCTCCCTTTACTCTACTATTTAAAAAGAACTTCTTATAACCGATATTCTAAACAGAGTGATTATATAACGTAAACACTATTTTTTGGTCCAACCAAAACAATTTTTATGCGTCCATTGATCTGGTTTGATAATCTGACAAGTTAATCTAAAAACAAACGAGTACAATAAGAATATGTTTTGAATTAATTAATAATATACTTATTATTTTCTAATTAAGTCACTAATCTTCTAGAATGAGGCTCGACCGCTGGATCAGTAGATCGTCAGTTAACCACTAAGCCAACCGACACGTGAGATGAATAGAAAAGCTCAAACCTGACTGATACCTCTCGTGTTATCTCGGTAAAGCCGAGCTTCACAGGCTCGAGTTGACTAACGACCTGCACCGCTATCTCTTGTTTATCTTGGAACTCGACACGCGGCTACCTGGTTAACTAGAGGTGTATCTCGGGAGACATCGCAGTCTGGTACTAAATTGAACACTGGCAAGAGAAAAACTAGATGCGCTACTACACACCTAGATTACCTGATTTTTTGTTGTTTTGTTAGCTATTTCAGAAGTAGGTTGTCATCAATTTTTCAATGTGAGATTTATATTTGAATCAACATAAGATAGGTTAATAAACATGATTACATTAAACATTGATGAAATGTCAAAAAACACACTAAATTCAAAGACGAATGAAAATTCCATAAGTTGCCAGTAAAAATGAAGAAACTCTAATTATTCTTTTTTTTAAGATTTTTTAGTCTGCCCTACATGCTAACTAGAAATTTTTATTACTATACATTTCATAAGAGTTTTGGGCATTTAAGGTTGAGGGAGGTCACCTCATGCCGAATAGATCTGGCGAAGGCTTCTGCTAATGGTTCACTTTAATAATGCTCGAGAAGTGCGATAGAACGAGTCAAATAGCGAAAAACAATTGTAATTTTTTAAGTAAACCAAACTTTGTACTCCGCGTACATCTTACCGGATGGGCAGCACCTCTCAAAACTATAGTCGTGATATAAATAATACTTAGTTGTGTGTGCGGTGCAATGTTAGGAATATATATATTAAAAATAGAATTTTTCGTGACCATCGTATCAACGAGCCACGACATTGTATCGTCTTTCCCTGATCCCTGAAGGTTCCAACTTCGAGATAGGTAATAATTTATTACTATGGTAAACTGTACAACAATATAATATATACACAATAAGATATGTTACCTTGAGAACCGAAGAGTATTAAAAGAGAGCGCAACTGCGCTTCTAGCATCTTCTATCGCCTCCCAGCTCCCACATACTACATCTATCACCATAGATGTAACTTTGACAGTTGTCAAATATCTCGCAATAGTTAATATAGCGAAATAATTCACAGGAAATGTTCCGGGTTCGTATCCCGGTGGTAACCAAATATTTTTTAATCGATAGATTTTTTCTATTTCTAACTGATTCATTTATTCTGTTTTAAATATCATATAATATAATATTTAAATTCTAAAATTACAACATCACAAAAAAACATGTTTTACCACAAAATAACAGCC
Organism: Eubasilissa splendida; assembly: GCA_031772225.1. Taxonomy (NCBI): domain Eukaryota; kingdom Metazoa; phylum Arthropoda; class Insecta; order Trichoptera; family Phryganeidae; genus Eubasilissa; species Eubasilissa splendida. Next base: position 804,916 of record CM062855.1, on the reverse strand, counting down.
ATATTACAAATAATTTATGTTGTGGTGCCTAACGACCACAACTCTGAAGTACAAATCGATGAGGAATATGAATACAAAAATGCACAAAAATTTCTGGCTCCCGCGTCTTCAGCAGCTCACGCGATCAGTTTCACGTCTCAACTATTGTAACTTGACTGATAAATTCAGTGTACCCACATTGTATCTAAATGGCGAGTACTTGTTTAATTTTATCGTATAATTAATGAACTTTTGTATTCCGTGACGCATTCACTAAAAATATATTTTGAATGCTTTTCTTCGTGCGACTGTATTTTGCTTATGTATGTATCATAACAGGACCTGGTTATTTTTCATAACACGCTTCCTAGCTATCATTTCCATCAATGGTTATAGTCGGCTGCCTGGTACTGTTCCGCCCGCGCGACACAATAGCGGTCTGCCAGACACCGTCACTCAAGGTATGAAAGGTCGGCGAGCGGTGTAAACAGTGGTGTAGCGGAGCTACTTTTTTTGACATGGAACTTCCTTTTCAAGTGCATTATAAAAATAATTCGATTAAAAATATGCCGCATAGAATTTTGGACATTAAATATCGAGCAGCTGATAGATATTCTACAAGAATGCAAAAATATATATGTATATAGGATCGGAGCATTTTCAAAACATGAAAGTCATCACGAGGAAATTTATAGGTTAAATTGGATCATCGTTCGTATCCCGTTCTTTCAACCATTGACCACATGCACTTGGAGACAGATGAAATATGTGAACACTCATCTTTCAATTAACATGTTATAGCTCGATACTTTTTTTATATACCTACAAGGTTTTAGCGTTTACAAAAACTAATTTATTGTTGGCTAAAATTATTTTAACCTCAAACATATTTATAAGTACTTTCTATAAAAAAAAAATGGTTTAGAACACATCGATCAGCTATTGATACGCAGACGCAGTGTGAAAATTTCTATGAAATATAAGACACTGTAATTTCAACAGTTGTGAATATTTATTAATTAATTATTTAATATTTTTAAAACATTCGCACTAATATTAAGAAATATTTTTTTAATATAACGAATTGGGGGGGGGTAAAATCAAATACCGCCCTGGTACTTTTTTTATTTAGCACTACACCACTGAGTATAAACCCCTTCGTATTTAATTATGTAGGCTGGCTGTCACGGAATTTTCAGGGTTACTCAAAAATGTCGCCTGTCAGATAAATGCTTGTTGAAATTAACGTTGTTTCATATTTTATATCCAGTTTCTGTGATGAATGTTTTAAACGCAGAATGTGTTTTTCTGGAAGCTTCTCGGGTAAAAAACGAGATAAAAAGTGAGTGACATAAAAATGGTGATGCTTTCCGTCACGCGTTGAACGCTCCAAGCAACACGAACGTATGCACGAAGAGCAGGTCCGCATACGGCGCCTTCGTTATTCTCTCCTTGCAAAAATTTTTTTTTAGGAATTTATCAGTACATGGGTGACCCGCTGGGTAATTCTAGGAAGGTAGACGGGAAAAGTGAGATAGTAAACCATTTTGCTGCCCCCTGCACCCCGTTAAATAATATTTCTAAAATATATATATATACATACTGTAGATCGTGATCATGCTTTGCGGGACTCAAAATCTTTATGTCTCCCTTCAAAGAGCGTCTTTGTTATACTACAAACTCTATGGACATCTCTCTCTTGTAACTATAATGACACCTTGTTCATTGGTACTTGATATATCTACTTGTAATTATAATTGTTATTTTTATTATATGCGACTAATCCATGTCTCAATAAGCTTTCAACTTTAACCAAATGTTTCGTACTCTTTATTTCTTAATAAATACCGCTGACACCTAGTATAGAAGAGTTATAAACATTCAAATGATGATTAGATTAGACCCGCGTTGCCTTGCTCTGTCTAGAGGAATTGGTAAGAGAGTAACCACTTCTATAACAATTCCGAAATGAAATGAATCGGCGGTCTTGCTCGGCGAGCGTGAGCCGGCAATACCGCCGTTGTGAAACGCTGAAACTAGAGAGCCTGCTTGGCGGTGAATGCTCGAGCCCGACTTGTAGGCAGCAGCCGGCAGCACTGTCGCTAGCGTCGATGCCGACTGAGATGGCGGTAGATTTTAATTATGATCGCTACAAGGGTGACTCCTTTCTCTCCCTGACTCCTGCGTCTTCAGCAGTTGATGCGATGCACTCTACATATACTTTTTATTGTAACTTGACTAATAATTTCATTGTTGCTAAATCGTGAGGATGTACTCATTTCATTATATATTTACCAGATGTCTTTCTGTCTGTCATACCCAACTCAGGTACGAGACACAAGTCTACATTAGAAAAGGGAGCCCAAAATAAGACGTGGGTCCCTTTCAAACCTGTACATCAATACATCTACATTGGGTTACTTCCAAATTGATGAGCCTCTTCCAATAAATTCTCTACAATTTTATTGGAGATTCATGGATGGTATTGTAATACATAAGAACGTTTACAGAAGAACGCCATCTTGAAATTAAATTTAACTTAGACAATGTTTGAAGAGACCAAAAAAAATACAAAATACAATGTACACGAGATGGGGAGGGATGAACCAAAAAAATGTTTTCTACGCTGGGGGGTGTGACACGTGTCTGAGACACGTAAAAGGTTTTTTACAGAAGAAAAAACAAGATGATAACAGTATGACTAATGAGTAGATATGTATAGGGTGATCAAAAAATTCCCGAAAAATTCAAATAAATAGATATTTTTCGACAGAATACAGATATAGTATACAGACAAAACACAGATACTTTTGATTTATACTACCGTCCGTCAGCATCTTTTACTTCATTTATTATCTCTCAACGTGTACCCAATATTCAAATCAAAATACATACTGATAAATCTTAGTTTCATCACCAGTGAAAATTCTGTCGAAAAGTGCTTCTTGATCAACATCATCATCACCATCATCTTCGTTCCTCTGATGTATCCAAGCCTCATTGCAATGTTTCCATATGGTCTCCCTTGTGTTTGTATTTAACACTCGGCCTCGGTCACTGCTACCCTCCTAAGGTAACTCATTTTGATTGCCTGGCCAATCGATCGGTGGGGTCAATTTGTTTATAAATTGAAACGAACTGTTTTGACACCCATTCTGATGCCATCATCAGCAATTCCCGACCATCATCACCGACTTCCCAATATTCTGAGTGCTCGCATTGGCATCATCATTCAATGACCTTTTTCAATCAGTGACAGGACAGTGGTACAATCGTGAATAGCCATATTATCCAAGAATTCGTGTACACGGTGACTAATATATGGTACACCGTGTACAAACTGTCCTATGTTCCGCAATTAAAGGCTAAAAAAGAACACCTGCGGCTGAATTCCCGCAACAGTCTCATAAGCAAATAGCAAATAGACATGGTGAACACTTCTTTGGATTAAATCTAACTTGTAACAACCTGAGTTTTTATTGACGGAGAGGTACACCATGAAATCTTTATACATAACTCTCAATTAAAATATTACAAAGATTGAAAAAACCAGCAACTGAGAAGATTACAATAACACGGAAATAGTTTTCGTTCTGTATATAATATATTCGAAGTTGACGGTTTTCCACAATAACCGTCGTCTTCAATGTCCTTCCGCCCGATAACAAAAAAATTAATCGAAACTAAACTTCCGCTGCATCTTTTGCAATCAAGTTTGACTAGAAACTTAATCGCACGTGTCTGATGGAATCCATACGGATTGTTTCTTAAGAGCATTCTTTCGAGCAGGATTAAATTCTATCTTACAATTAAAAATCTATAAGTACTTTGTGCCCGTACAATTCTATAAATTGAGCTTATATACCGCGCATGTTACATACCAAATGATTTGGCATACGGAGATTTACAGAACGGGGTCTGCATTGTACGGAATTTGAAAATTGCATAATTGATTTGCCTGTTTTGTCATAAATATCGCTTAAAACCAAACGAACATCCGGAAAAGTAGGATATCTTGCAACTCATAAGCAGGGAAAGATTGCTGGAAGTCAGGACCCTGGAAGAAGGAGAACATCATGACTGAAGAACCTGAGGCGAAGATTAATTATAAATAACTGCAACATATGAGTTCAAATATTTGTCGATTACACGAGGCTGACGTAGTGTAACTGGATAATGTACTTCCCCGGATAGGAAGAGATCCCGGTTCAATTCCCTACAATACAATACAAATAATAAAAAACACCACCCACGTATATCTCACCATACCTATGCCTGGACCAAATTTTTCACATCTCGTTAATCTTTAGGACATGCGCAAAAAAAAATGACACCCAACTCCCCTCGCGCTCTAACAACCTCCCTAAATCCCGAGCATCGCCGGGGACGGACGGCCAGCGTATAAATATAATTCAGAACTGACAGACGTCAACATGTTTACACTGATATGATCAAACTAGAGTCATTGAATAAAAACCACTTTTAGGAAATAACTTTTATTTTTTTTAAATATTTACGCTTTACGTAAGCAACTCTATAAAGACTAAAAGTAAACTTACATGTAACCTTTACGCTATTGGTAAATCGATATTTTTGGAAAATGTAACGTTAAAGTAACGCGTGCTTTTGTGAACAAAATAAACGAAATACTGTAAAGGTCAAGGTTGAGATACGAAGTATTTCGGCCCTTTGCGACAGGATTGTGATCTTGGTGAATTCCCGGCCTCTTCAATATAATTCTCCACTTTTTCTAAAAGCTGTCACCAAAGAAATCTCTGTTGCTTTTTCCACCCGCTCCATTCAACAGTTGAGATTTGAATCAGGTGTACAAATATAGCTGAAAGTCTATCATCGATTTGAAGTCCCTGCAGAACCTTTGTCTATCTCGCTGTCTACTGTATGCGCCTATAAAGGTTACATAACTGAACCTTAACCTATGAAGGGTAGAATCGAAGAAACTTGGTAGCGACCAATAAGTCCTTACAGTTACATTTTCAGTACCAAAAAGTAGTGATGTGATGAACTGCTACTTCTGAATCGTTTGCGCGATTGGTGTTTGATTATAACGGTGATTGGTAACAGTGATTTAGACGCCATAGGTTTTGGTTTAGTTTCTACTATATCAGTGATTGTTCACCTAATTATTAATAAGTTTTAGACCATTAATTACGAGTGAACTAAGCGTCTATAAGTTTATGAAAATACTTCAGTGATCCATGTGAAGAGAATCGAACAGCAAACATTAAAATAACAGAACGCAGGAGCTTGGGAAACCCTAAGATGAGGTGAAGCTACAAAATCCTCAAAGACTATCTGCCTTAGAGATTCTAAACTAAAGAGCGACTGTGCAAAACAGGGGGAAATGAAGAAAAACTCTCGAAAAAGCCCCACCGAAGGTTGTAAAACCAATCTTCTTATTTTTCCACGACACCTGTCCCTGTCCCTGGCCATTCTTCTCCAGTTCCGTGACTCTTCAATCATCTTCCACAGGGTCAACTCACTTCTTCCAAGGTCCGTCTCTAGGTCGCTTCTACTAGGATATCTACTCGATCATGACCCTTGATATCCCGTCATCTACTATTCTGTTGGAATGCCAATAGTGATGACGAATATCAAAATAGATAAATCACATTAATAACAATATTCAATCACCGATAGTGATAGTTTTCTAAAGATATGTGCGACTGACTCACAATCCGTGATTTTGTGATTATAGTTTATACCTCTAATCTATATAATTTCCATTTCCCTAATATTTCAAACATAAATTACCACTGTGCATTTGTGGTCGATTTTCTGAAACCTTCTCCAAATAAAGCGCAGTCCGCGGAAGCTGCGGGAGCTCGGCGCAACATGATGTACGGCATGCATTTGAAATTGGATTCTCGAACATTATTACTTTCTACGTTCTGCAGAGTTGGTACACTCCCAAACCAGCTATCGAAATAAAACATATTCCTTCCGGAGTACCTCAAGACTTGCACTTTGGTCCTCGTTATTTTTTATTTGTATATTCTGTATTAAGTGTCCTAATTTTCAAATTTCATCAATTTATTCAATCAATCAAAAAATGATCAGCTGATAATCGCATCCTGTTGCGTCCTTCATTACATTCTTCATTGCCATGTTGAGTGATTGTGTAATAATCCATCGATAATACATTCACATAGTAGTTAAGTAGTCGAGAGTTCGACTCTCGTCCCGGGAGATCACGAAGTTAGTCCTGCTTTTGTAGCATATATTATTCATGTGACGAAAATACTGAAATTATTGTTTAGGTCGGTGCCTACCTATAAATAATATATGACGTATTTACTTTGCGGGACTTTGTTTACTATTTGCAATGTCATCCCCGTTCAATAATTTCATTTAAAATTGATGGAATTATTATTAGATCAAATTATTGATCTTTTGGGTCGCCACAGGGAGACTACACGCTGTTTGTGGAGTCTTCTGTGTATCAAATATAAATCTAATCAGAAAGATCATTTTAGAAAAAGAATTTGGCAATTATATTCTTAATTGGTAATTCGAAATGCATGTTAAATTTAAGATTTAATAAAAATGAATTTGTACTTCTGGCGTCTGCAGTCGGTTTACTCAAAGTTATTTGAGATTCCGTAAAAATAATGTAGATGGCTTTCAAATAATGTAACGACAGATGTATTAATTTGAAAAAGTGAAACATATAGGTTCGAAAATTTGTCATGAAAAATACTGGCGCTATAACACAATTGGTAGTGTACTTCCCCGGATTGGAAATAGAGATCCAGGTTCGAATCCCGGTAGCGCAAAAAACAATATTTTACGACAAAATTGATTTTATATGTATATATTTATAATTAATACATTTAATTAGTATTTAAAACATCACAGACCGTCTGTTCTGAATAATTACAACTTCACAATAAGAATGTGTTCTCATTAATAGATGTTAAATCCACTATTCCTACCGATTGAGTGTGATTGTGATTTCTGAACCGTGGAAATGAAAACTAGGATAGTAATTAATAAAATTTCATACACCGGAGTACATTATAAGACAGACACGATAAGAGAGGGCTATAGACACTGGTTCATTGCGTCATTATCTTCAAGTGAAGTAAAATGAGACAAGTGAAGATATGGCTTGTTTAGGTCCTGTACGTGCTTGGAATGCTAGCCCTGATTTTATTTAAAATAAACTTGAATATGTTCACTTTGTGTTGTGTGGGTAATACTACAAACCTTGCCGGGTCAGAACCTTCTGACCCGGCCTCGGGGAGACGTCAATTTCCGGCAGTGTGGGCAGAGTGCGGATTGCGTGTTATTTTTTTGGGTTTATCGAATCGGAAGTGTTGAAAGCTGAACAGCCTACAATCGGAGAAAACTAAGGAAGAAGGGTCGCGAACCTTGCGTTTACTGTACAAGATTTGGAGTACCGAAGGTAATTTACGGAGACATAGTTAATTGCCGATGTAACTTACGTACTATATAACATTTATTGTATCTATTATTTTTTACTTGTTTTGATGATTTCTATATTGTTTCTTATGTTTTGAGGTTTCTTTGAGCATTAGCAGCTTGTCTTGCGTTTCTCGACTTTGTCTCGCTTCCTATGCCTCGGCACTTGTCCCTGTGGGAATATTTCTGAAGAACTGCAATACCACGCCACGGAAGACCAGACATTATTCCGTGTGCTTTATCTTATTGAACTTACATATACGGCATGTAATTCGTCCACAGTTCTGTGTAACACAAGCTATAGAACGCAAGAATAGTTCCTACACTTGTTAAATCTCCGGGCTAGCAAAGTGCTTAATATCATTATCTTAATACATATCTCTGACATTATTTTATGAATCGTATAATATATTAGGTACATATTTTTATGGATTTGTAGGAGCGGTGATTTAAACGACGCGAGCGACACTCGGATTCAGGACGCAGGCTGCAGCAGAGAGTAGTCGTTTCATTCGCTCTGCCACGAGTATCGGGACGGACATCGAGCGCCGCCGGCTCGCTCCTCCACTCTTTATATTTCACATTTCACGTTTCGCTATCTCTCGTATTCTTCTTCTCTATCTTCGACCAAACAAACGGCTCTACGGTTTAAAACCTGTAAATAAATTTCGTAGGACTGATTTTTAAAGTAATTGTACTTAGTGTTTGGGTGAATGTGATTACCATTTTTCTTCAACATTTATAGAAATAATAGATCAAATTTCTATATTTAACATACGTCGCCTCCGCTACATCGCATGGAACTATCTCGGTTCGTGATTTATACTGTATTCCACTCGATCCAGGCGGTGAGACATAAAACATGCATAAATCATTTATTAGAGCCATATGGTCGCTGTAATCGCACCGAGCTAATAATTAAAAAAACTACCCTCCTCACTGAAAACAGTAAGCGGCGACTTGAATTATCATTTGAATTTATATCTTTGTTGTATCTTTAGTGAAAAATGTTAAATATGAAAATTCTAAATGTGAGAATCTTGACTTAACTGATAATGTACTGCTTTTTTAATATTCCTTCGAGGGTACTGCAAGTATTATGTGAAACGTTATATGATTTTTAAGTTGGTAGAGCCACTTGAAGCTTGCTTACAAAGCAGTCTAGGAGTTGGGGGATTCAAACAATGATTGACTCGAGATTGTGTCAGAAGGTTAAGATGCTGTGAGACAGGAGCTCCTAACCTCTTCTTGTCTCGCGCGTGTCGGTAGTGTGTCGCAGTGTATGGTGCCTGTTGTAACTAGAGCAAGGTATATAAATGAAAGAGTACTTACAAGGTGTCGTTTATTGAGGTGATGAGTTAAGACAATTAAATGCGCGGTTGAACTATGGGAGCGGCTCACCGGAGACGCGGTTGAATGCCGGTGTTGATGATAGGACGGCCTGCAGAGAAGTGATGTTGTTTGCTTGAGCAGTGTCTGTCTCTGGTGCTAATGGTTTATTTTCGTCTGCTCGGCCATGTCTACGGGTGCGTGTAGGGTCACCACAGCAGCTTATAGACGCTGCTACATACAGAACAAAGACTGTATTTCATATTGTCGTAATGTTTTTCAGGCGTTGGTTTTTGCCAATCTATTATTACAGTAGATTATATATCAGAAGTTCAGGGTACACTCGATCAATGTGTTACGCGATATATTTATTCCAGAGAGCTGACTTTTTAGCCTCATATACAATAGATAGATGTATGATCTACGTGTTATATACTCTCATGTGGCGGACATGACATAAATACGACGTTATACACACTAAATAAGTCCAGGTGTTCTTTTAATGTGCGAATTTGGACGCAAATATATTGTATGTTAATTGTACACGTGTTTCTACATATTTTAGGCGTTGGCGCAATAAACATAATACATATAAATTGTATATGTAATGAGTAAATACACAGATGGTGTGTGAATTCTCTAATTATATATTAAACAATTACTAACGATTTTTTAGGAACTTCCTCCATATGTATTTGACCGCGATGAGTTTGTGACCTCTCACGGTCCTGAGATCATATTAAACATTTTGTAAGTTGATATGAAATAATTATTATTTCGATATTTGTATCCCTTGGGCGGTTTCCTTTCTGACTCCAGCGCACTTTTCAAATTCATTTTTATTAGCTTGAAACGAAGTCTCTGATGGAGTAGGTCCCGTAGGGGTAAATGTTTGTACAATAAATTGGAACGACTTCACTCGTGTCGAGACTTATGGATCTCGATTTTGCGATTCTGTATCATATGTGTACACAGTAGCGTGCAGTAGGTATAGATTTAGGTTATGCTGTTACCAATGATATTATTCAATCGTTAATAACATATGTTATACATAGGATTAAGAACGTCTTTGAACAAAATAAATCCGTCGTTTATACGACCCTACCCATGTATTTATTTGTAATTTTAGAGTACTATTAATAGTATTTTTAAAGTTTAAGTTTTAACGTAAAATAATACCTACTTACCAATATAAAAAATGTATAAACGTTTTTAAGAACACCTTTTATATTCTGAACATGATTAATTTATTGTTTGAAAATCCTTCACGTAATAACTAAAGAAAATAATTATTTATATTAAAGGTTAACGTAGGAAATTGTTCTGCCAATTGTTCTTTGTTTTTCCCAAATCAAAAACCAATCCATGCACCAAATGCAAAGAACGAACGTGAAATCAACACGTTAAAAACAGTAAGATAGTAAAATTTACGAATTAGTAAAAGAGGAAGTAGACACTTCAATGATTTGCACACAGTTGTAAGCCTTTCTAATATTATTCTGTTAAAAAGCAGCATAGGGTAGGACTCCATACAAAATTTTCATTTCAGTAAATTACCTAACTCACTAATTAACACTAGCTTAAAGACAGAATCGAGTTATGTAAATAGCTCGATGCGGCGAATACAAAGGAGCGCCATAGGTATAGGGTGAGTTGTTGTGGTAGTTTATAGAACTAAGCAATTAAAGTCTCTACTAGTACCCAGATGGCGCTAATTGTAAAATAATGTTTTCGTTTATGTTAATCCAATTATTTAATTTATATTTGTTTCCCATAATTTTTAGTAATGCACTGTTTTTTTGCCTGTATGCACTGCACGCCCCTGTGTGTACATATATTTCTTATATACAAAAGTGTCGAGAATATAATAATTCTATACGGATTACCTACACACGGGTCCGGGTACCTTTACATGAGGTGGATTTACCAACAGGCTGCTGAGGCCAGCTGGGGATCTCTAAACGCTGAATATTTATTATTTCAAAGAAAATATATGCAAACTCGTATATATTATATTTTGGCCCGTGTCCACGATGATATATCAATGAGACTTTAACCACATCTAATACGTGTAGTACTACGTATTAGATGTGTTATTCTAATGCACGAGCAAAGCATAGATACATAGATCTTTAGGGGATGGGGTGAAAGAAACGGACGGTTGATTTATTGTATCAAAGGATAGAACACGAAGGATACGGGAGATAGCGGAGTGGGAAGATGAAGAGTAGAAGAGCGAGACGGCGACATTTGGTGTCAGTCTCGTCATGATGTGCGACTGAGACAGCTCTTTGCTGCAGCCTGCGTCCTGAATGCGAGTGTCGCTCTCGTCGTTCGTCAGTAGGAGCGGCGATGATGGCGGTGGATTTATATCGCCGCTCCTACAGATCCGTGATGCTCTTTAGTCGAAGTTGAAATCTCATCTGTGTAGCTTCTCCGAATCATTTTTATATTTTATTTATTAAAAAGATATTCTTTAAAATGTCGACTACAGTAGATTATGTAATAGGTTCAGTCGGTGGTCTAAAAATTAACTTTATAGGTTAGTGTATCTACACTAACGTTTCTACTTTAAGTGTGTACGTGCACATGAATAGCTGTAGGTACTCAATTTTTATACCTGGTGTGGGTGCACACATCACACACACAACACACTAAGCCGTAGTTCAGTTGAATTGCTGTTAATAACTCCCTAATTAACGAATATCTCCCCAGTTGATTCAAGCATTTAAAAAGAATGTGCATCTTTGAAACTTTCTTCCGTCGCTTGTGATGCATTTATGGTGAGATCTGGGCGGGCAGCTGCGTGGTGAGGCTCCATTCTCTATTCAGCCAGATGGCGATAATCACCTACCCTAATCACCCTCCCCCACAAAGAGACAATGCGGCTTGTTACAGCGGTTCTCAACCGCTAACTAGTACGTGAAGTTTTATTTATAATGGTTACCTACTTTATTAAAAAGTAGGGTCTTTTTTAGATTCTCTTTTAGACCCCTTTGTCTCAGGAAGACTATCTAACGAGCCGTCTCAATCAAAATACGGAAATCCCTTATTATTTTATATCTGTATTGCCCTTCCTGAAATTGTACAAACGGTGTTTTTACGTATCAACTTTGAAATGCAATTCATATATCCACTAAAAGACATTTTTGAAAAAACTGTTTACAAAATCAGGTTTACATAAATGATTATTGAACAAACGTAAACATTACGAACGAACGTTAACTGTCATTTGCAGTGCTGCCATAGATAAGACAGATGCTCAATACACTTGCCAGTCGTAAAAATTCGTACGATTTCGCAAATGTATTTTCTTACTTGTAATAAAGACAATGTGCACTTTATTTTTCTGGCAATTACACTTAGACAAAAGATGAGTAAGTCCAATTTTCCCACGGGTCTTTTGTTCAAGCGGACCTCACTGTCTCGAGAGCAAATTCGTTTTGTTGGAACGAAAAGTAAACAATTTCTTTCTATACTTTTAAAATTAGCAATATTATCTTTGTGGTTAAAATTAATATTTTTATTTATTATCTTTGTTTTATTAACCACTAAATTGAGTTTAAATACATCTACCGGTTTCTAAAAATACCATTTTCTTCTTCAGGATGTCATAACTCTATCTCATAATTTGTCATAATTTCTGAATCATAACTTTAGCACTGACGATAGTATAACTCAACGTTTGTGTAATACAATGTTTAGTTTGTTCAAAAATAATATTCCCGACATTTAGTAATTACTGTGAATGTGTTCTTCTATCTTATTTAGAAACCAACTTTTGATGGTACTGAAATTGTATAATTTTGATTTTGGTGGAACGCATTTATGAAACAGTTGAGAGCTGCCGACTTAGCAGATTGTCCCCCTAATTATATCTCCATCAGATGGGTAAGCGGAATCGAATAACGCGAGGTTAATTTATTTTTCTAATATTTACATTTGAATGGGTACACCTACATCACTTCCATCCCTCGCGAGAATAATATATATATATATATATATAATATATTTTTAATAAGGTACGTGTTTTCTGTACATTCTTGATGAGCGCTTTAGACTAATCCTAAATATTTTAAATATATATAAAAGCCACAAAGCATAAAAGAGATCTGCCATCTATGTTTGTATTATTTTTATAAACTTGCATTCCTTTTATTTATAAATTGTCAATAATAATTATTGTTCTAATAACTAATTTACTCGGTGAATATAAAATCAGGGCTGTCCCTGACCAATAGGAAGCTTAGGGGCACATTTGACAGGCTATCTGTTCTCTATTATATTCCCTCTATATTCTCTACACTATACAATTCTACATCCTTTGTCCGATCGAAACAAAATTTTGTTTAAACTGCATTTATAAATTTTAATAATCAACACAATAAATCAAACACAATTTTTTTTGGTTCTATATTAAAATTTTCCAAATAATTAGATGATTATGTTATATCAGTTGATAAAGGCCTGGACATCCGAAACGATCGTCCAATTATTTGATAAAATTGAATATAGAACTTAAAAAATCGTGTTTGATTTATTGTATTGATTAACAATGGAGTTCTATAAAATGAAAAAAAAAATTAAAAAATAATACATTTTAATGTCACAATTTTTTTTTCTTGCAAGTATGCCAGTTTTGTGGTAGCTCAATATCTAGGGATAGCCTAATATAAAATGTCGCACGACACGATCTCTCATAATTTTTTTTATCATCAATGTTTGTTTTCATTTTCCGAAATTGAAATTTTGTTTGTTTGTCACCTCAGTTTGGGACAACCCTGTTTAATGATTTAGATAAGGGATTATTCGTAGGGAATGATACACGGTGACACGATACTCGCATTTGAATCATCATCGGGAAGTAGGACTAATTCCTACTGACAGTTGGGTGCTGACACCTGTCGTGTAACCATAATGCCCGAGATTACATTAGAACACTATCTCAGAAAATAATGAATTAAATCAGCTATATTAGGTTGTTCCAAAAATAATGACAGATTTTATATCCATAAAGATTAAAATTTAGACATTTTCGACAATGAATTTCAAACCTATTTTTATGCCTGTAGAATAAAACTCGAAGAATTTTCTGCTGCTTCTTTGTTATTGAATTTTTACCATGAATAGTTATCGAGGTGTCACATGTGAAAATAAAATACTTGTTTAATTTACTTTATACGCGTTTCGCCTTGTAAGAGCATTATCAATCTAATCATTTAACTCAACATATAGTGTTGGTAAAGAGATATTTATTTAATATATTTTTAATTTATGAAAATGCTCAGAATTACAATGAATAATGTTGCCCGTTTTCATCTCATGCAAATGAAATTGTATAGTTGTCCCCCACTATAGATAGAAATACAAGTTGTTCAATTGTTAGATTGATAATGCCCTTACAAGGCGAAACGCGTCTCAAGTAAATTAAACGAGTATTATAAAAAAACAAGTGGATTATGGAGTTCTACAAGCTTACCTCGAAAATATTCAATATGTTATCGAGGTGTTTGAAAAGTTGAAGATATTTAAAATTGGTTTTATTTAGTTAACGTATCCGTTTCTTCGCCAAGATGAGGAAACAGACCGATCTGTGATGAATGGTCGCAGTTTTTTTTATCATTTAATCCTATTAGAGGTCCATCAACTTAAAGGTAGGTAACTTAGATCGGATGTAATCACCATTACCAAAAAATCGATACCGAATGTGGTCCGCTTCAGTCTGAAGATACGGTGCTAAATTATGGTCACCTTCCTAAACCCCGATATCATCAGTACTTATCTTCTAAAGAACTTCTTTTAGTTAAGCCAACCCCCTTTTATCATTCTCTGAATGGATCCGATTAAAACTCCACCCCTGGGAGGCTTCCACTTTCACTCCCCCAGCCACATCTTTTCTTTATTTTCTTTATGAAACAAAATTAAAATTACATTTAGATGAAATGTGCTTTAAATATGCAATCTAAAGAGCTGAACATATATTAAAATGTATACTAGTTGATTAATTTTGATTTTTTAATGAAATATGTAAAAATCTAAATATTTGGAATAATAATATAATTAATAATAAACTTCGCACAGGTATTTTCAGTGATTACGATTATGATTTCCTTTATATGCAATGTCAATTATTATTTTTAGCATTTCTGTACAGCGTCGTATCCCAACAGATGAATGGACTGTAGCTTTGTTTATATGCTTTAATAATAAAGTGTACGTATAGGAGAGGGGTTCGGAACATTACTTGCGGGACGTGGGGCATTCTACACACAGTATTAGTAGAAACATTAATCCGATAGTTTATGACACATTTATGCAACAGTAAAAGTATTCCAATCGAGTCATATTTTTTAAAAAAAGTCGCGAAGCTATTTGATTGCGCGTCAGTGGTACCAAAGTGACACCAAAATTAAAATATTGTAACGATAAATTTGCGTTGTAGTCTAGCGGCATAATACTCGGCTAAATAATTAATATTATTTTAGTATATCAACCTTAACCTTTCAGTAATTAGAAATGGTTTAAGGAAGGTTGTGTGTTAAAACCATTATTTTTAATAGTTTTGTTTTCATATTTCGTCTAATCATTGCTGTTCCGAAACAAGAATGTAGACAAGGGCGGTTCGTCGATTTCAGCTTCTCTCAACTGGCGATTATGATGATGATTATGAGTTCGAAAGAAATGAAATACAAAATATGTTCAATTTTTTTATTAATATTAAAAATATAATACAACATTTGTGTCTTCTCCGTGAGAGTAAGACTTGTGTATAGAGAAGATACATATACGAGTTAATTTGTGTTTCAGTAAGTCTGTGTACATATTTTTTTTACTTCAGTTACAAATTTATGATAGTCCGTGAATGAGAATGGCTTCCGCCTGCAGAATACTCTGTTTTTATTCAGATTCATAACAAGATTATAGTCATATTTGCAAGTACCTACACGCCGCTGTAACGTTCCAGACGTCTTTGTTTTTCTGAAATCTATCCCGCGGGTTTTTTATTAACACGTGTCTTACCAAATTATCCGGCTTGAGGAATTCTACATAATGAAGTATGTAAATATAACAGAATTTTGAAAATGCATGTAGTTATTTATCAATAGAATAATAATTTCAATAAAAAAAACAATTAAACAGTGATAAACAATTCATAGAGATTTCCACAGATTAAGATGTTAAATATATATTGCTTTAGATCAAACACCTAAACGAACTACGTGTGGATAAATTAAAAATTGAAGTAGTAAATCTATAAAGCACGATAATTATTTATTTTTTAATT
Source organism: Eubasilissa splendida (assembly GCA_031772225.1). Classification (NCBI taxonomy): domain Eukaryota; kingdom Metazoa; phylum Arthropoda; class Insecta; order Trichoptera; family Phryganeidae; genus Eubasilissa; species Eubasilissa splendida. Next base: position 788,880 of record CM062855.1, on the reverse strand, counting down.
TTGCTCAGTTGCAGTCTAGAACCCAGAGGAAAATACTTCACCCCCATCCCCGAACATCTCACCCCCCCCTTTCTGAATCACAATTTGCAATGACGTGCTTGTTGATCTAGTGCTTAAGATACTCGCCTAATCATACCGTGGTCAGGGGTTCGATGAAACCAGCAGGTTATTCATATTTTCATAACAAACTGAGCGTGTAGTTTCGTTTGAAAATAGTAAGAATATTGATGTGAAAAAAATATTAATGTTGCATAAATTCCTACGTGCTTGGATGTTACACACTTGGGATTTTATCTTCCTTGTCTTAATAATATATTCCTGACTTAAATAAGTCCCCGTGACTGGGAATTATCGCAGACAGCGGTACATTAAGCGGGCCTCTGCGTGTGATTTAGTGGCGAGCGGGTCAGCATGTTAACCGAAAGTTTTTCGTTTTTCTTCAACCGCTTTTCAACCACATTTTACATCAATTATTACTGTAAAGCAAGCAGTCGTGTATTATTAGGGTCGATTCATATCGAAAAATACTCAATCTTCTCACTGAAAATAAAGGTGAACGATGCATTAAATTGTTTTTATGTGCTTTAGAATTAATTTTGACATTGTACAAATGTTTGAAAGACGATAACAGTTGGTTTGAAGCAGCTATTTTCATAAAAATCCCCGCATTTGAATTGTAATACTTTCCAGTGTGATCGTGAATATCAAAGTTATTAACATAAAATATGTTAATAACGTTCATAGCGCGTTAGAAAATTTCGGAAAATTTTATAGGAAATTCGCGGATGGACTGTACTAATATAAAACACTGTTAAGGGTTGGTAAAAATGTTTTTATGCTGTGCAGGGGTGAATCATATCTAAATGATGATATCGACACTATTTTTTATTGAATTTTACAAAGTACACTCGGGCATGTGCCACAAAGAACGCAAATTACAACTATGAACATTGTGTAAAATATCATATTACGTGTCGACGTGCCGGGGACTTCCCGCTTGTCTCTATGATTTTTGGATAGTTAGTATTTAATGCAAAAATAATTGGTTTAGTCATTTTTAATAAAAAATATATATTTAACCACTTTTAAATATATTAATTAGAAAGATATGCGTGTAAAGTCAATTTTATCGAAAAACATTTTTGCTGCTACCGAAATTCGAACCTGGATCTCTTTCCAAACCAGGAAAGGTGCATTATCCAACTATGCTACAGCGACAGTACTTTTTATGATAAATTTTGGAACCCAGTTACACTTTTCAAACGAATACATCTATCGTTCCATTATTTGAAAGCCATCTACTTTGTTTTTACGGAATATCGCAGACTTATGTTCTGAATAATTACAACTTCAGAATAAGAATGTGTTCTCCATAAAAATTCCGCTTATTTACTACCATCCCTGTAATTTTTTGCGGAACCTTTAAAGGTTTACGAGTGCATTTCATCTGAGGGATCTTTCCTATAATGTCAATGTCATCCGCGTAGGCCAACAGTAATATCAATCATCTAATTTTTTATACTACTATTACTACCGGACCCCGAGTTATAAAACTTGGTTATTTCTTTGGATTCTATTTTCATAATATTTTTGCTCTCGCATTATCATCTCATATATTAGCATTCTGTACATGTTGTAATTTATTTTGTCATTTTAGAAAATTAAAAAAAAAACGATCTTGGAAATATCTTTACCTTCATCAGTGTGATAAAAAACTAAACCTAAACAATCAATTTGACTTTTGTTTCAAAGATTCAATTTCTCATTTTGCATGGTAATGTTAAAATTAATTCACTAGACATTTGCATCATATGTATAAAAATGGATAGAACTGTGAAAATTAGGTTTGTAATGATAACCTAGATAATCTAGAAATATTAAATCTTCATTCAAGTTTGTGAAAGCTTTTAGAAATAATTGTAATTTCTCAAAACAATCTTTGCTTTGTTCACAGTGGCTTCCGCGCCCCTCGGCAAGGGCGTCGGGTGGCTGAGAGGCGGCGCTTCCTGCTCTACTGCCTGTACGCTTGGGGTGCACCCATGGTCCTCACGGGGGTGCTGGCCCTCATGCAGTTCCACACGGGCATACCGAAACACCACGTGAGACCCCAGTTTGGCACGGACAAATGCTGGTTCTTCGGTGAGTCGTTCAATTTTATCGTGTTACATCTGTTGTACCGCAGGGTTTAGGAATTGGGTCTAAATTAATAATAGAATCATTTACATAAGATGAATTGTGCGAGAAGAGAAAATAGCTTGTAGAAGCTTGCGGTAAACCACGTCAAAAGATGGAGAGGAAGAGCAAGATCCTCACCCGTTAAACTTATTGAGTGGATATCGGATAATTACAATAGCGGGAGTTCAAAAATATTATTGACATATGTTTTTCTGTTCAGCTATATTAACAAAAACAATTTATCGAGAATGTTATTTTGAAATGTACCATTGTAACATTTAAAAGCAACAAGGTTCTCGAAGGACGCCTGATCTCAGCTGTGTCGTGTACAGTCAATCGCAACCCTGTATGAGAGAAGTACTGCATTTGTAAGAATCAGTTGATTTTTCACACTGTGGTTTTATGTTACAAAAGGTGCCGAACGAGATTCAACTTCTATATGAATAATTGTGTGGAAAAATTGGAATGTAGAAGCGAAAATGATCAATTATATTATGTACAGTTTATTGTGTGTAGGCGATGGACTGATTATCGAATAATTATTGAGATTTAGATTTACTAGACAGTAAGCAGTATATACGATACATGCAAGGAAATTGACCTTAATGGTAGCAGGTAGAATTATTTTAAATAAATTAGATTAATCAATTAGAAAGATACACAGAAAAATTCTATCTATCGAGAAAATATTTGGTTACCGTCAGGATATGAAGCAGGGCTAAACAAAGCCCAGGATCGCAAAGAGTGAAGGCATTAATTTTGTACTGTAAAAGCAGACTAACGGCCATGATTCTTTGTCATGGGTATATCAATTGAGAGAGAAAGAGAAATGCTGATGGAAACATGTCAGAGGAAGCAGCTCAACGGTGCATAAAGGAAAATACAGATCTAATACTAACAATGATGTATAGAATTGAAGCCTGAAACAAGCAAAAATAGAACAAAAATAAACTGTTTATGATTCTGTAAAGAATACATTTATAACATTTTTTTAATAGATTGCGGCACTGAAATCCAATTTAAAACGTAATTAGGAAACTTAGATGCACTTTCTCCATAGATGCATTAACCTCGACACACCTTAATAGAATTTAGCCATATTTACCAGTAAATCGGTTTACCGAAAACAGGTAATGCATGCCCTAATTAGAAGAGAGTTATATGCTAGGACGAAGAGTACGGCGCTCTGTGATACGACGTGATGGTAAAGTTGTTAATTAGTTGATAATCCGTTTTGCTGTATAGGTAATATTAGTTTTAATAAAACGTGCACTGAATTGTACCTATTCTACGCGATGGTTTAACATATTCACAAACTAAGAAACATAAATAAAGTAAATAGGACGTACCGTAAGCTTGCTCACAGCATTAGTTTTAAATTTATGTGGAAATATGGGGTTAAGGCATTATCTTCGCACGTGAAAGTGTTTATTGTTCCAACTTAATTTCCAGAATTCGTGAAAGCTGGTGCAGTGTAAATACTTGCTGGCCGAGAATTGTAAACTGGAACAAAGCTCAACTTGCGAAGGAAACGCGGAAGATAAATAAATCGGTACCCATATTATTCTGACTATACAAATAACCCCAGTAATGACAGTATTATATTATCAATTTCTCGATGTATTTCTCAGTTTTTCTTCCGTCTGTGAATATGTTTTAAGAATAGTTAAAAGCAGTAGCGTAACTATGCCAATGTAGCCAATGCGGCGTTAAATAGGGGCCCAAAACGTTCACGGCTTAAAATATTTTGGTATCGATACGTTTCCCACGCTAATACAAATAATTTAAAAAAATCTAAAAACACATATTTGGGGGTTAGGACGGTGGTTAAATGAAATACATGTGATTGGCGCGTGTTGAGGTTTATTGTGGCGAATGGTAACAACAATGAAGACAGATATAAATGAATAGTGAATGAAGATGTAGGAAATTATGAAATGAGACGAATTGCTGGTCTTGCTCGGCTAAGACGAGCCGGCAAGACCGCTCTTGTGAAACGCTGGAACTGGAGACTCTCTGGCGGTGAATTGAGCCAGATTTGTGGCAGCAGCCGGCAGCTCTGTCGCTAGCGTCGATGCCGACTGAGATGGCGGTAGATTTGAATTATGGTCGCTACAGGACTCCCCCTCCAGCGACCAAGTCGCAGGTCGAAGGTCGCGATACGTCTGTGTGGTCGTGATGGGTTTCGCTGCTACAGAATGGACGGTGGGACAATTGTACTGGCATGGGCTTCACCAGTTTTGATGGCATGACGGCTGCATTTCTTGAAGTTGACGACCAGGGCCAGGCGGAGCGGAATGTGTTGGAGCCCCCTGGATTCCTGGATGCCCAACCTGTCGCCGTCCGGTGAGTCGTGGACGTAAAGGCAGGTTGGTGTTTGTGTTGGTGATGAATGTCCAACCTGTCGCCGTCCGGTGAGTCGTGGACGTAAAGGCAGGTTGGTGTTTGTGTTGTTGTTGCCCGCCCGACATGTCGCCGCCCGATGCGTCGTGGACGTAAAGGCAGGTTGGTGTTTGTGTTGTTGTTGCCCGCCCGACATGTCGCCGCCCGATGCGTCGTGGGCGCAAGGCATGTCGGCTTGAGCGGTTGCTGGGCTCGTAGACACGTCGCTGCCCGATGAGTCGTGGGCACATAACGTGTAGCTCCCCGCGGTTGCATGCCTGTGAGTCGGCGTTGTGTCTGAAGATCGTGCATCGTGCGGACCAAACACGTGATGCAATGGATGCTTCAGTTGCTTGAAGTGTCAGCGCGCGGTGTGTCGGCGCTGTGTGCGTGAAAAACGCTCGGTGAGTCGGCGTTGGTGTAGATGAAAGTCGTCAATGTTGAAATGCATGGCTTGGTGTCCCAGCCAGTCTTGTTTGTCCTTTAGTCCATGCTAAATTTGCAGACACGTGTGCGCGTCTTATCGCCCATGTAACGTCTGTTGACACACTTTTCGATGTTCGTTCTCGATCACAATTTAAAATAGCACTTGTCACAAATTGTTAAATAGTCTGTCGCGTGTTTTAACCACCGTTAATCCCCACATGTCGATTTAAATCACGTCGGGGTCACCAATTTGGGGGTTAGGACGGTGGTTAAATGAAATACATGTGATTGGCGCGTGTTGAGGTTTATTGTGGCGAATGGTAACAACAATGAAGACAGATATAAATGAATAGTGAATGAAGATGTAGGAAATTATGAAATGAGACGAATTGCTGGTCTTGCTCGGCTAAGACGAGCCGGCAAGACCGCTCTTGTGAAACGCTGGAACTGGAGACTCTCTGGCGGTGAATTGAGCCAGATTTGTGGCAGCAGCCGGCAGCTCTGTCGCTAGCGTCGATGCCGACTGAGATGGCGGTAGATTTGAATTATGGTCGCTACACATTCATGTTAGTATTTATGAAGGGTTCCCTTTCGCTAGACCGTTAAAACAACTTGAAAAGTGAAATTATTGACATAATTAATAAGTGAAGTTGTTTTTCATATTTAGGGGGCCCTTTTGTCTAATTTCTTTAGTTACGCCACTGGTTAAAAGATACGCAAATATGAACCTACTTATTTAGTGTGATGTCGAATTATGATGTTCCACATTCAAAAATTATTGTAACAAATTTGCGGTTTGCTTATCTAGATTATAATTGCGCTAACGAATGCATTCATTGTAAAACATCATTGCCAGTAATATTTTTTTTAGAAATCCGCTAGATGGCAGTACAGAATAATATTAATATTAATTGTGCAATAGATGTCACTGATTAAGTTCTCCGGTAGATGTCACTGTTCAAAACAGATAAATAAATTACGTCGCGACGGATTAATACGTCGCTGGCCGTGGTGGAAAGTTTTTCGCTAAGAATATATTCGACGTTTTCTTTTTTATGAATTTTATTCAATATTTTTACATGACAGTAGGAGAAGATCTGTCCGCAGTCTAATATTAGGCAAAAACTGCTCTGAATAATTCTTGAATGCTATCATTTTAGCACTGCTGTTCAAAACGGTTTTACACAAAATTTTGTATAAAAATATAATTAATATATATAAACATTGACATATTGACACATGCAACTTGATCCCTAATAACACAGACCAGTAAATGAATAGACACGAAATAAAGTTTACATATAGGAGAGAGGGGTTTGTAACATTGGTAGAAACATAATTAAATCTTTGTGTAAACAAGACGTATTTTTTAAATGAATGCATATTATATTATCAGCGTTTAAATTTTCGTTCCAATCGAGTCATATTTTAAAAAAAATCGTGGAGCTATTTGATTGAGTAAGTGGTACCAATGTGATCAGGTGAGTGTCACCAAAATGAAAATATTGGGACAAGAAATTTGCGTTAGATTATGTGTATATATTTGGTGGTCTGTGGATTGCTCAAATAAATCTTCTTCGTTTTTTACGGTCTCGTGGAACTCGAAAGTCCGTGACCACATCCACTGACGTCACTGTTGTGGTCAGTGGCGTGATAGGGCTGGAGCGCACCGGGTCACTTTCTACGAGGCGCTCGAAATTTGTTAGGTTATAGCAGCCATGTTGTTAAAGTGACATCTGTCAAATTTGTTGTCAATTGTTTAGTAGTGTACGGCAAATCACCATGGAAGGTTATAGCGTTGAACAACGTGTGCAAATCATCAAATTTTATTATCAAAGTCACTGCTCCGTTAGAGAAACGTTCCGCGCAATACGTGATTTTTGTCCTTGCCACAACCGTCCTGCTGAGTCGACTATTCGACGTTTGGTGACCAAATACGAGTCAACCGGGCCTGTAAATAATCGGCCAACATGTACGTCACCGAAACGCAAGATCTGCTGAGCATGAGAAAGTACGTGGAAATGCAGTCAATTTTTCGTCGTTCACAAGAACTTGGCCTTTCTGTGACTTCAACATGGCGAATTTTGTGTCAGGACTTGGGTCTGCACCCGTATACCATCCAACTTACCCAGAAACTGATGGTAAACGACCATAAACAACGCCGTGTATTCGCTGATTGGGCTCTGGAGCAGTTGGAAGTTGATCCAAATTTCGTCAAAAAAATCATCTTTAGCGACGAGGCCCATTTTTGGATGAATGGATATGTGAACAAACAAAATTGACAGATTTGGGGCGATACCAATCCATACCAACTGCATCCCGAGATAGTCTCTGTTTGGTGCGGATTTTGGTCTGGCGGAATTATCGGTCCGTAATTCTTTCATAACGTAACTGGCATTGCCTTAACCGTCAACGGCGAGCGCTACAGATCGATGGTAAGCATCTTCTTGTGCCCTAAACTGGATGATATGAATATCTATAACATGTGGTTCCAACAAGACGCTACGTGCCACACAGCACATGCCACGATGGACATTCTGCACGAGTGATTTTGAGGTGCATGGTTATCTCGCGCTGCGGTGATGTGAACTGGCCACCGAGATCATGCGAAAGTCAACATAACAAACGCCATCCAGCAAATTCAGCCAGATTTATGCGACATAGTCACTGAAAATTGAACCTCCCGAATACGTGCCACAAAGCAAAACCGCGGCGGATATTAGAACGACGTTATATTCCACACTGAATGCCATAAACTATACTTTCAAATGAATTGAGTGGACATCTCACACACAACTTGTTTTATTTACATTTTTAAATCGAGCGTCCTTATTGAAAGACCCTGTATAATCAAAAACCATCCAATTCGTCAGATGGAAATTTGTTAAAGAAATATCCACCTTCTGCATGCGTTACATATAACGTTTACGGTTTATTGACAACCCCTGATGTAACAAAAGTGATTAAGTTGAGCCTCCAAGTTGTGATGTTTGTTGAGCAACCTGGTGGAGAATTAATAGTTATTATGTCTCAACCTTAAGTTTGCACGAATCTTAAATAGGGTTTGTAGTTTTGGGGATATTCTCCAACTTATAACGTTGTGTACGTTCAGTGCTCTGTATGAAAGGGTGGGGAACCCTGGCGCAAGCTATTCAATATGTATGCTAAAAGCGTCTCAAAAGATACACATGTTTTGCAAGCGTTCTTCGAGAAATTAATGTAGATATTCATTTATGTTCAATGATATGTAAATATGTATTTTTTAATTTTGCATTACGTATACTGTCGAATGACTGGGAGCTCTTGATATAGAATTACCATTTACCATCATACATAACATACACATCAGTGTGTAACTATAAAATTACGAAAAGGCCCCCTAAAAAGTGTTGTATATACAATCATTAATTTATATCCATACAATACTTACAATTTACAAATACATTCTTCGCATTACGGCGAATATTCATAGTAACAACTGCTACTGAAACATCATACATGTGAAAACGAATTTACAATATTACATTACACTTCTTTACTCTACATTACTATTTATGCTAAGAAAGTGAACGATGTCCGTGTAACGGTGCACAGATCCAAAATCGTTGACCAGGGTAACAGCCAGGGTAAGGAAAATCCAGGGTCCAATCCGGTAAAGCTAGGTCAAGACGAGATAGAAAAATAAAAACCAACGTGTTCACTTCCGCACGGCGAGAATGCTTTTTCTCGATGCTTTCCCCCCGTTCACGCCGGCAATGGGAGCGGACTTACATTCCTGGCACCGCCCTCCGTGTAATCCGGCGCCTTGAGAAAAAATTGCTGGCCAACGATTAGTCGCAGCACTCGGTCCGGCAGATTTCATTATGCGCTACATTTAATACATTAAAAAATACAAATCTTATTGATTAGAGGCACCGAAAGCGTTTTATTTACAGTTTGCAATGGTTTGTTATCATTTCAGGATTAGGCGATCGCCCGGGAATTATTTATTTTGATTTCTTATAATAATTCAGTCCATTGTATATTTATTTATTTATTAGATACATACATATTTTTGTTCTAATAGAGGAGAATATATTTTACATAACTACGCATAGTTTGTGTGGGATGGAGGAGACGTCACCACTGGAAATATATACAGCGTTGTTCTGGCTACTTTGCTAGAACAGAGTATAGTGTTACATAGCCTTATTTTCCGTGCTTTTGTGGTGTATATTTAAATTAATAGTGGTTCTACAAACGCGGGCAACCGCCCCGCATTGTTTTACTGTTATGTCTGTTAGTTTTTCCTGTGCGTCTCACACCCTCAAACACACTAGTCTTTGCGTTGAACTGGTCCCAAAAGGCACCTCTCTGTTCGCATTAAAAAGGAATCTGCGAATGTGTGTCCCGCACGGCACAAAAAGACAATCGATACACGCAAAAATACCCAACCTAGCGTTGACCCAATGCACTGCATTGGCATAATTAACTGCACTGATTACACTTTGTACACATTCAGTTATTATTATCACTGCTAACGGTTTTCGAGAGATGGAGTCCGCCTAATCACCAAGGATAACTAAATATTGTCTACATTCCACCCGGTTTAATCTCTAGGACAATCCAATTGTGAAGCACGGCCAGAACTTAACCATTATTTTTTATGACCCAAGCCAAACTCTGGTTACGGGTACCATAAAACACTTAATTATAAAAGTTTTGAAAGAATTTTCTTTCTTTCTCTGAATGCCGATGTAATAACTACTGACTACTGCTGATTCCAGAGTGGAAAGCGGAGTTGGTGTACTTCTACATGCCGGTGATAGTCCTGGTGGTGTGCAACTTGGCACTGTTCGCCAGCACTACCTGGAAGATCCTGCAGATAAACCGGGAGACTGCCATGCTGAAGACCGGAGACAACTCGAGGCATGACCAGTATAACAAGGACAAGCAAAGGTAATTTGCTCTACTCATTAGTACCTCTTGGAGTCGGCTCTTACAACCAGGACTCCTAACATAAGTCAAGTCCAGATAAATCAGTTTATTAACATTTTTGATATTTGATTACCAAATAAATATGATATATTACTAATCAAATTACTAAGGCATTCAATGAGGTACAAGAGAGAAAATATTGTTATAGCATGTAGAAATAGTGTGCTTACTATAACTGTTCTGTGGAATCGCATCACTCGTTGGAAATACAATCCACTGTGCTAGCAAATGTTCGCAAATTGCTTTACTCACTCTATTCAAGCACCTGCTAACAGAAGATTGTGACAATCCAAGGTAATGATTGCGTCCAGTTATTACTTGGTAAGACCCATGTGAGAAAAAATTTAATGGTATTAACACCTATAATTCAAATAATCAATTGACTTTCAGCATAAATATGGTAATTAAAAATGGTATTTAGTATCTTGTGCACTCTATTTATATACTTTAATTATCAAAATGTTGCATGGCAAAAACAATTGTAAAAATTAACCTAAAAAAACACCTACGAGAGATCCAGAATATCTCGACACCTTTAAAAATGAGTCATTGCTTCTATTACATACAAAGCTGTCTCCTCGTCGAGCCGATAAAGTTGTAAAAACTCGAAAATTGGAGTCTCCAGCGGATTGCTGATATCCCGCAAGCGACGTCTTTCAATTCTCGAATTTCGAATAAAATACAAGTTTTAGAAGAAGATTATTGAAAATAACTACTTATGCTGTATTAAAAGTTTATAAAAAAATGTTTGTTTCAGACATATCTACTGATTTCCTCATCTACAGCTTCTCGATAAAGAATCAAGCCAAACCGTGACTTCTTTATATTTTGACATGTGGATTGTTTTTCTCTCTCTTTGTTGCTCTATCTCGCTTATTCAAATATAGCACCGATATAAATCTTCATTTCGTTGGGGTAACGTTATCGTTATAACGTTTATAGCTATTTTGAGAATAGACATAAGTAAAAGTTTTCTTCTAGACTCACTTTTGCCTACTTTGAAAATGCTGGTACATATCCAACATGTGATTCAACGGTATTTGTAAACAAAATTGTTTATGTTGCTGTTTTCTGTGATTAAAAAGGAAATGAATTAAGAATTTTTACATAGAAAACAAATTAAAGTCAACCGCAGCTTTTATAATGCTATTACCAAACCATTTAAATTACCAGTAACCAATAATTGATACAATGTAAAAGTAATGGTTTTCTGAAGAAATCTTCCAAAACAATAAAGATTACCATAAGTTCTATAATATTCTATCATATAACAATGTGTTAAGTCACGCTTAACTCAAACTGAGATTTAATACCTTTATTGTAAAAATATAAGTGCACACTTCAGCGAGCGGTGTTGGGCAACAGAGAGAATTGTTTAATTAATAAAACAAGATAATATACTGGAGAATCTTAATTTGCAATAACACCTTAAGCTCCTTATACCAATATCACATCATTTTATGTTCCATTGAGAGATTGTAGATTGTTGCATTGAAAATATTTTGTGGACGTCTAAGCTGCTAAACTATTTTTACAAATAAAGAATATGACTTTTTGTACAAGATTTTTAGTTTTGAGAGTTAATCAATTGTTGCAAAACACTTAAAACACACTTAAAACGCAAAACACAAAGAGTAAACTTACAACCAATGTTCCCACTAATTTTGGATCATAGTGTTCGCATAAATAATCTATTGTGCAGTTTTTAACATTACCATATCAGTATAAGGCTACTATGAGTTGACCGCATTACCAATGAAGATGTATTAAGACGCATACGAGAAGTGAAGATAACTAATAAGAACTCAAGGACTGCTGCATACTTGGGACACATTCTTCACAATGACAATTGTGATGTTTTACAACTCATTATGCACGAGAAGATGGAAGGCAGCAGAGGCTCAGGTAGAAAGAGATTATCTTGGCTGCGTTACCTCAGAAAGCGGTTTAATTGTGATTGTGATGGCCTGCACGCATCTTTTGGATGTGTCTTGATCCCTTATCTCTCTCACGCGGTATTAGGTCATCACTCATGAACAAAGGAAGAAAGTTTGAGAGAAGCCAAGCGACACTGCCTAACGTGTACTGTGCATATGTCGGCGATACATGTCCTGCTTACCCTACTCTATTCTTTGTATATTTGCATTACTTTACATCATTTATCTTATTCTATCTTTTGTATCTTTCTTGCTTCCGGTGGCTTCTTCCCGGCGAGTGATAGTAGCTGTAAACTTAAGGCATGAATGCATCAAATTCAGGTCCATTTCCAGATTCAACTTATACTTAAAACTGTTCCTGGTGATGGGCATCAACTGGGTGGCCGAGTGGGTGAGCTTCATGGTGGGGGGATCCAAGTACCTGTGGATCCTCACAGACTTCAGCAACACCATGCTGGGCCTCTTCATATTCATCATATTCGTATGGAAGAAGAAAATCAAGAACCTCCTGATAAAGAGGTACGTACTCGCATCAAAACCCACTACGAGATTCGAGTATTTGATGCTATTTCCTACACAGCTTTTGACACAATTCAGATATATTTATGAAAATATGATTCGCTCTTTGCGTAATATTCCTCTCACGCTAGTATCGCGTTTATTGCTGTCATCATTTATGTATTATACCAAGCGCAAAATTCAATTTGTTCCATCATTATATAAGCCGCATTGGCAAATAATAAATAATATTAATAAAGGTATTTGTTTTTTGTGAAATAATTTTGCAGAAGAAGCACGGCGCGGAGCTCGAAACAGGACAGGGCTGCCGATCAAATATTAATAAAAGACGTAACTGAATTAACCTTATTACCCGCTTCGTTTTACTAGTTTAATCTTTCATTCTAGAAGTACATCTTTGGATTTTGTTGGCTCGTTCAAGCATTTGGGTGATGTTCACTGTATTAATCATCTCGGCCACACTTATTTTTCAAACTGCATATATATATATATGCAGTTTATATATATTCTTATTTTCTAAAAGATCACTATTCCAAAATATGCTACATGTATCATACCACCTCTGAATAGAATAAGTTTTTCTCACTCTCATTGTATTTTGTTTTGGTCTTTTCAAATTTTAATTCAAGTTCAGATGGTGTTCTTTTGTTTTGTGGTAATATTTCTTCCGTAAAACCCGTAACAACGTTCTTATATATGAATACCTCTGGAAAAACATATTATATGTTAAAAATAAACACATGTTAAATCAAAATTCTTACTATTTTTTTCAAATAAGTCTTTCATAGTGGTATCCCGAAACAAGGTTCGAACCCCTGATCACTTGGTCACTAGGGATATTTCAATATGTTGTTGATTATATAAGAGCGAGTGCACACCTCAGTGTCTTTAGACAAAACAGTTGTAAGACAGTCAGAGCATTGCATAGCCCTCGCCATCAAGACAGAAAGTCATCAGTGTGCACTGGCATTTATATATACGACAAGAACAGCAGTAGCGAAATGCATTATCAATCACATTTAAAAGATTTATTTTATTTCTTGATTCACAACAATAAATTTTTCAATAAGAGATATATAATTTGCAGGGAAATATCAAACAAATAACAAAGCCCGGTGAACGAAACAAATGCTTGCACTAAAACCACAATTAGGTCGGCATGGTTAAAGTAGAAGTACAATTCTTGAGTATAGCATCAAGTACCCGAATGCGTGGCGGGGTTGTTGTAGCAACATCTGCACGATCTGTATGCAAAGATTCTTTCCCCAACAGAGCCTCGCTGCTGAAGTGGCTGAAGCTGATCCGACTACAGCTCATCATGAACATATAGGCCTCCGGATGTGGAAGTCCACCGCATCCCTATTTACTTCTGTTTCCTTTCGACACAAATGATTCACCATAGGTACCTTTATGTCACGGTGTCTCGGTGCCTGGCGACCTAACCTAACCTAACCTGGGGCTTAGTGTCGCCTTGATCGGTGTCACTAAATGCAAGTTTGTTGTCTTGTCATCCGCACTTTGTCATCTTAATAACGGTCAATTCTGTACAATACTAAATTGATGATCTTATTCCGTCTCTGCTTTAGATAATACGAAAAATAATATGACTATTCCAAATACCGTGACTTGCTGAAGCAGAGATCGGTAAACAAACAAGGTTCAAGAATTTAGATAAATTGTTGGATTAGTTAAGGTTTTTTTAACTTATTATTATAATTAATGTATGCCTTTAAGTCTTGAATCCTTTTGGTAATACAGAACTGTTCCAAGTATAAAAACCTTAATAGTGAGTTTACAAGGATGAGACTTTGGTCTCTCATCTTAGAGATGTGCTCGCTCCATACAGTACAAAGTCAAGTCTCATCTGTGTACACACACCATCCAATCAAAATTTGTAAACAGTAGAATGCAGTTTAAAGAAAATACTATTTTTGGCAACATCGCAGCTGTCCTTCAATACCTGTGACTACCTTCACTATAGACTTACAAATGAATTACTGGAAAAGTTCTAATAACGATTTTATTATGCATAATTAGATCAATCATTTTACACATTGATTGTATTTGGCTGATTAGTATTTATTTTAGTCCAATAGCTTCTTTGCAATGCAAATGTTATAATTTACACATAATTATTTTAAACCAATCACACATTAGCTAAGTATGCTTATACTATCCATATATAAGGGCTTTGGTCATTATTTATCATTCCTTTCAATAAGATAAGACATCTCTGATTCCGTATTCATCAATTTAGAAAATTACTATGATGAACTTTAACACGCACATAATTCCTTACATCACTCTGCGTACAAAATTCAATAGAAATAATTTCAACTCTGCACTCCGAGACAAGTATCACCTGTGTACCCGCACCATTGGTTATGCACACTGTTTGTTCATCCATTAATTTAAGCATTTAATTAATTATTATGAAATTGAAATATGCCGTGATATTCTTGCAAACTAACACAATATATATTATATCACTCAAATTAGTTAGTAATCTTTAGTGAATTATTGATCTTTAATTCATTATTATTGAATGATGTTGAATTATGACATGACATACTCACAATACGTACTACATATATTATATCACTCAGATCAGTTAATAGTATTTAGTGAATTATTATTACTAGTGATATTTGATGTTTAATTCATTATTATTGAATGATGTTAAATTATGACATGACATACTTACAATACGTACTACATATATTATATCACTCAGATCAGTTAATAGTATATAATGAATTATTATTACTAGTAATATTTGATGTTTAATTCATTATTATTTAATGATATCGAATTGTGGCGTAAAACTAACACAATATTAAATTAAATCATTCAGACCACCTAATAGCATATACATAGTGAATTATTATTCTAGAGATGTTTAAATCTTTAATAATTAGTTAACATTCAAATGAAGGAATATCTTTTACTTGTCTTAAAAGGTTGTGACATTCTAGTGATGTTGTAGATGTCATTAAACAATAAGGAATCAACTCACAGATAGTGATTTTTGAGTTATTAAAGCCAAATGCAGATGCATAATGTTGGATTAAATGATATTCTATGATTCTGTGTGATATGTAATGTAAGAACAAATTTAACTTGAAATGTAACACATGTGTATGATAGATTTCACAGAATGCCAGATATTAAACATCTTAAAATAAAATTTATGATTTTTGACTGCAGTGGATAAGATGAAATTACGTAGTGCCCATGTGTAAGTTTATTCCTTATATGTATATATGACTTAATGTATTTCATACTGTCTACACATAGTGCACGGTACTCTGATGAACTTGCTTCCTCTCTTGCCTAGGAGATTTGGTAGCAAAGGCTTGTATGCATCAGTCGGATGAAAAAAATAAAGGACAGACACTCATTCAAGGCAGCTCCTTCCGCGCTTAACTCCATACCCCTTACCAAAATCTCGAGATCAGTTTTGAGGCGAGTCTCATCCGTATACACACGCACGCAGCACAAGAGTTCACATTTAAACCTACTAACACTGTGCTTGTTTATACAAAATGTGAATTTCCTTGCACATTCAAAATGAGTGTTTTATATTAATATATATACATTTAAATTCAATCATTTTCATTCTGTTTTTTATCGTGCAGCATAATTTGAATAGAAATAATTTGGACATCAAAAAGCATGATTTTTTAATTGTTACGAATGTTTTTTAAATACTCTATTTCAGGAATGTTGCCGTAGATTTGCTAACCATTTTGGAATAATTCTATTTTTATATCTTAGGTGTTCTCAATGTGAATGGATCTTGTGATTATTTTAATTTACATTTGTATTAATAGGTTTTTTTTATCAACTAGTTTTAGTAATTACTAGTTATATTTTGTACATACTATTAGTTAAATTGTTATTTCTAGAATATTCTTAATAACAATACAATTGTTATTTATACATTATTCTTGATACAAAGAATACCATTTCAGTCTCCATCGGTCCTTTTGGTTTTTGACACTATCTATTATGGACCTATTTTCTTTCTCTCTCAGAACTTTTTCATTTATAATTCTCTCCGTCTAGACGGACTCAGCTTACTTACAAGCTCAGCTGGCTGAGTGTATTTAATAATTAGTCAAGTTAAACAGTCAAAAATCCTTATTTTATAACATTAATTGTATTCAAATGCTGGTATTTTGCTTGTCGCTACAGGGCGACAACTAAGTTTTCCAAACTTTGTCTACTCTTAGACTAATGGTTTTTTGATTGTGATATTACAGATACCACCTGCTACGTTACGGATCGACAGCATCCAGGGAGAGGACTTCATCTCGATTCCGCTCGGCTAATATCGCTTCCACGTCAGGAATGGAAACTGAGAGATCCTTCCTGTCACAGGACGAATCCGCCATAAGACTGAGCCAAATTAAATAAATGAAAATACATTGTTTGAGCTCTCGCTAGCATTCAGAAATGAATAAAAAAATATTTTAAATCATGATGTACACAATATGTATGACAAAAGCACGAAAATAGGGAGGAGCAAATACTGTGACAAGCATTGTACAAATTAAAATATATTTTCTTTATAGTTAGGTGAGATATCTTTTATTTTAAATCTGGTGATAGATATTCTCTTAAAGTGATTGAGGTCCATCGCAATTTAATAAGGCGTCATTAGAAAGGTGATGGAGGCTGTATGAATCATATTTTAACAATTTTTAATGGTTAAAATATGGTGATATGATGAAATAACACATTTTTGTGTGTGTTATTATGTTAAATAATTTAAATGATGAATGAAATTGAACTCACATAGCACCACATTTAAACATTAATATTGTTGTGCACATTTATGTACCACTGTTCTGATTTGCATTATCTTATTGTAATCTGTCTGTATTAATTAATTTAAGAAATTGCATTTATTCAGAAATATTAGAGTGTGTTTTCACCTTTTCACGGTACGCAAGATATTCCATGAGCTACGTAAAGGTACTACTTAATGTTGAGTCCATTTAAACATTGTCCATTGCATTTTAAATGGAGAGAATATGTGATGTGAATCAACCTTTACTGATACTCCGGGACGTCTCTCACACCTTTGACATGCACCCCTACTTGCCATATTGTAACATATTTCTAGAATAAAAATTATTTATAAATTTACTAGTTAAAGTTAATACACTATTTCTGAACCTTTTTTTATACATGTACTGATTATTTTAATAATAAATAAATGTTCTGCAGGGATTATTAATAATAATGGATGATCGTAATGACAAATAAAAGGTTAGTTAGCCGCTAACGGCACTGACGCTAAATACTCGATTGGCGCATCCTTTCTCCATTGCAGTCTGTAAAAATCGGCCACATGGTGCATAGTGATAAATCATTTATGGTGATCATTAATATGGCGCATTAATTAATTGTTTAAAATTAGTTATTTTTATATTTTTAGATATTGTTTTTTAAACCTTAGATGATTACATTAAACGACATTGAATTAAATAAAAGTGTATTGTTGTAAATATAATTCATACTCTATTTAGTTATTGGATTAAATTATCATTGAGCACATGGGAAGTAGGTACCTACCTATGTTTGATCCACAAAGCTCGGTAGATTTATTTGAAATAATAGAACGTCATTGCGAATTTTCAAATGCAATGTAGTATTTAGTTTTTTCATGGGGCATTATTGCTCATAATTTTACATATTACCCATTATCAGTTACCATATATTTCTGCCATCGGGTCAGCATATGACTTGTGCTCACAAATGAAAAGTGTAACATACAAATAAAAGAGCATGAATTGTATTTACATATACAGATATGAAATTACCAATTTGAGACAAGATTCTCTTATAAATAATGTCATATTTTATTTTAAATAAAAATGCGTACACAGAATATCTACATCAATATTTTTACTATTTTCAAACTAAGCTATACGCTTATGCTATGAAAATAGGACTAACTCACTCTAGTCTCATGGAATACCAAAGTATAGATATCTGCAAAATGTAATTATTTTATAGAAAACCAATCCGGCTGTTCACAAAGAATTTGATAGTCTTCGCTTTGAATATACAAGATTAACATTTATTAAATACATCTAACAATTGAATTATTATTGCACCTATGATGAAAGCCCATTTTAAACTCGTGCTGTGTGTTATGTTGGCTTGGCTTATTCCTGATATCTTAGTAATAATGTATTGATAATGTGTTACATAATTAATATTAAAATTAAATTAAATCTCAAGAATCTGAAACATCATGACATTCAACAAGATATTGACATACTGCGGTCAGTCTAATATTTCCTATTTATATTTTAGTTTAGATTCCAAAATGATGTGTCGTCTTTTGTTGATATATTTTTTAACGTTTTAGGATAATTAGATCATTTTGGATATATTTATAACCTAAAATCATCACCATTTAAATAAATCAAACATTTTTTATCTAGGTAAGCGTCCACGGCCAGTGTTTATTTAAAACCTATTTATTTTTAATATTTGCAAATTGCACTTTTTGTTCATGTTTTCGAGGACGGTTTTGGGGTAACGACGGAACGGTAATATCGTATTTGATATCGTAGGGTTTTGGTGCTTGGGGAGGCCAGCACAAAAACGCTTGCAAAAATGTTTTATGAACTCTTTTACGGGGAGAATGCTCGAATCATGATGTAATTGAGTATTCCTTAACCATCTAGGGGCCTGGGTGCTAACTGGATAACCCTGTTCTGGAAGATCTGAAGTTTATTAATGTGTCTTGGCCACGTGACCCCAGATGGAGCTTGTTGTCAGTGGCAAGTTTGCTATTGCTACCAAATAGTGAATACATTGCGCAGAGTGTACGTGAAGCGGCGCTTAATTTGTTTAAGTGGTTATTTTAAGTAATCTATAAAAAAAATTATACCTATTTTTCAATTTTTAATTATTATCAAAAAAAGGGAAGTGCTCAACCATAGTACAACCTAATTTAACCAATTAATGCAAACAAATACCCAATTAGTTATATTTTTAATGTGATTTACCATTCTGGCGACATGCGAATACGTGCACCTGGCTACTGACTATATTCATTGTATCGCCACCCTGGTGACGATTACATATTTAAACCCTGTTTTTAGATAATGTGGTCTATGTCTTGGTTATGAATGGATTACTTGCGTTTTTGACATATTGTAGTTTATAGATATTTGACAATTTTTTAGGATATATATTTTTCAACATACGCTTTTTAGAATAATATGTATAGATGAATATTATATTTATCGACTAATTTATACCATTATTAAGTTGTTATTGACT
Organism: Eubasilissa splendida; assembly: GCA_031772225.1. Taxonomy (NCBI): domain Eukaryota; kingdom Metazoa; phylum Arthropoda; class Insecta; order Trichoptera; family Phryganeidae; genus Eubasilissa; species Eubasilissa splendida. Next base: position 769,156 of record CM062855.1, on the reverse strand, counting down.
TTAATTATGTTTTTACTTATAATTATTGTACTTATAAATTTATTAGGATTGATGTGTCAATCAAATATTATATTTTTTGTCATTTGTGTGTAAAGTTCTGCATATACTAGTGTTTTTCCACCGATAGGTTAGGATCATCTAGATTTATAAGAAATTTGTGGCTTTAGCTAAACCAATCAAATATCAAAGAAGATACTTATTGTGATCTTGTTATAAGAATAAATCTATAAAATATTTATTGGGGCGGACTGAACAGTATATTTTCAATCACAGATTCAATCATACACAAGCAAGAGAGGGGCTGTAATAAAAAATAACTACGAGCGTAATCAACAAGAACTCAACACGTTCACAGACACTTATTGTTGACTGATCAAGGAGAACCTCTAATGTTCATGATAGTTTAGATATCACATTTGTATAGAGACATGTTATCTCAACTTGGTATACATTAACATGCATTTCACAATGTTATCTCTAAGTTTGGATCACAATATGCGCATAAAAATCTTTTGTGCAATTTTCTTTAACAATAGACATTATTTGTGCGCTGGGGAAGAAAATAGGAAAAACGTTACCATACTAGTACATATAGGTTACAAGTAGGGCCTGGTTAACCACATTACTAATGAAGATGTATTTAGAAGTTAATAAAACTACTAACAACTATCAAAGAAAGCTACATACAAAGACACAATATGATCTTTCACAAGTCATTATGCAGGGGAAGATAGAAGGCAGCAGAGTGGCGTGGCTGCGTAACCTCAGAAAGTGGTTCAATGCCCAGAACATTGGTGATTTTATACAAGATATATCAAGATACTGTAACATGGCCGCCAACCGCATAGAAGGCGGCACATGAAGAAGAACTTTTGTATTCCAACATTTCACCACATAACTTTATTTGACTAATGGCTATAACTGTCATTTTTTATTTAACAATAGCCATCATGTCCATGATCATGTTCATTTTATATTTGGTGCTCAATTATGTACTTGAGTTATGTTTCACTCCACCTTTCTCCATTCAGACCTACTTTATTTATTTTTACAGACATTTCTTATTTAAAATATCATTTTGAAGATTTCATGTTATTTTGTCTACTACTATCCAATCCATCGATAGATTTACACATTATATTTTCCCCGTTCGGAAGAAGCGCTCCATCTCAAGGAACGTAAAAATCTGACTGTTTAAAGCCCTGGTATAGCTTTGTGTGGAGTCCATAGCTATGATGTCCAAACGCAGACCCTGAGAATGAAAAAAAAACATATACTCGATGCCTGACGGATGCAACGTTGGCATCATGCATTGCGTATGAGACTGAGACAAACAAATGTCTCTGTTCTTCGTGTACTCCATACTGAAGAAAGGCTTTCCACAATATACAAGAAAATTCTTTCGTAGGTACTTTTGGTATGTTGCCAGAAGAGACGAAGATAGTCTGGAGAAATTGGTGATCACTGAAAATATATGAGAGCGAGAGCAAACATGACATGATCGGTGTCTCGCTGCCTGTTGCACTAGACAAGGCCCAGGATCACAAAAAGTGGAGGCAAGTAGTGCAGGCTGTAGGACCACGATACTCGGTCGTATGCAGTCATCTCGACTGATAGAGATAGAGATTGTATACCTAATGAATTCTACAGACTTATTTACTTTATAAAATATATCTTTTCATCTTCTGATCAATGATCAGTCAACGTAGTTCTTCATGAAAAAGACTAATCAAATTCTTCTCCGTTTTCTTCAAAGTTTTCACCGTTATTCAAGAAACTTTTTTCATATGTCTTTAATTGTTCTGCTGTGAACCAAGACATGGTAGATTTAAGTCAGATCTTTGTGGTTAAAGATGTCTTCTAAATGGGTTAAATTTCCAAAGATGAATATGTATTTTAATAAGAAAAAATTCTGCCTAGTTTCCTCTGTTTATGGGTGTAATGTGTCCGAGTCTTAGCTTATAATTGATTACATCAATGTTGAATGAAAATCATCTTACATATTTGTATTGTACAGTATGTTTGCCATTACTCGTGCTCATTGTATATGTTCCATAATATTAATAAAATAATTTGTTAATATACTCCTATATATATGTTTTTTATCTGTTAAAAAGAGCAATTTGAAGTTACCATTGTAAAAACAAGATTATGGCCACCGCTATCTTTTCTCAGAGAACGATATTATTATATATTATATAGCATCTTGAATTTTATTATTTAATGCTAACCAGTTTCGGAACATCTGTTCCTTCGTCAAGGTAGGCTAAAACAAAATACATTTAATGATATCTTTGGTTTTATTGATTATCTCAAGATCCCACTTTTAATAATCTGTTGTATATTTATATTTTATTTTGTACTGCCTTTGATAAAGGAGCTGGCATTAAACTCAAATTAGAGTTTTATATAATTCAAACTTATTTTATAAATGTCTAACCAAAAGTTACTGCTTCAAAAATAAAAATAATCTTAGATGTAGCATCCCTCGAAATGGACCGAGAACGAACCTGAACGCCGCTTCGCTTCAATCGTGGGATCCTTGTTTGTTTGTTTGTTCATGTTTTTCAATTTAATTCAGTAATAGGCATATATTGTTATTCAGAGTTCATTTTAGTTACCGTACATCAATCAAAGATGTCAGTACATTGTATAATATAATATATATTGTAATGTGTTATGTAAGATAAAAAATTAGTGTTAAATTCTGGATATCGATCATTCTGGTTTGTTAAATTTTTAATTTCATTCCCCGCCATTTTGTAAGATTCAATTCTTTACAGTCATTCACATAGTAGACATTGTCTTGCATATGATCTATGCTATTTGTATTTTACTGAGAAACTTATATAGTATTTTCACCCTTTAAAAGTTTCTCAGATATTTTCCATTGTCTGGGGTAAAAGTAACAATTTCCTTTTTTGCATTTATCCTATTTGAAATCACCAAAGTTAATTTATGGGATAATTTATAGTACAAATACTTTTTTTTACCAACGCTTTGATTAGTTAATTAATTATATTATACGACATTCATATTTTTATTCTAAATGCCATATTTTTTATAAAAGTTTTACCGCATATTTGATTAATGTTAGATAATTTAATACTACATAATTAAATATTTTTAAATAAATACATATAATATAATGCATCGCATTTAGTGTTCAAATTATGCAAATATATTTTATTAATACAATAAAAATGAATCATATTTTGCAAATATTATTATCTACATTATCCACTGCTAGATGAAGGCTTCCCGGGTATCTCCTAATTTGCTTTGTCCACGTATTTCATCAGTCTAATAGGTTTTAGTACGCCTCTTGATTCCCATCAAATACCAATGGATAACCACATCCATCCAACGATTGTCTTCAAAGTGATGTGACTTACCCATTCCTATTTTATTTTCTAGGCGTATTCAATTATATCCAATATACTTTTTACCTTATACTCTTTACTCTATTCTTATTGATTTATCATTCCCTGGTTAAATATCAATTCTATGGCTTAATAACACAAAAACCAACACGAACACAAATGGTTTAATTATTGTTTAGCTTTTATTATGATTTTTGTATTTACTAATAAACTGTATGTATGTATAAAATCTATCTACAAAAAGTAGGCTCAAGTTTATTCAGAATAAACGGTTCTATCCGTCTTCTTCTTGTGCCTTCTGCTTCTACCATGTTGGCTATCATCACTTTGTTTACTGCAGCTCGGAAATGCCCTACAGTAGACTGGCCAAACCATCGCCATAGGTTCTTCAGCCATGATGTACCCCTTCTTCCAGGGCTTCGACTTCCAGCAATCTTCCCTTGCATTACAATGTGTAAGATCTTATACTTCTCCGGATATCACATCACATGTCCGAGATATTGAAGTTCTTTGATTTTTATTGTTTTAAATACTTATTTTTCTTTATTCATCTGAATCATAACATCTTCATTCGTAACTCTATCGATCCAGCTTATTTTGAGCATTCGTCTGTAGATCCACACCTTAAATACTCCAAGTCACCTTATCATTTCTCCAGCAAGTGTTCATGCTTCCATTAAATAGAATAATATCGAGAACACATAGCATCTGACCATTTTCATTTGTAATCTAAGGTTGAGATGATGAGTGCAGTACATACGGATAAATGTGTCACGAGCTTGCTCAATGCGGCATTTAATTTTGACAGAAGAATCCCATCTTTCATTTATATTGCAACCCAGGTATACAATCTTTGTATCTTTTCTTATTTTCATTCCATTATGTTTTTTGTATTATGTTTCTATCCGTAACACAAATAAATATTTTCCCAAAAACTATAGGAAGTGAAATAATACAAAACATATCTCACGAGTTCTAAATTATTAAATTATAACAACGATGCGCCACTGGATAAGTCGTAGTATTTAACTTTTCTATTTGATTTGCTTATTACTTTTAGTTAGCTAAAACTCAATCCTCTATCGTGAAGAAAACTTTCCTCTCTCCTGAAAACATGACAATTTGTAGACAAGTTTTTGTGTTATTGAGCTATCAAATTGAAGGTCCAGACGTGCTAGAAAACGTTCCAAATATGCTAAAAGTGTCATTGCAAAATTGAAAAGCATTGAGCCAATCTCCATCTCCTTTTTAATATTTGTCCATTAAGCCATCTCCTATTTTTAATTTTTGGGTGTCACTGAATTGGCATTTGTTATTTAGCATTGTGAGATTCACTAGTCTATTATTAGATTATTATTATTAAAGCTTATGCTTTAAGGAAATGTTAAAATACAATATCCTTAAATAGATTTACTATATAAATGTGCCATACATATAACATAAACACGTTTAACTATTTATTGACTTAGTTGTATTGTACAACAATTGCATGCTTGGATGCAATAAAATCAGAGATGTTGAATATTTTTATTACGCACTGTTATTGCATCCGTGTGCAGGAACTCTTGTTGATTCATAAAGCACTGTTGCACTCTTCAAATCGTCAATGTATGTCAAAATATATTATATAATTTTGGTGTTTATGTATTATTTACCAAAAAAACTAATTTTATTCTTGCTACATTGTGTGTATTATTAAGTACGAGTATAAATGTCCAAAAATTTTTGTTGTTATGTAATTAGGAAAATAAATAAAACAAAATGTGTTTTTATAATTATTTATTTACATCAAATTGTCTCTCAGTTCCCCGTACAACATAGATATGTAATTTTAATAAAGGAAAAGTGCAATTTAAATCCTCGTGTGACAGAATAACTTAAGCGACCTTTAGTATTTCAAGAAGCGACCGATTATATCATAGATTGAATAGCTGGCTTGTTTATTATTTTTCACCACTAAATAAAGACTTGTCAAGGATAAATTATCGTATCTATAATATATTTACTACCGTTAGTTAGATTTGTCGTACACTATTATTATAGATACAGTTAAAAATATAAACATCAAAGTCTTCTCTCTATTAATTCAATCGAAAATTGATAAGTCGGGATATTTGGAAAATTCTAATCGATACCCTTTTTCCGCTATTGTAATTAATATTTACTTCTCTAAAGCCCAAATCACAATATGTAATCTGCAACCAGTTATGAGTACTAACAGCAACAAGAAAAATACACTTTTGTTAAAATATTATACAAAATTCACTGAAATGCTTGCCTGTAGTAGCCAGAATCAAATATTCATAACCACCATTGAATTACTCCCTAAAACATTTGATCTAAATCTTTTAGTTTCACTGTCTCCTATCTGCAGAAATGCTAATTTACAGAAAAATTAAACAATTGCACATACAACATCGTTCATCTTTCAAAAAGGTATATCTTGAATTTGTTGATTTTACAGCAGACCATATATTAACAAATTGTGTGGAATTTTTCACTGTTTAAGAATGATTTTAAAAAAATCTTACCTATTTCTAAGGATATTTTTTGATTTAAAGACGTTGTGAGGTGTATTTATTCCATAAATATTACTTTTGGGGGTTAGGACGGTGGTTAAATGATATAAATGTGATTTTGGCGTGTGTTGAGGTGTTTATTGTCGGTATGATAAAAACAATGAAGACAGATAGAATGAACACAGTGAATGAATGAAGATGTAGAAGGTGCACGTGTCTTATGAAATTAAATGAAGCGAGTTGGCGGTCTTGCTCGGCGAACATGAACCGGCAAGACTGCCGTTGTGAAACGATGAAACTGCTTGGCGGTGAATTATCGAGCCAGGCTTGTAGCAGCAGCCGGCAGCGCTGTCGCTAGCGTCGATGCCGACTGAGATGGCGGTGGATTTGAATTCCGATCTCTACATACTTATTACTGTAATTTGTAAGATTGACACACTGAAATAAGACCACCCTTACCACTTAGTCAAAATGTTTTTATATAATATTACTTCATTGGAATAAAATTCAAATATGCTTGTTGGGATAGATGATAGGCATGCGTTTGGGCAATGTAACCCCAGTTGTAACTTAATTTTGACAAATAACAAGATAGACAAAAGATGGACGATGACTAATGTAGTCAGAGGTATAACTACACCGATGCAGCCAGTGCTGTGCATTGGGGCCACGTTATATAGAAGATCCGTTCCGTACAGTACTAATGTATCAATACCATATTTATCAGTGCTAATTGCAATGGACAATTTTTGGATAATTCTTTAAACAAACCGTAACAAGAAATTAATTATAAAATTTAATATTTCATTTCTTACACGTGAGAAAATCGATGTGTACGATAGTAGCGCTGAATGTAGGAAATATAATCATTGCTCAGCCCTGATGGAAGACTGCAAGGTAAAATCTGATAACCAAAGAATCAACACTGTTTAGATAAAGTTGAGATCTTTCTCAGGAGTCAGGAGTATGTGCCACGGGTAAATACAAACTAAGGGTAAAGTGTTCAAGACCGGTGTGAGACCCTCTTTTCTTAATGATTTAGAACGCTGAGCCGTTAGAAGTCAAGACAAATAAAAAAACTGCACAGGCTGACACTCAACGAGCTACTTTAAATACAAATTAGAATATAATGATATTCCAATTTATATATAATTTCAACATTATTACAAGCAGGTTTCCAAAATAAAACGCATAAGAAGTTGTTTTTGACCGAGGTGCATGAGCACACTAATCACAGATACATCTTGTAATTTGGGCAGATATTAGATAAATTAGTATATGTGTATGAATATGATAGTATGTAGACAAATATTTTCTACTTGCATACAATTGACGAATGAAACTTATGGTAAAATGATATTAATAATAGTTAGCACCAATCCTCTAGACTCTAGATCATGTTCAAGAATTCTGGTTCTTGCATGTGATCGTAGTAGTCTTCGATGTAGGTATTGTCGTGCCCTTCTTTTCCTACCAGCCAGTACGTGTCCATCGCTCCTTTGCCCTGAAAGCACAAATAAAGAAGTATATTGACATCACACGTAAATTTTGCGCGGACCTCGATTTAACAGACTACGAATTAAATTAACAAAATTTCCGATCCATATGTCATATGTGAAAATTAACACCCTGTTAATTCAAAAATGCTCTTAACCAAAATTTATAATTAAATTTATTGTTTATTTATGTTGATTTAGATCACATACTTGTTTATTACAAACTAGTACGTGTACATAAATAATAGTACATATTATAGAAAACATTCTATACATACTTAATTATAATTACACAACCATATCTACATCAAATAAAACTCTATAATGTAAAATAATGTCACCTAGAATGCCACTCTCGATTTATGACAATTGGACATCTGTTAATGAGAGTTTTGGCACGCTGGAATGTCAAATAAACTGGACACTTTCTTGTATATTCCCGTTAATCTCGACCGGCCGTTCTCTCAAAATGAAATGATGCAGTAGAAGTCTCGATTTAATCGGGTAAATCAATTAGAAACCGGTCCTTCAGACTTCAATTCATCTTCTCAAAATTCTTCCATCATTGTAATTGTGTAATAAAATCTTTCAGAAGTTCAGAGTGGAATTTTTTAAAACCCAATCATTTTATTAAAAGTAAAATTGAAAAATCTTACTTTTATATCCATCTTCCCTCTTGGCTCCAAAATATAACCTTCGTGAAGAATGTCCAGAGCTTCCTTCGTTTTGGCCGATATGTGGATTCTCATCTCTGATACGTAATAAAAAATAACATCAGCATATTAAATTGGCAAACCAACCGTGACGTCAGGCTTTGAACAAAGTTATCGCACCCTTTTTGTCGACCTTGCAGAGACATGTCTTTAAACACAAAAAATGGCTGGCTTCTATGTTAATTTTTGTTTGAATTGTACTATTAAAATAATGCTATTAAATTATTGCTATTAATTATTGCTATCAAATTTTTACCATAAAACTATTGCTTTTATTTATTTATTGCTATCTATTAATTATTACTATCAATTTTTTTTGTCAAATTATTACTATCAATTATTACAGCTCTTAATTATTGCTAATAATATAATATAAAATGCCATAAATAAATCCAATTATTGTACTATTAAAATAATGCTATTAAATTATTGCTATTAATTAACTCCTTTAGAAGATTCAATTAAGTTAAAAAATTTCACAGTATAATAATGTTTTCTTAAAAAAAGGGAAAAAATTAATCAGAGTTGAAAATAGACCCATAATATAATACTAGTGAAGTTAGAGGTTAGATAATAGTAAATTAGAAAGGTAAAGTGAATATTTGCCTTCGCCCGTAGACTCCATGCGGCTAGCAGTGTTGACCGTGTCCCCGAAGAGGCAGTAGCGCGGCATGGCGGTGCCCACGACCCCGGCCACGCAGGGGCCAGTGTGCACCCCCGCCCGCGCACGGAGGGTCTCGTTCGGCCTGTGGGGGATGCGGTAGCCGGACAGACCCGCCATCAGCTCGAGCGCCATGTCGGCTATTTCCGCTGCGTGGCGATCTCCTGGAAAATATTTCATCTTTTCAGATCGATCGGACTGTGATGAATCTGTATCGTGACCGTATCATATCGATACCTTAATCTGCAAAGCGGCTAACTCAATTTTTCTCAAATGTTCCGGAGCAACAAAAAGGTGTTTAATATTCTAAGCAGAGTTCAGAGTACTCACGGACATATCGGGACATGGGATAGCTAAAGGAAACTCAGCCTAAAAGAGCGTGCTCAATATATAAGACCCCTTCTGCAACAACACTGTATATCGGGGTTTTTTAAATGTCGGAGTGTCGGCCATCTTGAATGAAATGCAGTGTTGTTGTAGGAAAGATCACTTAGAAATTGTGTAAAATAGTATTTTTATTAATTTTATATAGTTTAAAATATTATTAGATACCCAAGAAGATATATATATAATGTTGTGGCATTCAGAACTCAGATCTGCCCAAAGCAGATGTGCAGTGTTGTTGCAGGGGTGGTTTCATTACAGCGTAGAATCAAAAGTCTATCCTAACTTTTAAGTTGGCAAGACGTTAATTATTGTTTGATTGCGACACTACGAGCTACCGTAAGAAACACGTCTGCTGTGGATGTCGGCCAAAAAGGAAACGGATGCTCTGAGGGGTGCCTTGTCTGCTCCGAGTCCGCAACTTGTGCTTGCGCATGTTCGGTATTGTGGAGGTCTATCGCCTCCACAACCATCAACACCGCCGACAACCCCTGAACGTAACCTGCAGATCTGCATGCATCTCCAACCTGCTCTAGTCTGGCCACAATCACATACAAAATACATCTCCGAGATATATACAGAATGGTTCAAAAAAAATGACAACATTTCGTAAAATGTGATATAATTACATCAAAATTAGTTTAAATAGATTAAATAGTTTACTAATTTACTTACTTACCTATGTTACGTTTTATTTCGACAATTTCCGGCCGCCATCTTTTATTATTAATTTTCCCATTGTTCATATTTGATTTTTTCAAATTGCTGCCCAGAATAACAAAAATCAATGCAGAAGACCGTTTTCTGATCAAAAATTTTGCGAATTGAAAAACATTGGGGTGCTAGTAAAATATGATCAAAGAGTTTCAAAACAAAGCCTGGGGCATAGCTAGACATTACAGAATTACTAGACATTACAGCAGGACGGAGCTCCATCTCACACAGCCAGAAATACAATTAACTTTCTTCGTCGTGAGAATGTTAATTTCATCGAGCCAGGCATGTGGCCACCGAACAGCCCAGATTTAAACCCAGTAGATTATGCAAAATTAATTATATTACGTTTTGAAATAACTCATGTGCTACGGATGGGGCATCACACCCACACAATGCACCGAATCATAAAATTGAATCTTATCTGCATTCTGCCATCTATCGTGGTCTTAAAGAGGCCACTACTCACCACACACCCACTATTTGATGATACTAAACGAAGTAATTAAGAGTTCAATTAATATATTTAACCTTACACAGCTTCCTTTACAATAGCAAGAGGGACCTGAGCGAGCCACTCACCATTTCGCTGCGGCAGCCCAGATGCAACCATGTAGGCGTCCCCGATAGTCTCAACTTTATACACGTCGTGCTTCAGAATCCTGGAGTCAAATAATCTGTAGAGCGAGTTGAGCATGTTGACCACTTCCATTGCCGAGGAGGAAGCCGCCAGCTCGGTGAAGCCGGCTATGTCGCTGAAGTAGACGGTGACGCAGGAGAAGGACTCGGCCGGCACGGCGCGGCGCAGGCGCAGCTGCCGGACCACGGCCGCCGGAAGCATCCTCTGCAGGAGGCGGTCGCTCTTCTGTTTCTCCGAGCGCAGCTCCAGGGTTCGGGTTTCGAGGCTCGTTGCGAACTTCTGTCGTGGGTACATTTCATATTTTACATTTTACATAACAATTTACAAATCAATTATCATATTTTACATTGTCGGTTCAGCAAATATAAAATTTTAATAATTAAAGTAAAGAAGGAAGGAAATAATTCAATATTTAAACGTGAAAAATATACAACATAACACCTGAAATTTGTGAAGATAACACATTAATTTTCAATTAGTTTAAATAATACAAGTTCAAATGTTCAAGGTTGACGAAACACACACGCACACTGATGTTAGGGCTGAGGTCTTGCCGTACTCACTCTCGCACATACATTTCTTGTAGAACACACTACATACCTTACTTTACTTTTGCATTCAAAATAATTCAATCAATTTAACTCTTTTCTATCTACACAGTAACGTAGATCTACCGAGCTCGATGTCTGCGTCCAGTTTTTTTCTAATACGGTGTAGAAAAGGTTAACTTCAAGGAGCGGACTCCAAAATCACTTATAAACACTACCTACCTCTTTCATTTTATATAGAGATAAGATTGATTCAACCGCTATGTATCTACAAATTTATAGGTAGGTATAGGTTATCGAGTACTCGCGTTTTTAGCACAACATAGTGTACTATATAAATATTGAGTGCTACAAATGCATATTTTTATCAATCAAAATCAATAGACAGTAGAAAAATACTCTCTCCAAGCACAAGAGCTAGTCTAATGTAAAAAAACATGTAATTTTAATAATGTACAATACTTTTTTTTATTCCAAGTTTATTATATTCGTATATTATAATTTTAAAGGTTACCTGAATAGTTTGTGTGGCGTGTCTCACGAGGGCTATGATGATGGGAGACACCACCAACACGAGAACCAGGAGTGTAGCTCCGACAGCCTGGCTCTTCCTCGCTTGCCACATCTGACTGATGACCATGGATCTAATTTTTTAAAAAGCAATATATAATCCGCAAATCAAATATGGCTGAAGATCATATTATTCACAATGTATGACTCCCCGCCAGGCGTATCTCCAGTAGCAGCCACAGTTCATTGCTTACACCTCAACATTCAACATACAATCATTCTTCCTTTTGTACATTTTTGATTAATTAACAACCTGTATTAATAACTTCTACGTCACTCGCCTACCTGTATTCCGGAATTCCCGCAACTATAGGCCCATGCTGGCCTGCAGTTTATGAATGATATACAACTGCATCCGTATGTAAAATAATTGGTTTAGATTGAATACTAATTATTTGGGGGTTAGGACGGTGGTTAAATGAAATAAATGTGATTGGCGTGTGGAGGGGTGTTTATTGTCGGTATGCTAAAAACAATGACAATTAAGATAGATAGAATTAAAGAATGAATGAAGATGTAGAAGGTGCACGTGTCTAATGAAATGAAATGAAGCGAGTTGGCGGTCTTGCTCGGCGAGCGCGAGCCGGCAAGACCGCCGTTGTGGAACGACGAAACTGGAGAGACTGCATGGCGGTGAATTTGAATTCCGATCGCTACAATTATTACGGAGAACACATTCTTATTGTGAAGTTGTAATTATTCAGAACAGACGGTCTGTGATATTTTAAATACAAATTAAATGTATTCATTAGAAATATATACGTATAAAATCAATTTTATCGAAAAATATTGTTGTTGCTACCGGGATTCGAACCTGGATCTCTTCCAATCCGGGGAACGTGCATTATACGATTATGCTATACCAACACAGTGGATTGTATTAATTGATTGGATTAATAATATAATATATAAGTAATATCAATGTGTCCAAAATATTTATATAAATAAATTATTACTTCTGGCGTCTCCTATTAGTTTACTCAAAGGTATTTGAGATTCCGTAAAAACAAAGTAGATGGCTTTCAAATAATGGAACGATAGATGTATTCATTTTAAAAAGTGTAACATACGGGTTCGAAAATTTTTCGTCAATCCACTGTGTCGGTATAGCATAATCGGATAATGCACGTTCCCCGGATTGGAAAAGATCCAGGATCGAATCCCGGTAGCAACAAACAGTATATCTTTCTAATCAATACATTTAATTTGTATTTGAATAGTAATTGTTAATATATCAGAAAACCTCGCTCGTAGAACAAAACTGACTCGAGGAACAAGACTGCTTTTCTAGTCCCGGGTCTGATGGACCCGACATTCTGACTACTGCCCACTCAGTGCGTCATCACACGTGATCACTTTGCTAATAAGACTCACTCTGACAATCAGGCCTATTCTCAAAATTGCAATATTGAAATGAAGGTGATTGTTACACCAACCCTCAAAAATAGACGTCGTTTGCAACTATACCGCACAAATCACGCAAACGACGTCTTTCCATTCTCGAGTTTCGACTAAAAATATAAGTTTTTGGTTAAAATAAGTACTAATACAGTATTCAAAGTTCACAGAAAAAGGTTTGTTCATAAATTACCTATTGATTTCCTCATCCGCAGCGTCGTAGTGAAGAATCACGGCCAATCCTGTTGCCATTTTTATGTTTTGACAGATTATGGTACGTTTATCTCCCTCACTCTCTCTCATTCAAATATAACACGGACGTTAATTTACATACTGTCTATTTTTGAGGGTCGGTGTAACAATCACCTTCATTTCAATATTGCAATTTTGAGAATAGGCCTGAATATAAATAAACAATTGTCCTTACTCAATAGTAGACGTCAGCTGTTCTTGGTACCTCCTGAGGGTGTTGATGTACCAAGACATTTTCTCCATAAATATCTCTGCTGCCGTCGTATTTCCAACCCGCGGTATATTTAGGTAGACCTCGTATCGACTAGAATTCCAAAACAATTTTATTACATCTTATATTTAATGAGATAAGAATAAACAAACAGTAAAATAATAATAATGACATGACATGATACATAATATATTAAAATGAGACCGGGAAAGTTTCTTCGGCGTTGTACAAAGAAGAGTATCATACAAACTAAGAAATAGTAATGGATGGATATAAATAAAACAATGTTATAACTCTACTTGAGTTTATTAGCACATCACGAGTTTCGAGTAAGTATTTTAGTATTAATGCGTCCTTGGTGATGAAAGGTACCTGAATGAACACATCGGGCAGTAGTCCTTGTTGAGAAAGGAGGAAGCGCTCGGAGCCAGCTGGCGAGCGGCGGACAGGTGGTCCGTGGCCAACGCGTCGTGCCGCACGAAGCGCGCGTAGCTCTTCCTGTCCAGCGCGCCGTGCACGAAGTAGAACATGCCCAGCGTGGCGCCCGCGGACGCGTGCTCGACGGCCCGGAGCAGCTCGCGGCTGGCACACAGCTCTCTGCAAAATGGTACAGTCTCAGTGACAAGTGCGACTATCGCAGCTGGGCTCGCGCTACTTCCCTGCCCAATCTGTCCAATATCCACCGTTAAAAGGCTGGGGTTATCCGCACGGTACTAAGATGACTAACTGTTGAACTAAGGAAAGTTGCATACTTTGTACATTGCCAATCGAAAACCCAGAACAGCTATTCTTACACATCTGGCACCGAACAAATCACCATATTGCAACTTGTTAGCCAACCGTTGATAGAGGACTGCACATAAAAAAAAGATTATTCAAAGTCTTGCTGGATTCTATCTCCAATCCAAATAATATATGAAGGAAACCCCCAAAGGGTCCCCCACCCTATCCCGGAATCGTTTTGAGAGTTGTTTACTCTCGTTTCAATTCCACTCGACAAAGCGACGCGTGCAATATTTTACAAAATCTTGAACTGTATTTTTAAGTTAGAGAAGTTAGCTAAGTTCCGGCAGTTGGTTACTAAAACCTTATGGCGCCCTTTCATATTATTATTACAATGGGTTAATATTCCATTCAGTTATTAACATCCTAATACCATTATAGGTTGGCTCCGGCATCATCGCACCAGAGCCGCACCTGTACGATTTGACGTTATCACATTCAATTCAGAAGGCAGCCGGAGGGAAGCTGTAGAAATCGTGCACCCCCATAAGGGGAGGGCAGACGTCATATTTACGCGTTGCAGTCTCAGAACTAGGTCACGGTCCGGCAGAAATTCACCCTGTCCAGGGAGAGCCAGCGGAATGCTGTGTTATGTCCAAATAATATAATGAAATATACAAAATATTACAACTAATTTAAGAAGCGTTGCCCTACCTCCAGATGTTCCCAGTGGCGGTGGTGGCTATCCTGAGAGACATGAGGTCTAGAAGATTTCCGCTGACGGAAGCGTAGCGAGCTATCTGGTCTGCCTGGAGAGCAGCCAGCGACGCGTCTGATTCTGCGCTATAAGAGGTACAGAATTCCATTAATTATTAATGACTTCAACCTTAGCGTGAAGTTACTTCTCATGCCTAATAACTGATCTCTGAGCAGTGACGTTACTACGCCGAAGCAACCGACGCGGTGCATCGGGGCTCACGTCCGATAGGGGTCCGGGAAGTACGCGCCGTACAATCCATTTGGCATTCATATTTTTGCGAGTATCAATACCTTTCCCATACAAACTAAATGTATATTATTATTGCTACCAAGATTCGAACCTGATTTTTCGGGACGGTTGTATTTTTTTTACAAAGTTTACTTGTGCTAGATCGTGCCAAGCCGTTATGGCGTGTCGGATATACAACATAAAAGGTAAGTTTTAACTGTTTGATCCTATATTCTAAAGGTTGCATTATTTAATAAGACATCTCCTGGCCGGTTGGGTGATGGTCTTGATATAAGCCGGCAGCTTGTTGAAGAGTCGCGGAATCTGTTGGGTATCTCGGTGGAAGATCTTGAGGCGATTTGGTGCTTTGGAATAGGGCGAGTTCTAATAATAAATAAGTTAAATAAAACTGAGAAATAAATCTCTTTTATTTTACAAAACTGCATAGTTTGCATGGCTTCCTGTTTTTTTTGTCCTTATTGATACTTTATCCTTTGAAGGACAGAACTAAATGCCTTTCGCTATCTTCCAGTGCCAAACTCTTGTATGGTGAATGTTCACAGTACCTGTAGATAATTGTTTTATCGTAAATGTCTAATGTTTCTGTGAGTAGATTTTCCGATGTTATTCAATTATTATGATTTTGTTTTGTATCCCTTTGATGCTTTTTCATGTAATTTCTGCATTTTCCAAACAGTGAATGGCTTTTTGCATGCCTTGTTGTTGCATGACGATTGCCAAGAGTAGAATCGATCTGGAAGCCTTCGCTCCCGACACGGTCCTGGGTGAGCGGAGGAGGAGCCATTCACTGTCCATCTTGTTGAAGATGCGTCTTACGTTTCGTCCTTGTATATTTCCAATGATCACTAATTTCTCAGATTGTCTCTGTCTCTTCTAGCAACTCCCCTAATGGCGTGTATCCACGGATGATATTTCTCTCGGAGATTCGTCTCGAAAGCGGGTACATCCAGTACATAGATTACCATAAGTACAAAATAATTATTTTCTTGCACGCTATTATCTAAACTTCACTATCTGAACATTACTTCATTAGATAATTGAATTTAATTATTTTTTTATCATTTTCTTACTGATACTTCTAACTATTCGATGATTCTATTCAATTATATCCACACCATTAGTTAAATACGTTAGCCTCTCTTCCTTATTGATAAATAATGTAATATTATGAAGCCACCCCCGCTAGAGGGTTGTCTTGTTTGTCTATTTTGCTAACGTAATGATGTAAGAAGAGTAAATAAAGGCCGCGATAAATAATCCACTTTATCAATTTCAATTAATTTACATCCCCTCGAGGAGTTAGTTAGTGGGGCGGTTTATTTCCGCGTAAATAAATGTCTCTCGTATTATAATTAGTAATAAGCTCCACGATCTGAGACTAGTATGTGAATGTATTGCCAATACTGCCAAAGCGAAACACTGGGGCCCGCGCCCTACAATACTTTAATTTTAATTCATATTGTACAGAACATTAATTAATAAATTACAGATCACGGATATAGAATAAATGAGTTTAAATAAAAATATATAAATATTTGACACCAACATACACAAACATAGTTATAATAAAAAGAGTCATAGGTATAAAAGTTTTTGTAGCTATAGCTATAACTATCACTAGTTGGTCAGTAATATAAAGCTTTGTTATCCTTCTATACACCCTGCACATAGAATACGTACTGTGGAGCCCAGCTTGCGCTTCACATACATGGCCACGTAACTATGCACTTAACAGCCATTCAAGTCCGTCCAGTGTCGTCAGAAATGCAGACAACAATACGTCGCGCCGCAACCAGTCCGAGAAAACATCAAAACCGATCCACTCTTCTCTTAGCCGTCTTCTAACGCGCATCTCCATTAGTATACACTGCGATATTTCAGATGCATGCGTGAAATTTTGCGGAGGAATGGGGCCCTCGGTTTTCACCGTAAACTATCCTCCTGATACAGCATAACCTTTATCAACAGTCGCTCCATCCGAGTGGCTCATACAATAAATGCTATCCCTATCGGTGACCCTTTCGAATCTGTGTTAACTAATAACGCCAGCCCATTTAATACGAAAGAGACCCTTCCATATATTTAGTCACGCCACTGAAAATAGTGTCACTTATCTTAGCTCGCGTCTCCCTTCTCTAAAAAAAAATCGTACTAGAACTACTGTGTCCTGTGGCGCCAGCTATTTTAACTCTTCCGTGATAGTACATTCATTTACGATAAGTTCTTGGTTCTATCTGCGTTGGAAGACGTGGAGCGAAAGAGATCGTTCTCCCGCGGTCCGCCATACTTAAGCATATTTCCTGACATACCACACTATGCGCGTGCGACTGTCATTGATCCTCATTCCGTAGACATCACAAGGACAACTTTAGTTTTCTGAAACTACCCTAGTGAGTACGTTAATTTGTATAAGTACGAATATATATTTGGGGGTTAGGGCGGTGGTTAAATGAAATAAATGCGATTGGCGTGTGGAGGGGTGTTTATTGTCGGTATGATTAAAAACACGGAAGACAGATAGAAATGAATACAGTGAATGAATGAAGATGTAGAAGGTGCACGTGTCTTGTGAAATGAAATGATGCGAATTGGCGGTCTTGCTCGGCGATCGCGGGCCGGCAAGACCGCCGTTGTGAAGCGATGAAACTGGAAACGGCGGTGAATGCTCGAGCCAGGCTTGTAGCAGCAGCCGGCAGCGCTGTCGCTAGCGTCGATGCCGACTGAGATGGCGGTGGATTTGAATTCCGATCGCTACATATATTTATTCAACTACTTATTCAGCGTCGATATGAGTAAATATCAAACTTACACTTTTTAGAAATTCACATACCACAAAACTCGCAAATTCGAATGTGTTCTTCCGCGTTAGTTGGTTGAATTTATTTCTTCCCACGGAACACGTGATACGTACACACGTAATCATGGGAATACTAATTATACTCGCTCAATTTTTTTATATCGCTATGCCAAAGAAATATTTTTGAACTCTTGCTACCCCAATTAGGAGATAATTTAGTATCAGTAGAATAACACGATCTGATTTACACTAAAACGTTTTAATGTTCAACAGAATTATTTAAATGGTGTCGCGTCTCATTTGACTTAATACAGCGATTCTCTGTAAATCTACGACCATTTTGATGTGCTACATACATATATCATTCTGTCGGGCCTATTAATCAAAGACACTTAAAGATACTGAAAAATAATATTCCCATACTTAATGACTTTTTTTTTGGGGTTGGGCAGCTTTTTTACTAAACTAAAATTCTTACAGCTGAGCTTTGCGTTTCCAACCTATTTTCGTGTGCACAATAGCAATCCACCAACTACTCTATGTAAATTTTTAAATATGATTTATTCCCGTCAATAATGACGATCTTTTACTCACCGATTAACGTATTTAACAATACGTATGTAGTGCGCGTAGCAATCTTTACGAATACAGCTCAAGGTCAAAATGAGTGTAAAATATATAATTGGACCCAATTCCTGAACCCTGCGGTACTGCAGAAGTAATTGAATAAAATGATTAATGATCCATTTCAAACCGACATTTGGCATAGACTTCCACTGCGCTGACATGGAACTGATCGAGGGTCAAACCCTAATTATCAGTTATCACTTTGATACGCCAAAATAAAATGAAAAATAGTAATATTTGCTAGGCACTGGGCCCAACAATAGCACGTTCCTCTACTGTCATTATCTGCTGTTCATTATTTGTTGTTACAGTTAGGCCCTTCGTAACACTTGTTGCGCAGATTGCATGAAAAAATATTTTATATTAATAGAAAATGAGATTCTGAATTTTTTAAATTGTACGTCTTCACCTGCCTGCCACAACCCCCGCCCCTGAGTAACATTCCCTGAGGGTAGATATACAAACCATAATTCAAGCACTCTGAATAATACTTACGCAACATGAAGAGTGTCCATTCTGATTTGACTGCTTGAAACGGAAAATAATGGGTTATAATATTCTCTTGAAATGTTAAAAAAACACCTCAAGCGAATATTATTTGTTATTTATATTATTTTAACGCCCTTGTGGGCTTTTAAAAAATAATTTATAAAAACATGTGCAGCTCATACAAAATAATTCATCATAGTGAGTATCATACGCTATATATATAAAAAAAAATATATATAATTAATTTTAAAAATGTGTAGAAGTTCATAATAAGAAGAAATTAAAATACAAAGATTTAAAAATTGACAAAAATATTTTTTTTTAATTAAGCAAGAAAATAAAAATTTAGGTTTAACACCGAATGGCTTAAATAGCTTAATCAATTACACCTTTGTCTCAGTACATCATCAAAAACATAACTTTTATATTTAAGCATTGAACATCGGAATACAAGACCAAAATGATTCTCAAGCCTGTGAAGTCTTTGTGTGGGTGTGTTACTATAAAAATGAGTATATGAAGCATTTACATTAACAGCGCCAGCGACCTGGTATTTCGCGCGGGAACATAGTATAAAATCAATTCAGTTAAGTTAATGGCGTCCAGCATTCCAATTAATATTTTAAATAAAAATAATAAATTACTCGAAGTTCTTTTACATATCAAGTTAGTTAAATTAAAAATGCTCATTAGAAAATCATAATTAATTTATTAAAAGGATATACACCTTAAAAATGTATGTCGAACCCTTTCTAATTTTAATTCTTGTACTTTGCGGAATGGAGACCAAATTGTCAGGTTAAATTCTAAATTGCTACGAACCTCAGCCGTGTATATAAATTTATGTGATTTAAGTGAATCTAAATCAGATTTTACGAACGCAGATTCCACTACTTGTCTGGCTAGCCAAAGCCACTGTGCAACATTTGTATCTTCTACCCCTTGTCTTAGGAGGGTCGGCTATTGGCCACCCTTTCGAGACTTCTACAGGTGTTTAAATTATTGTAGATTTGCCTGGGGCGACTCACCAGGTACCTTCCTTCCAGGATCGTCGAGAAAATCCGCTAGAGTAATCTCCACATTTATGCCATCTCCTCTGGGATTGAAATATCAGACGAAGCTGTGGTTTCATATCGATGTTCTACTTACTTGTCTATCTTCTCAACACAGACCCGTTACATTTTATAAACGGTTAAAAACACAGAGCTCTTATTTATTATACACATTTCATTGTTAATTTAAACTTAGTACGGATTCAATTCAGTTTTGAAAACTTCCACAGAATAAAAATAAACAAAGTTCAAAGGAACATTTATACGACAATAAGTTTTCTTTTCAGAAACGAACTCAGCGGGGGTAGATAAATATTTTAAAGCAAGTTTTATATTCTACAGAATTAAAATATTTCTTGTGAAACGGTTTTCAGTTACCTTAATAAAATACGGAGACAGATTCTTCAAAGAAAATTGGATACCATTGGGCAACAATTACAAAACATTACTAAGATTTCTCTTTGAACGATTTTTATTAGGTTGAATTAATTACCACTATTTACCTTAATAACTGTAATAACTACATTAATAAACGTAACATCGCGGGGTGAGGTGGCCACAACTGCTTTTCACCGACTCCTATCACTGGCCATTTCTCTCCAGTTTCCGGACGTAATCTGGTTCATATAAATACCTTACTCATAGTTTTGGTATATCAAATAAATCTATAGAGTGGATGGACATAAACAAAACAATGTTATAACTCTACTAGAGTTTATTAGTACTACTCGTGTTTCGAGAAAAGCAGTAACAGTTTAATACTTCACCTGAGATAAAAATGTTATCTGTGAACACGGGGCCATTAATCTCTTTCATATAATAGGACAGTCTCAGTTTATTTTATTTAAATCCAAAAAAAAAGTATATTTTATTATTATTATTATTAATATAGTGCATACATAAGCTTTAATATAAACAAAATCAAAATCATTTATATTTACTAGAACTTATCTTTCACATATTTGATTAGTTTCATTTAGAATCTATTTAGTTTCTCCTTCTTTCTTATGTTTTCTAGTATTTCATCAAAAATCTTCATCGCACTGTACATCACCAATTTCTGAGATTTAGCCTTCTTCCTGTCTGATCTGTCTGATGTCCGTGCTATTTGAATTATTTGTACGTTTAAACTCCGCCAAAACGATAGATTTTCCAATAAATGTCACAACTGGAGGAGCTCTATTATGTTTTATTATGTTTTTCCGTTAAATTTTCTAAAGTAGCGCGGCTATAACCTCGGAGAATCTACGGTTCAGAGTCGACAATAAACAAGTAAACTCACGCGATATCTCCGACCACCTCCAAGGACACTCCGTGGGCCGGAAGCTGGGCCATCTTTTGATCCGTTTCGTTGAAAGCATCTTCCAAAGACTTTCTAAACAAAAATTTCATGTTTTGACAAAAATACTTTTGAATACATTCTTTGTCGTGTAATTAATTATAACTTTAATATCGCTTCTAAGCCATATTGAAATATAGTCGTGCTACTAAAAATCTGCCAAAATGCATTAAGTTAAGCCTCTTGTTTTTAGAAATAGACACGTGAACCCCGAGAGCTTGATGAGTAATGCGGTGCTCTATACTAATACTTAGAAATACTGAATTAATAATTCATTCACATGGTCACGGTTCAAAGCTTAACGTACGTAAGGTTCAAACCTGTAATTAATCTTTGGATTGTTTGGTATTGCACACTCCGGTGGTTGTCAAAAATATCAGAATAGTTAATATGCAGTGAAATATTTTTTAATATTTCCTACAGCAGACGTTGAAAGCATCGTCCGTATGCATCACGGTGTGTCTGAATCCACTTCTTCTATTGTGGAAGAGCTGAGAAATATGAGTGGTGATTGCTGTATGCTTCCTGATCATCAATTGTATTCGTGGATCTGGTAAAGGAGCAGATCAGGTTCCACAGGAAATTATACGATTCACTGTACATTTCACGTTGAATCAGGTGGTCTAGGAATGATTTACGATGATGTGACCAAATATTCAATCTGTTGACTCTGAAGAGAAGATTTTTAGACGATAGTGTTCCTGCTGTTAACGCTACCGAAATGTGCCATGCCCCATCTTCGAAGGCCGCATCTAAATACTAAAAAATTATTCACTGCACAATAACTTTTGGGATATCCAATATAAAATTATCGTTCGTTTAAAACCTTGTACATAGTTGAGAACTGTATCGTGTATCCAGTTCATGATAACTCCATGGCTTGCTACTGACCTGTTGCCTTCTTTGAATATATAATACGCTATGGCGACCCTCTCCAGCTGAAGGGCTGTCACGGCACCCCCGACAGCTACCGTCGACTTTATCTACGCAGAAATATTAAAATTAATAATTTGGGCTATCAGTAGTGATGAGATCAAAACTATAATTGTGTGATTTGTGTGCAATCATAACGATAATTTGTAACTATGATTATTTGTAATTCAGTTAGCAATCACCGGTACACTAGAAACTAAATATCTAACCTTTAAATCACAGTAACCATTATCGCTGCAATCGAATACCAATCACAGTCTGTGGGCGCAGTCACTGTCTGGAGCAGACAATGCTCCGACTTTTCCATGAGACAGAATTGCCCCTAAAGCTTGATTGAAAGAATCCGTTGTCAACGCGAATACTTCGTTAAAATTTTAATCACTAGTTGCTCACTGATGAAGAACTATTTAATATAACTCGAATCTAAACTATTCTTACTCCTTTTTGAGGGATTGAGTCTTAGATTTTATTATATGAGCAATATTTTTAATGAATATTCCATTGTTTTTTTATTTCTTTTGTTATTTTGGGCAAGGGATAGTAGTAACAGCTTTTAATTTTCTTAATTAAGATGTCTCACAGAAACAAAGCTATTATTTGTATATGAGAAGTATGGAAGTCTTGGGCATTACAGGCCTCACGTTCACCAATTTACCCACGCTACCACATCTATCAAATTTTTAGAAGTTGTCTATATTAAATCAAGATGGAACATTTCACTTATTTATTACCAATTATGCTGTCGCCATCTATTGACATTTTAAATTCAAAAATAAGTGAAAAGTTCCATCTTGATTTAATATATACAACTTTCAAAAATTTGATAGATGTGGTAGGCGTGGGTAAATGGTGAACGTTACATTGTGTAAAGTGATCATTTAAGCCAACCGATGACAGGTCGTAAGGCCTGTAATGCCCAAGACTTCCATACTTCTCATCTCTGTGAGACATCTTAATTTTGGTGACAATTCCCCAGGGGATAAAACCCAGTAATTAGTTCCTACAAAGATTTGGACATACTCAAAATATTTTAATTTTCTTTTTTCTTGATTTATTTTGACACTGTCGCTGGTAACTACGTGACATGGGTAACAGCTATGTTTCAAAAATTCTCTCGTGTCACATATCTCATCTCTCATATTATACAGATTGCCTCTCAGTCTAACCTATTGAGTTTAATATTGATTAAACAGTGACGTCGTTTATCTAGAAGACTATTGCATTTACACCATACATGTTTCGTTCTGAAACGTCGCGGGGGTGTTGCATAAGCCAAAAGGCATTCCTGTGCAACCTGATGCTAAATAAATGAGTTAAAACTATACCTCACTAGTTATCTAACATATCACTGCTGTTACATATAAATGAAGACATATAGTCGATTACCATTTTATTCTTTGATTATCTCTATACTTCTACCTTCTTGAGAACAGTACGTGCGGGGGTTGTTCTATTGTAGAACGGTGTAGCATGTCTAAGTATTGTTGTATACAAGGAACTGTAGAATGACCTGTATGACCGAAAGCTGTGACGCGAATTCTACCCTGTAGCTACTTAGGATACAAAGGGGCATCTGGTGGTGCTTCTCACAAAGGCGAGGATATGCAAGGCCATATAACGTCTAAGTGAGTAATTAAGTGACGTGTACGTGTCTTTTTCAGGGTCTGAAAAATGCTTTTATTAACGGTCATCCCCCAAAAAACTATTAGTTCTAATTTCCCACTGTCGGCGACGAGCTTTTAGGATAACAATAGATCTCGCACGGGCGGGATGTCTCCTGGAATACCACTTACAGGACTTGGAGTCCCTGTATGCCCAGCTGTGGTAATCCCCCCTTTAAAAGCGGCGAATAAAATATTTGGACACCCCCGTCAAACACGCCGGGAGAAAACAAGTTTATAGGGGTTATACTTTCATATTACGATGTAAATTTTTTAAATACTAATTATATATACATATAAAATCAATTTTGTCGAAAAATATTGTTTTTGCGCTACCGGGATTCGAACCTGGATCTCTATTTCCAATCCGGATATAGTATTTAAAACATCACAGACCGTCTGTTCTGAATAATTACAACTTCACAATAAGAATGTGTTCTCCTTAATAATAGTTATTTTAAATAATTTTCCGTACTCGAATTCTTTTTTGAAAACAAACACCATTAAATATTTAATATAATATGAACAAATTTGCGTGTCAATAATAATTTACCTCGTTTCTGATGGAGACGGCGTCTCCGTAGTCCCCAGAGACCCTCAGCATGGAGGAGCAGTTTTGAACTATGAGTGCCACCACCGGCAGCAGAGCCAGAGTCACCACCTGGGTGAGGTAGCACCGCCTTCCAAGTCTGCGGAGAAACAATGGGAGATTTTTTTTTGTATAATTATTTTTTTGTGCTGTGAGAAATGAAACGCGGTAAGACTTTATTCATTTCTTTAGAGATTTATCATAGTGAATGTGTTTTGTACAAAATTAGCCATTTTGATCCGAAGATAATTCCGAGATCGCCGTTGAACATTCTGTAGTATCTATGAAACTGGCCTTATTAACTTCCTCGAGGTCTCACTCAGGTCCGCACATGGGGACCGGCTTCATCTCCCCGGCAGTTTGACGATTGACACATTCGCTTTGTTCTTCTTTACTTTGATAGCAGATTATTACATTTTCAGTGAAATTATGTTTTTAATAAATTTAGATCAGTTTTCTCAGGAAGGTGAGGAAGAGGAGTCCGGGCTCAGAGCAGTCTAGGATTGGATTGGATTAATTGGGAGGGATTGCAGGAGAGGCGACCAAGGACCGAAAGTCAGGATTAGAGTGGAGGAGAGCGAAATAGACCAGCTTCCGAGGTAGACGATAATTAGGAGCCGTTTGTGCTAAATTAACTGTCATTAATAAAAGTCTTGTGAACCAAAGTTTGTTGTGTGTGATTTTATGGAGATCCCTGAATCCACCAAAATACGAATTTAACATAAATAATCTTTCAAATACTACTAATCCAATAGATTTTAAGATTGCAGTAATCACAGAGAAGTTGTAAGAAATCAGACATGATGGTGCCCATGTATTGAGAAAACTAGATGACATATCATCAAAACTGCATTAAGGCAGAATAAAAAGAGGAAAATCTCCAGCAACCAGGTAGTCAAATATCGAGGAGATGAACAACGTCAATGTAAACAGAAAACCGTCCAGGACTGATCATCTATATAATTATAATAAAAAATCTCTTTTTTTATTATAATGTAATGTATCATGGTGTAACGATCGTATAGCGCGCATATTGGCGAGAATCGCAGCGTAAAGAGATAAAAGAGCGACGAGCTCTCTCTCTCCGGAATCATAGATCAGAACACATGTTTTATATTATAGTATATACTTATGAGATTAAGAACCTACGCACGTACGTTCGTAGTTCAAACGTTAAGTTTAACGTTTGATTTGCCACGAGGTACTTCAAACTAATATAATTTACGAATTATATTACATAGAATTCGAAATTCTTTCACCTCCCACTGGTTCCCAGTTGTATTTTTACATTGTAGATAATTTCTATGGAGCTCGAACGGGTGGTAAACAACAGGTCCGACGTCATTCCGTCTCTGAAAGATCTTCAAACCCCGCGGGCCCCGGGCAATAAGGCTTTCAGCTACGGCCGATAGGAAAAGAGTAAAAGGTAAACGCCTTAAAACGAGCGCTTACTAGGTAACGGACCGATTCCTCGGCGCTGGCCCTGCTCCGTAAAACTCCTACTTGAGAAAGCAAAGGTCTGCAATACACGGTAGCCGCATGTTTGCATTATTAAATTAAACATTATTTATTTATATAAGAATATTTAAAGGCAGTAGCACATATGCGTTCGGGTGGCCGGTGAAGCTCCTTCAGTACTTCGAGTGTGTATCTTTTCTCACTCACACAAAAGAGAAATAATGTATATTTTTATTTATTATCTTTGTTTTATTAACCACTAAAATGAGTTTAAATACATCTACCGGTTTCGAAAAATACCATTTTCTTCTTCAGGATGTCATAACTAACTAAAACATATATTGTTTCTTTGACAGAATCTATTTAAAAAAAAAAAAAAATATATATTTTTTTTAGTACCTAACTCAAATCATTACTTAATACAAATTTACTCGAATAAATTTTAGGAAAAAATTTTAGAATGGGACTCGTAGTTAAATTTAGTTGGTTGTTTATAATTTTTTGATTAGTTTTACACGCTTTATTTATCTCCAACGATACCAAATTATTTAATTTGTGACCAACACCGTTTATATGCAAAATTGACAATCCCAATTTTTTATCAAAATCATGACCATTTTCTATCAAATGATTAGCAAATTCTGAAAACCCACTATTGTTCAAACATCTCAAATGCTCCCTTACTCTTATATTAAAATTTCTACCCGTTTTACCAATATAAAATGCAGCACAATCCTTGCAACTAAGTTTATAGACACCAGAATTGTTAAATTTATCATCTTTGTCTTTAGAATTTATGAGTAAATTTCTTATACTATTATTTGTATAAAATGCCGGTCTAATGTTTCGTGGTAGGTGTTTAGATATTTGATTTTATTTATATTATTTTTTGGCCGACATATGCTTTCTTATTTATTATTTAAAAATTATTGATTTGTATTAGTCATTTTGTTAATCGGTGTCTTAAATTTTTAAGCGTTATATTGAATAATATTCATTTTACAGCGAATTCAAGCTATTTCATAATCTAAAATAATTTTTTCCAAAGATTAAATTATAAATTATTTAAAAAGGGATGTGATCTTGACAGAGAACTCTATTATGATTAGTTCCATATTTGACTTAACCAAACAACGTACACAAATACGCAATCAGACACATTCTCAAAATGATTTAATTACACAGACCAGTAAATAAATAGACATGAAATAAAGTGTACATCTATATGTACACTTCCTCCTATATGTATCTCTCCTATGAGAGGGGTTTGGAACATTAGTTGCTGGACGATGGGCATTCTACACACATTATTGGTGGAAACATGAATCCGATACTTTATGACATATTTATGCAACAGTAAAAGTATTTACTTTTCGAAAATTAAATTTTTGTCTTTACAAGACGTATTTTTTATATTAATGCATATTTTAAATTTTCATTTCAATCGACTCATATTGCGTAAGTGGTACCAAAGTGGGTGACACCAAAATGAAAACATCGAGACAAGGAATTTACGTTAGTTCATGTCTATACATTTGGTGTCTTGAATTTAAATACGTAATTTACCGTTCTAGATTATATTCAGGGTCACGCCATTCGTGTCTTGGCTAACCTGGCTAATCGGGGATTCGAACCTGCACCCTTAGAAACATCAAACGTGTAGGGGTGGTGTATATGTGTGTTTAACCAGTTATAGGTAAAGAAGAATGTGGGATGAATTAGTATGATTACCACACAGACATAATGACGTTCGATGCGTAGATGTCGGGGTCCTACAGCTCTCCAATATGATCAGACGTGGAAGATATCACAGAGAGTGGCTGTAATTGGTGGAACAAATAATGGCCGTTCAGAAATTATTCTTCTTAATACTTATATTTCTAGAGCAATATAATAAATGATAATAATCTCTGTCACTAATTAAATGAAAAGGCGTAACGTGGAAGGTGGAAGGTGGAAGGTGGAAGGTGGAAGGTGGAAGGTGGAAGGTGGAAGGTGGAAGGTGGAAGGTGGAAGGTGGAAGGTGGAAGGTGGAAGGTGGAAGGTGGAAGGTGGAAGGTGGTAGGTGGAAGGTGGAAGGTGGAAGGTGGAAGGTGGAAGGTGGAAGGTGGAAGGTGGAAGGTGGAAGGTGGAAGGTGGAAG
Organism: Eubasilissa splendida; assembly: GCA_031772225.1. Taxonomy (NCBI): domain Eukaryota; kingdom Metazoa; phylum Arthropoda; class Insecta; order Trichoptera; family Phryganeidae; genus Eubasilissa; species Eubasilissa splendida. The sequence continues at coordinate 740,848 of CM062855.1, read as the reverse complement.
GTGGAAGGTGGAAGGTGGAAGGTGGAAGGTGGAAGGTGGAAGGTGGAAGGTGGAAGGTGGAAGGTGGAAGGTGGAAGGTGGAAGGTGGAAGGTGGAAGGTGGAAGGTGGAAGGTGGAAGGTGGAAGGTGGAAGGTGGAAGGTGGAAGGTGGAAGGTGGTATCGGATGAGACATATATTCACTCAATATTTATACAGCCATTGACTACTTTAAAGCCAATCAATATGCCAAAAAAACTTTAATTCCTTACGGTAACACGAGTTTACAGCGTGGCATAAGCGTATTCTCTATCACGGTGTGGTGTACATTAGTACTCACTACACCCCCCCCGTGACGGGTGTTGCCTACCTGGTCCTGTGCACTGTGCTGACCGAGACAGACTCCTCCGGCAGCGAGGAGTGCCCCAGGGCCGGGAGGGCCGGGGACGGGGACGTGGGGCGCAGTGGGGACCGGCTGGCCGGCTGCATGCACCAACACTACCGCACCGCCTCCTCTAAACAAATAATTATAAAATGTAAAACTATACGTATTATTTATTAGTTATTTTTACAACGACCGGTTTCGACACTAACAGTGGTTTAAACAAAGTTGAATATGGGTACAATTTTAAATTAAGTCTAAATTATAAAATGTTTCACCCATATCCTTAGATCGTTTTTAATGTGTCCATTTAAAAATATGTACAAAATAATGAATTCACTGCAGAACTACTGTGAGAAATTAAACATCTGATATCTATCTACTTCTACGTCTTGCAAGTCTTGTATGTTGTTTCATTATGGCTATATAGTGCTTGATAAAACGGCAAAAAATAACATGTTTTTTAAGTAAAGTTAAGATGTATTACGGCTGGCAAACATATTCAGCATCTGTCATCCTGGCATGTCATCAGTCATCTATGTCTCATGGCGGACTTTACAGTAATTTTACAAAACCAAAGGTCATACCCATGGGTCATACTAAAGGGACGGGCACGATGGCCACATTAAACGATGTGTGTATTTCAACCGAAACGCAGAAAATCAAACCTCCGTTCGCTTTTTAATATTATCCACAGCTTGCTGTCAGATTCGTATTAACCCTTCCCAAACCATGCAGTACATATAGGTCTACCATCATAATTAAACCTGTAATATTTCAGTAAATACATGCGATATAAAATTAATATTTTAGATAATCCTAAACAAAGTTCTAGCGGTTAGGAATGACTAGTGAAAAACCAATTATGAAAAGGGAATCGTACAAAAATAATTATTTTTTCCATTCGATCAGTTGTAAAATTAATACGTTAGTAAATATACAATTTGTGATATGAAAGACAGAGATCACACACTATTTTCACAGTGAAAAATACAACAAACATACAAATATGTCTCTTTCTTACTAATTAAATGAAGAGATATAAGAAGGAAGAACACATTGTATATTAATCATTTTTTCAAAATTGAATGCTCAATATTTAGAGTAAATATGTGCCATTAAAGCCATTTAAACTAATAAAAACATTTTTTCTAACTGTTATTTACGGTAACACGAGTTGACAGCATGGCTACGTTCGAGTATTTTATATCATGGTATGGTAAAGGTTACGGCACTCCAATTTTGTTTACACAATTTGTAAAATTCATTATGTTTATAGAACAATGCCTTCGTAATTCATTTCATCAGTTTTTTAGATCTGTATATTATAATGTCTATTCAGGTACTTCGGAGGGTTAAGTCAAACTAATGTCTATTTAATTAATATAATTAATACACGAATGATGCGACACCAAGGAAGAGACGAATGGATATATAATTACGCATCGTATTACGCAATCAAAACAGTTCCCGGAACAGGACATGAGAAGATAATCAACGATTAATTAATAATTATAGATACTAAATGAAGACCACCTACTTGATAATAAGGTTCGTGTGCACGGAAGAAATGTTACTTTTTGAAAACTTACTGTTTAACCCTTCCCTAGCCATGCTGTAACACAGGTCTACCGCCCAAATTAAACCTGTATATTTCCGTAAATACACGCAACACTAAATTAATATATTAACTTTTCAAAAATCATTCAAATTTAGAAATGACTAATGATTTATAGGATTAACTTTATAACCCATTATGTTAAAGTAATTATTTCTCAATTCAATACCATGTAAAATTACTACGTTCAAAAAATTAGTATTTGCAGTAAGACGGAAAAAGATCATTAAGAACATTAGTTTCACAGTGAAAAGAAAAACAAACATACAAATATAATTATGTATATTTCCCACTAATTAAATGAAAAATAATAAGAAGGAATATCGTATTGCATAGAACTTGTGTGAATAAATGCTACGAATAATATATATTTTTCACTTTTATTACTCGATATTTAGAGTAAATGTACGGCATTAACTATTTTAAAGCCATTTTTAAGGTCGCAAAAGCATTTATTCTCATTAAAAAAAACTATAAAAACTTAACGGTAACACGAGTTGACAGCATGGTAGCTTACGGATACTTTCTATCACGGTATGGTAAAGTTCAACTTCAATTTGCATCAGTTGCCCATTTTGCCCTATTTAGAAAAAAAATACTGTAAAGTTAATCTTCTATTACTAGTCACATGGACCATATACGGCTACAATACAACTTAATGGATGATTAGGTATATCTGAATCGTATACGATTTAATAAGAAAAAACCATGTGATTATTATCAGTATATATAGTAGTTGATAGACAAAATATAATTTGATTAATATAGGATATTAGCGAGGGTTATTATAACTGAATAAAAATACTATACGAAGAAAGCGTTGAAAAAATGTAATTCAGATTTGCGGAATTTAGAATCACAAGACATGCCCCCGCATAAAAAATTGAATTACATCGCAAAATGAAAAGCCGAGTGCCTACTCTATTGTGGTATTTTATTAGTTTGAAAAGAAATAATTAGAATTAAAAATAAAAAGTATTTATATTCTCAAAATATGTGTATGGCATAGTCTCTTTTTAAAGGGCTTCATCACACAAATTTGTTTCATTTACTTTGAATACTGTTTGACCTTCACATCTGCTGAATTATTATAAATAGTTTGTGCCGTTTTTCATAATTAAATACAAATACCAATATATTCTAACCAGCATTTTTGGATAAACAGTTATCGGAGCAGTAGAAGAAAATGCAATGGAATGTAATGTACGACCAAAATTTTAAAAAAAAAGATAAATCAAGAGAAATTATATTTATAACGAAAAGCTTTAAAAACAAAGAAAAGCATTAATAATAGTTACAGAAGATGAATTGTATCAAAAGCCAGAATTTTCAAAAACAGAGAAAGCCATAAAAAAAACTCGTGTAACAGGAGAATGTTACATATTGATACATACATAGCGAAATACTCCAAGATTTTTACCCAGGTGGACATAACGGGCACACATTTCAGAACTTTTATGTATTTTTAGGAGAACACATTCTTATTGTGAAGTTGTAATTATAATTACAGAGCCATCTACCTTATTTTTACAGAATCTCAAATACCAAAATGTGTCCAAAATTTAACAAAAATGAATTCATAATTCTGGCGTCTGCTGTCAGTTTACTCGAAGGTATTTGAGATTCTGTAAAAATAAGGTAGATGGCTCTGTCAAATAATGGAACGATTAAATGTATTAATATCAAAAAGGTGACATATAGGTTCGAAAATTGTCGCTAAAAATGTTGTCGCTGTAGCATAGTTGGATAATGCACCTTCCCCGGTTAGGAAAGAGATCCAGGTTCGAATCCCGGTGGCGCAACAATAATATTTTTCGATAAAATTGATTTTATATGTATATCTTTCTAATTCATATTTATAATTATGTACATTTATAGTTTTCTGGATGTTCCATATTCGTAATTATAATTTTGACGGATGAACATATATACTTCATACATGTATTCCTCGACTTGAAACAAATTATTATTGTGAAAATGTAGTATTATTATCACCGGTTATATTTTGTTATTGTCCTATCACTGCGCCCCTTCCCCGGTACCTTTTTGTCTTGCAGCTCGGTTCGTTGTTGACACAAACGCAAATGTTGAGATTAAACTCGTCGAGATTTGGAATTCATTGTGGTCGGTGTGGGACGTACCTAACCGTAATGATTGTGTAATTATTGAACAGTGTACGACGACTTCATCAGGGTCACCTGTCGTGCCATTTAAATGTGGGTGACCTTCGGGACAAGTCAAGGATGGCATCATCCAGCCAGGTGAGTCGAGCTGTCCTCTTCATTTCTTGCATCGGTCACGCCAGAGTTACAAATTGTTGAATATTGATTCGAGCAATGCATGGTGTACCTCAAGGATCTACACTGGGGCCACCAGCCTTACCGTATGGCATGATACATAAACTACCAAACACAATATTGAAATAAAACTCATCATGTGCCCTGATGCCTTCGATATCAATTTTCATGAAAAAAAAGGAGACAGAAATGATTAAACCGGTATACAAGGACACATAAAAACCAACAATTTCATTACGGTGAACAAAGTATATTTTACTCAGATAAATAACAGATCGTCTTTACTTATATACTTGGGAAACAACTAACCAAAGCAGCCGCATAAATAATTGTAATAATTGCCTAATGAGGCAGAATATTTTACCACCCTATTTTGATTCCATTGAAATCACAGGGTTCCGTCTAATTGTATCGAATGTATATAATTACGAGGGCGGTTTGAAAAGTTTTGAAACTCAACCGGAAGACGGCGTCCATCGTAAAAACAATTCCATCACAACGATCTTTGATCTGATTTAAAATTCCTAAAAAGTACAACTTTGAAATGAAACACCTTCGTTTTTAATTATCTATAGATGTAATTGAAATGAAATTGGTGTTAGGTTTGACACGAAACCTTAAATTGAATTGTTTATCAATTTTTCTGTAATGGAATATTATTATCAGCTGTATATCTTTGGAAGGAATTATTTTCTCTCGAAAATGTTTCGACCGCCAAATAATAAATTGAAAATTGATAAATCAACCGAAGCCTGTGAAAACATGATTATTTCTGAATCGAGATATTATTTGTATTTACAATCGCGGTAACATTTCAAAATAAAATGCTCACCATTAAAAAGTAGCGACAATTCGACACTTTGTCGGAAAAATAATAAGTTGGAAAACGTTCAGAAACGTTAATGACATTTAATTTTAATTAAAAATGTAGGAAAAACTCATTTCATTAATGGGGCGATTAAACGATAATGGTCCCAGTCGACGGATGAGATCTTTATGAGATTTTCGACTCGAGACAGGAATTACGCTGAGTTTTTTATGAGACAACTTTCAATTTCGAAATCCGCAGTGTAATCTGGCGTGCCTTGATTGATTTGGTTTTGAAAATAATAAGTTTTTATAAATCGTTATCGATTTCACTTTTAATAAATTTAGGCGTTGAGAATTTTAAACTATCGCTCAATATTCAGACATAATGACAAATTTAGACAGTAATTATACAGGTGAGCCATAAGTTTTTTCACTTTTTAAATCGCGTCTGAGCGGAAACTGCGCGAGAGAGGGGCACGCGAACGACAGCGCGCGGGTGTTCGGTCCTTAAAAATTTTTTCGCAATGAATCGCTTCATAGGGGACCAACGCTCGCTCTGTTAAAACTGTTTTACAAAAAAACAGAAGCGATTTAAAAAGTGCAAAAACTTATGGCCCATCCTGTATATCACTTAAATTGGCACTATTCAGTTCTCTCCGTCTCATATATCTTTATGGCCCGTGTCCACGCAAAATTTTGCTTCTATTGGTTTCTTAGGAGACAATTCTCGGCTTTTGTAGTACACCGTGCACGCGCCAAGTCTCAGAGATTCGCCGTCTTGCGCCTCACTTCGCGCTTGTATATTAAATATCTATCCATTTACAATTTATTCGTTAGTTGAGTGAATTTCAATCTCAGCAGCAGCAATTTAAAGGGAATAAATGCTTGTGTAGCGATTGTAATTCGAATCTACCGCCATCTCAGTCGGCATCGACGCTAGCGACAGCGCTGCCGGCTGCTGCCACAAATCTGGCTCAATTCACCGCCAGACAGTCTCTCGAGTTTCAGCGTTTCACAAGGGTGGTCTTGCCGGCTCGCCTTAGCCGAGCAAGACCGCCAGTTCATTTCATTTCATCATTTCTTACATCTTCATTCACTGTATTCATTTCTATCTGTCTTCATTGTTTTTATCATTTGTCACAATAAACCTCAACACGCGCCAATCACATGTATTTCATTTAACCACCGTCCTAACCCCCAAACTTGTATTTTAATGTCTTCTGCCTGTCGTACTTTCAGGTTCTGAGTGACGTTTGTGCGCACGTATCGTGTCTGTCTGTTTGTACTAATCTCAAGCTGATCTCTGAGTTTATCTCCGGATCAATAAGTGTACATATTAAATCCCGTCGTGTCTCATTTCACGGACACTGAACTGACAGTAACATCCCACAAGATAACCGCAATGAAGTAATCTCCTCGACCATACGTTTCGGATTTCACGACGGGTTCGGGTTGATCGACTGAGAGATTAGTCCGAATTGTGTCACTTGATTTAGTCAACATCATATTTCTGCAACATTTTCAGTTTAAAATATTAGCTAAAACTTTGCGAAATTGGAGTTGTGTTTTATACTGTTTTTTTTATATTTTACTCTTATGTCAATAGCTGTGTTTGACCAGTGGGCTGTACATGAAATTTGAAGCATATTAACATCACAATTTGAAGACGTTCATTCTTCGCCTTTGTCCAAATTTCGACTATACACAGAATAATTGCGATCTCTCATGTTCACACTAACCTTATTTGTAAACCAACATTTGCAGTTCAAGTAGTAGAGGAAGCTTAACTCAAATCCCATCAGCTAAGTTCCCATAAGTTCTCTCACTTTCTATAATTTTCTGTCGGTCAACACTCCGCCATTTTAGTTTTGACACGGAGTGCGGTGCGAAACTTTTACCTGTGTGATAAATGCACGGTGGTTTTGTAAAACCTATGTGTGTGTGAATATTGCCGCCCTTTTGTCGGAAAGCCATGAAGACGGTAACCGACATTATTTTTACATCCCGCGCTTCTATCAGTCTAGCGGTTCAAATAAACCACCAGTGCGCGCTTCGGTCGGTCGAAATTTAAAGAAGACAACCCGGCTAAAAGAACAATAACATCAGACCAAAAAGACAGCAAAAATATATGTGTGTTTATTGTTAATCGGAATCCTGGAAACCAGCTATCGAAGGCGTTTATATAAAGTCTACAACTTCATTTTTTCTAAAGGGACGTAATTGAAATGCAATATTAAATTCGTAATGTACCGTTCCGGCAGAGACCCAAATCCGTCATATTTCACGCGTTTTGTGTCGTTGCTGCCGTCATACCGTGCGACACCGCCGGGCGACATATTAGAAATGCAGAGTATATTTTTGAGTTAGACTCGTAAAGACATATATACTTGTCACAATAAATAATTAGTTATGTGCAAGGTATAAAATCATTCCGACGCATAAGATACAAGAAAGAACGCGCATCCTAATTCCGATAAATCAATATTGAAGGAAGGGGCAATGTGTCCAAAATTTAATAAAAAAGAATTGATAATTATGGCGTCTGCTATCAGTTAACTCGAAGGTATTTGAGATTCTGTAAAAATAGTAACATATAGGTTCGAAAACTGTCGCTAAAAATATTGTCGCTGTAGCATAGTTAGATAATGCACCTTCCCTGGTTAGGAAAGAGATCCAGGTTCGAATCCCGGTGGCGCGACAACAATATGTTTCGATAAAATTGATTCTATATGTATATCTTTCTAATTAATATATTTAATTAATATTTAAAACTTTTCAATTCCATTCTCTGTCTGCCGCTAGAACTGTTTTTTGTGAGGGTTGGATTTATTACATTTTTGTCAAATAATTAGTTTTAATATTCAATTATAATAAGGATAAATATTTTCTATTGGTTTTCAAGCGTCATCTTCATCGGTGTGAAAAGACAATCATCACATCAGACTTGCTGTGATGACGTGTTTATTTATTTTGAAGAATGCAAACAATATTGTAGTAAGACTTTTTTTAGTACGATCTTCGTGACGTACGGGGGGTTGCCAACCCCACAAATTATTTTACTATGGTAAAGTTCAAACAACGCCGACTCCCTAAACGGGAAGTGAACAATGAAACAATTTGCATGTCCGAATGGAATAATGGCATAGCCAACAAAATATTTGTAACTTGAAATTACATTTTTAATTGTTTAAAAAGTTATTTTTGTTTTATCCGAGAAATATTGTCCTTGTGAAAGCAACATTAATATGTACGTGTGGATTGCGAATAGACAACTGGGACGTTTGGATACGAGGACTGGAGCAGGAATGGAGAAGAATGGCCAGGGATAGGAGTCGCTGGAGAGCACAGCAAAGAAAAATGTTAACGAAATCACATGTTATTGTATCAGAAGCCACATTATCACTTCATAATATAGTGAATGATGTGCAGAAAAATATAGCTAATTAAATTAATGTAATTAGTTACTGTTTAGAATTCGTAAACACCTTTTGGAGCGTCATTTCGAATCGGTCGGGACCCACGTTATTGACGCATTTCCCCGACCAAATTCCCATCTATAGATTTTCTCATGCTCGTTCTGTCCGATATTTATCAGCTCCAGTGCATCAACACTGTATTTTGATCACGTATTGTTTGTGCCGTGGGTGAACTTGTGACATCGCCGTATTCAATTGGGATCGGAGATCGGCTCATCCGCGTGCCATTTGTGTGATCTCGGCGGCGACTGCAGAAGTGACGGAGCCATCAGCAAGATAAGGCGAGCAGTCTTTTCGAATCCCGGTTCCCGAGATCATTAGTCCTTCGATTGGAATCCCTATCCCCTCACCGACCTCATCCTGCACCAAGGTTCCCCTACTTCCATTTAACTACTACTACGATTTAAGTGGACTGAAAGTTCTGGCGTCACCTAACAGATTCTACTCAAAGGTTTTTGATAAAACATTGTAATTAAAATGATGGTCACTTCCAACTGGAAATAGAATATCGCACTAAAAATGATGAAAATACGTAGATGGAATCTCATGACGTAGTCGCTATAGGCACCTTAATTGTATGAAGCTATCTACCGGCAATTGAACGTTCCAGGTTTGAGTCCCGATGGCGAATATAATTTATTTATTTTGTGCATCTTTTTAAACAATTGATCTAATTAGATTTAACTTATTAAATGTCTGTTAGCACCTGTCTCGGCCTTTAGATAAAAAAGTCAAAAAGAAGGCTATGCTATATTTATGTTTCTGAGGAAACGAAAAGAAATTAATTAACAACTCGAATGTAGCGTCGTTTGATCTTAGAGACCTTTAATTTTAATATTTTTTATACATATCTTGGTATAGACAACTACTGAAATATACGAAGATATTTACATAGATCATTAAACCTGTAATTCAGTTATTTTGCTTCAAATATTAAAAATAAAAACCTTGTAATCCTGCCAAATTAGCTTCAAGAGGCAATTCATAAAACGAGTACTGATAAATTTCTCATTAAAGAAATTAGATGAGAAATAGCTAGCCATGATGATGTTCCAAAATCATTACTCTCAAGATAGAGAGAGAGAGAGAGAGAGAGAGAGAGAGAGAGAGAGAGAGATGTAAGAAATATCGGCATACTTTAATGTCATTTACGCTTCGGCGTGCATTGCATACGTGCAAAAAAGTCCGGGAAATAAAAATAAATTAAATAATCTTTATATTATGAAAAGACCCTATAAAATTCTAGCCGTTATTGCCCGGATTAGCGTAAACTTTTCCATGACGTAACTCGCTTCTAGCCGTGGGTTATTTGCAAACCATTTGTAACAACTTCATGTGCATTCTAGTCCGCGATTTACTAGCACATAGATTTCGAATGGACCTAATTTGTTTTTTCAATCCTTATAATAATTGTACTGAATACTAATCTTGACGTCTAAATATTTCCGGCATTTTTTAAATAGTTTGTGCTTAAGGCTGCCGTTTTCGAAAGAGAGTAATTAATCCTTACTGAAAACTGGATTGAAAAACATTTCTACGTATTTGTTTTACTTGACAAATAAAACGTTCGTAGTGTATTCCAATCTATGACTCCATATTTCGATGTTTGCGTTGATTCAATTAATAGGTTGTAATTTGTCATCTGTCAAGCCAGCGAATTAATATTTTTCAGGATATTATTAAGTTAGATTAATACCAATATTGAATTAAATATCAAAATACAATTATTTCTGTTATAAGTTTCGGCTCTGCTATAAAGCTAGTTAATTAAATAAATGTTTTTGAATACTGCCAATGAAACATTTTAAATCCGTTGTCGGGAGGAGAAATCGTAGAAAATATTTTAAGCAAAATCAAAAGCAGAGTACGGTACCGAGCAATAAAAGAACTTGCCTATTTTAAAGTAATAAATTTACAATTATAGTCTATTTTTAAATTGATAGAATTAATTGTTCTGAAAAATTAAAAAAAATCTACCTATTGTATTATTAGTTAGCAGGGTTGGTAACAGCATAACCTAAGTTTGTGCTTACTGCACGCCACTGCAAACACCCATCACCGAATTTACTATCAACGTGTTGATGGTACCGTGTAAGAGAAGCTAAGATGAAGTTTCTAAGCGGTGTGGCGGTAGTGACTGTATGGTACTGAGCAGGGGCGTGCATTGCATACAAACAAAAAAATTCTGCATATAAACAGATATAAATTAAATAACACATATGTCGTCATTATCATCGAACGAAAATAACAATTATTAAGTAAGGTAGTAAAATTTGCGAATTAGTAAATGAAGAAGTAGATGCTTCGATCAGCTCTAAGCCAAGTTCATAACCTTTCAAATGTTATTGTGTTAGGAAATAGCATACATAAGGACTCCATACAACATGATCTATTTCTGACTCTGCCGAGTGGAATTTCCAGTTCAACGGGTAGCAACTGTATTGAATAGAATGATTGATTAAAAACAGTGGCTAACAATTGTAATAGCAAAAAATGAATAAAAACCCAGTAAAGGATTACAGCGATCCGATGGACGCGATATCATCCAGAACTACACAGCTAATGATTATACTGATACGCGATGGGTGCTAGTGTAATTGTAACGTAATATGGATTATTTCATTTATAACGACTCGTGTACAAACTTAAGCCCAAAAAAAGAAATCAAATATCTTGGTGTAATTATTGATCAACATTTAAAATGGCACAGTCACATTAACGAATTAGTGAAAAGAATAAGAAAATGTATTTATATATTCATAAGACTAAGGAATATTCTAAGTATAAATAATTTAAAAAAGGTATATTTTGCTATTGTTCACTCGCTACTCCAGTATGGAATAATTGGGTGGGGAGGAGCATATAACAATATAATGAACTCAGTAAAAATAATACAGAGAACAATTATTAAAGTGATATTAAAAAAAAGATCAACTTTTTCAACACAAACACTTTTTGCAAAATTCCCAGTCCCCAGAATAGAAAACATTTACAAAAAAACCTCAATTAATCAACTAATTAAAGAAAATAACACTAGAAAATTTGAAACAAGCACATCATTAAGGTTTAAAAATAACTTTAAAATCCCTAAATGTAACACCAAACACTATCAGCAAAATTCTATATATTTATTTGTTTTCCATAATTTTTAGTAATGCACAGCTTTTTTGCTTGTATGCAGTATACGCCTCTAATACCATTGGATGACTGCATCAGTCCAGCAATCCGTCCTCCTGCCTGCCTGCCTGCCCAATGCCATTTCATTTTCTTAGCGTGTTCAATTATATCAACTACTTTTTTCTATTCCATCCCGTTCCCATAACATTTTGGAAAAAAAATGTAGTCTTTAGGTAAGTACAGGACAAATGACGCAAATGAAGATCACCATGATGATAAAGTACCAAATACCAAGGTCGTACTGAATAGAGAAGGTTTGTGTAACGTCCTCACCAGTGCCAAGTTCTTACCACATTACCATTGCAGGAAGGATCAAATTATACAAGAATGTCAACTGATTTTTACAGTGCAACAGTTAGCAATTACCTAAAAATCTTTTTGGTGACCTCTGAGAAAAATAATCTTAATATACATCGGCTACACCGAAACCATCTAATTACCCATAGTGGAAGGGGTAACTAAAACCTATCTAAAAATCCATTCTCAGCTTTTTCTCAAAATATATCATTTATATTTTCACTTTGTATACTACACACGCAATTTTTTGGGTTGTATCACGACTGACTTAGGGAAAAGCAGCCTTTCAATCAATCAATAATATCCATTCTCAGGATCATTTACAGAAAGCCATACAGGTTTCCCTCACTGTTTGAGGAATGGAAGCTCTTTCACAATACCCCACCACATTTCATTAATACCCATCGCACGAGATCAAAAAAGGACAGGTTCACCGCGAAGCACAAAACAGAACGACCTTTAAATCAATCCCCCCACGTGTATCTGACACCCAAAGCCCACTACCTCAGGAACTGGTTATTGGGTATTGGCAGAAAATAAACCAAGAAAAAATATATGAAAATGTTTAAATCATTTCTTTATTTTAATTTGCTATTTTTTTCTTTGTGTTTTCTTTTCTAATTCCATCTCTATATTATACATAGGCAAACGAGAATATTTGAGTAGTTTAAATTATTGTATAGGTTTGATAATTCCATTTTCTTATTTAAATCATTCAATATTTCTGGTTATTCAATGTTGTAACTTGTATTTTAATTGAGATTAATTGTTTAGATTTCACTGTTAGATATAACGGACGAACCTGTGTCCTTTATTACAGACTTCGGTCTAGTTAAGGAGACAGTGAACATTTCTTACGATATTTATTATTGTATAAATATTAATTTAATGTATTAATTATAAATACATACATATAAAATCAATTTTGTCGAAAAATATTGGGGAAGTACACTATCAATTGTTTTATAACGCCAGTATTTTTCATGACAAATTTTTTCGAACCTACATTTTACACTTTTTCAAATTAATACATCTGTCGTTCCATTATTTTTTAAAGCCATCTAAATTGATTTTATATGTATATATTAATATTTAATACATTAAATTAGTATTTAAAACATCACAGACCGTCTGTTCTGAATAATTACAACTTCACAATAAGAATGTGTTCTCCTTAATTGTATAAATGTGTATTAAAATCATTTGCGGAAAAGAATGAATTTAAAAGTTTATCATTAGAACCTCTCGTTATTTCTAGGCTACGTTTTCCTTCAAAGGTGTAATGGTTTTCGCGCAACTCCACAACTTCTGCCATTGATAAATCTAAAAGGGTTTGTGTGTATATGTACACGGCTGTTCCCTTTATTACGCTTTGACGCCTTCCGCTAACGGCACCCTGGGGGCGGCTCTCCCCCGTCCCCTCCTCACTTCCGCACCCCGATATCACCCCGCGTGATCTCCTTGAAGCGATTTATGACTTTTTATAAATGAAACGTGAGCTAAAGATCCGCGTCCATCGTTAGTGGTGTTAAAACTTGTTACGGGTAACGAGTTGCATTATTAAGTTTGAAAGTTAATAAACTTTCAAACTTTTTAATTTTGAAACTCGAAAAGAATTTAATGAGATTGCTTAACTTTTGTTTCATTCCTTATTTTGCAAATACGATTTATAAGATCGTGTACACGTTATTTATATGTAATTTATTGACGTTCTTGCAACCCAATTTGAACCTAAGACAAATAATTTCTGTAACAAGGGATATATGGGCTCAAGGAAATTGTTCGCGAAACAAAGCTGGGCTGGACTCTGGACTGAAAGAAATAGTGTTCAACCGATGCATACTTTCAATAGGAGAAATGTCCCAAGCTTAGGATAACGCAAATTGCTGGTTATCACGTGAAGAGACAGCAAAAAGAAGCGACTGTTCATTTAGACTCTGCGAGAATGGTTGTTGTTCCGCACAGCTACGGGCCCGTAGGTAGTCCCAGGAACACAGTCATCATTATATTTAAAGCATAATGCTTAAGCCCAAAAAAGAAATCAAATATCTCGGTGTAATTATTGATCAAAATTTAAAATGGCACAGTCACATTAACGAATTAGTGAAAAGAATAAGAAAATGTATTTATATATTCATAAGACTAAGGAACATTCTAAGTATAAATAATTTTAAAAAGGTATATTTTGCTATTGTTCACTCACTACTCCAGTATGGAATAATTGGGTGGGGAGGAGCATACAACAATATAATGAACTCAGTAAAAATAATACAGAGAACAATTATTAAAGTGATATTAAAAAAAGATCAACTTTTTCAACACAAACACTTTTTGCAAAATTCCCAGTTCCCAAAATAGAAAACATTTACAAAAAAACCTCAATTAATCAACTAATTAAAGAAAATAACACTAGAAAATTTGAAACAAGCACATCATTAAGGTTTAAAAATAACTTTAAAATCCCTAAATGTAACACCAAACACTATCAGCAAAATTCTATATATTTAGGGATAAAAAATTTCAATAGCCTCCCTACACAAATTAAAGAAATAAAGGATATAAAAGAGTTTAAAAAGAAACTAAATAAACACTTCAAAAACACATAATTGGACAATAAACAGTATTACAGAATACTTCAGAAGCACACAAATGGACAATGAACAGAACATGTAAGGTATTATATAAAATTGTTGTAGTGTGACTCCCTCTCCAAGCGCAAGAGCTGGTCTCTTTTTTGGAGAGGTAAGCGAAAAAAAAAAAAAACATGTATGTATGCAACCATATGATGTATGTAACCATATATTAAAATTGAATTTATTTTGCCAATGTATTTTCGCAATGTATTTCGCTAAATTAATTAAATAATAAAATAAATAATAGATTTGCGATGAAATTTCAAATTAGCGCGGAAATTACTAGGCAATCTTTAAACGATGTACTATACCAGACGAATATTTTTTGTTAATGTCCCTACACCAGGGGATCAGACTTTCGCTGAGAGAAGCCCGATCGTTTTCCCCATCGAGTCAACTACTAAGAACTCGCTCCTATCACTCTCCTCACTCCTCGCTCCGCAATCTTTAAATTTCCTTTCCTATCCCAATAAACGATAATATATAAAACCAGCGATCCATTCCACTGCCAAACCTCTCCAAAGTAATAAGCAAAAATAAGGAAATTAATTAAAAATAACTCTTTGAATTTTAAAATATACTGTACACAACCCGTGGAAGGAATTTGAGAGAGGGACAGGATTAGGTAACAGGGAGGCTGAAGGACCAACCGGAACTTGGAAGACACACGACCCACCCGAGAGATGCTCCTTTAGATATCTGGATTTTCTTCTTTATAATATCTTTATAATAATAATAAAATCACAGAAAAAAATCGTGTTCTGGGTATAGTGAGGGGGGTAAAATAGGTAGGTAACGGAAAGGAGCCTTTCTATATATCGCGTTCACGAGCGCCCAAGACGTCAATCGGCAATCCATCATAAAGATCGAAAACACTCATTATATTATACAAAATTGTAAAATTGACACTAGGGTTGAAACTGCGGTAGATAGAAAACGATAGTGATGAAGATTACCATGGGGTGTATTACGTACCCTTCTTCGTGTTTGCTTGTATTCATTAATCTACATTTAAATTCTGCGACCATAACAGTGTTGAGTCACCCGTCAGCTCAGACCAGTTCAGGCCAGGATTTCCGGATATGTCGAGGGAGAGTCAATCAGTCCTCGTTTGTGCGGAAATTATGGACGGCATTCGCTCCGCTCCCCAATATACATATTTAATTCACACCCCCCGTTTCCTCGAGGGTGAAAAGGCAGGCTGCTCATAGGTAAAGTTGCCTATGAGTCCGTTCAGATACAGGCGGCAGACAATTAACTTAGGCTTCTCTAACGTTCCAGACATTATTCACGTCTTTTGAATTCAAACAACAAATATGAATACGATAAAATGTGCGATGTTACATATTTAGTTTCCACTCAGAACCACTCAGAAATATTGAAACCTTTCGCAGAATTGCCCCTTGGTTTAACAGTTATTTTTAGAAAAATACATTATCATCTTCTTCTTCTTCTTTTTGTGTTCAAAATTTGCTGTCATGTCAGTTATCATCGCCACTTTATTTACTGCGGCCCGGTGCAGCTCTACCGTAGCCTGGCCAAACCATTGTCTCAGATTCGTCAGCCGTAATGTTCTCATTCAAAGGTGCAAGATTTCGCACTTCTCCGGATGTCTCATCACGTGATGTCTGAAATATTGAGGTTTCCGGACTTTTATTGTTCTAAATAGTTATCAACTTAACATCTTCATTAGTAACTCTATCCATCCAGCTTCTTTTGAGCATTCTTCTGTCACGCGCATTCACATTTCTTATCATTTCTTCGGTGAGTGTCCATGCTTCCATTCCATAAAATATTATAGAGAAAAAATAGCTCCTGTACATCCCCAATATAATCAGGTTTTTCAAAATATTTAGGTATGTATATTTTTATACTTTTAAAATTAGCAATATTAACTTTGTGGTTAAAATTCACATTTTTATTTATTATCTTTGTTTTATTAACCACTTAATTGAGTTTAAATACATCTACCGGTTTCGAAAAATACCATTTTCTTCTTCAGGATGTCATAACTAACTAAAACATATATTGTTGTTTTTTACCAGAATCTATTTTTTAAAAAAAATTTTAGTACCTAACTCATATCGTTACTTAGTTTAATTTACTCGAATTATTTTTAGGAAAAAATTTTAGAATGGGACTCGTAGTTAAATTTAGTTGGTTGTTTATAATTTTTTGATATGTTTTATTAAGTCGTAACATCCTGAAGAAGAAAATGGTATTTTTCGAAACCGGTAGATGTATTTATACTCAATTAAGTGGTTAATAAAAATATGTATATTTTTAGCAAAGGGCACTCGTGTATTAAACCAAGTAGCCAATCACTCAGCTAATCACATTTTTCTTAGCACAAGCGATAAGCTTTTTATTTTAAGGTTTGTATTTATCTATTTATATATTTCTACGGTAAAATGTACCATTTACAAAAATACAACACTCTTACAGATAGACAAGCAGATAAGCAATGGGCTTTCGCCGATTGCTTGCTGCTAGGCCCTGCGGGCGGTTATTGTGCTAGAGCTTTCCCCAAAACGAACCGCACGTAAATAAAATTATAACAGCTTTGTTCGCGAATAGATAATAATAAACACAAAAATGCTATTTGGAATCGGATCAAAAACATAATCAAAAATCGTTATTTTGACATCTTGGAAAGGGCTTCATTCTAAGGTATACCATAGACAGTATAGATAAAGACAATGTACACTTCATTTGAAATTTATACCTAATATACACGCACTGTTATTGAATATACAAAAGAGAAAACATTTAATTAATCTTAACCTAGAGATATTAAAAACACGTTCGTTTATGCAGACCTGGTCATTTAATCAAGCACTATACAGCCATAATAACAACACTGTTTTTTTTTTAACATTAAAACTAAAAACAAACAATATTATGATTTTTGATAAATAAATAGTTGAAATATAAAAATATGTAGAAATTATAAAAGTATTTAGAAAAAGGAATAAAGAATAATATCATATGCTTACTTACCATCACGCCGTTTCCCCGCGGGGGTAGGCAGAGAGGATAGAGCACCACACTCTTCTGTCCTGACACACAATTCTCGCCTCATCCACATTCATACATCTTCTCGTAACAAGCACGCAGATTATTGTGGCTTCTAACGGGACCATCTTCCAGTATCCGGCTTACCTGGTCGTACCAACGTAACACTTGCGTCATATATATTTCTTACCAAACTACCCATCCTTTCTTAATCTTACTTACTATTCTAAGATCAGCTTTACATTATTTCCTTATTTCTTCATTCTTCACTCTGTCGTAAATGGATCTGCCACATATACGCTCTTTTCCACTACATTTCCTCTTCTGCCAGCTCCTGACCTCACTTCCATACATCAGTGTCGTACATACCAGGACTCCTTTGTGAAAATCACTAGTCTTGCCTCAGTTGACAAGTTCCCATTAGCCATAATTCCATTTAAAGCGCCGTTCACTTTATTCTCTGCAATCACCGTCCTATCTACACTAACCAATACACAAACTCATCTGCTTGTTCGACACATGACCTCCAACTGAGTCTCGCTTTCCTTCTCCTCGAATATGGCAAGTTGTGAATACAATAATAATAATACCTACTTCTTCTACTAATTTTCCCTAAAACAGGCTTGCCTAGTTGGGCAATGTATTTAAATATGTATAAATATGATATGATACTGTGATAATGTTTTTGAATAACTAAGAAATAAATCAAATCAATTTCAAAATTTAAATGTGCCAATCAATGCAAAGTGTGCCGTTCAACTGAAAGCGTTTAAATTAAATAGAAATGATTACATATTCAAATTTTCATTAGTGTCCCAAAATTTTAAAAGCACTTATTTTAAGTGTGTTTTTATAATTGTAACACCGCAGGACAAAATAACAACAGTTTACATTAATATCCAAATACTGTTTAATAATATTAATACTATTGCAGAGCACATTTTCACTTTAACACGAAAAATTCCAATTTAACAAAAGATTTTATAACAAACAAACACATTCACATCATTTCGCATGTTTCACATTAACATTTTAACGTTAAAAATGTGACAGACTCTAGATATACGAGTATCAAATTAATAAAATAAAATAAACGTTTCTATATTGTGACAAAATATTTTATAAATAATTATAAAAAGCTCGGTTCTAACCAATATTATTGATAAATCAACATGTTTTGATACCTCCGGTGTCTTCTTCAATTTTTTTCTTATTATTTATAGAATAATAATAAATTATTACCTAAGAATATGCGAGGTTTTTTCCCAATCCTCCGGGTGAATACATTATTTAAATCTGTCAAGTAGAAAGGAGCCACCCTTAACCGGAACTGTTTTAAGAGAGTGGCTGCTCTCTCGCCAGTTCCTCTCGACAAAGCAAAGCAACGCGGGTCTAATGTAACCGACGTTTATCTCCTCTATACTAGAGAAAATAATTAAAAATAATAATATAAAAGTTCATTTCAAAACCTTAGCTTAAAGTTGTAACAGAGTAAAGAATGGAGAAATAAGGAAATAATGTAAAACTGATGTTAGTATAAAGATAGTCTAGTTGAGAGAATGGTTGATGGCACCAGAAATAGAGGACGTGCGCGGAAGACTTGGCAACACCGGGTAAACCAGATATTGGAGGATGGTTCTGTTAGATGCCTCTAAGATCGACGAGCTTGTATGCGAAGATGTACGAATGTGGATGAGGCGAAAACCGTGTGTCAGGACAGAAGAGTGTGGCGTTCTACTCTATCCTATCTGGTAAGTTAGTTAGTTAGGTGAAAGTTGAAAGCATATTTAGCAGTAACATGTTAGGTATATTGGAGCATTAATCGGTAACATATTAGGTATTAAAAAAATGAAGTCGATTAAGTAAGTAAACATGTGTGCATTTTAAGAAAATATCTAATATTAGCAAACGAATATCAAAATCATCTCCAACCGACTTATTCCTTAGAATGAAATAATCTCTGATGGACCACAATAAACAATCTTCTTAGCCAGAAAGGCTCTTTTAACCCTTCCCAAACCATGCAGTAACACAGGTCTACCATTATAATAAAACCTGTAATATTTCGATAAATACATGCAACATGAAATTCATATTTTAGATAATCTTAATGAAAATATTAGCGCTTAGGAATGACTAGTGAAAAACCAATTCTGAAAAGGGAATCGTATAAAACAATTGTTTTTTCCATTCAATCCGTTGTATAATTAATATGATAGTAAAAATATCATTTGCGATATGAAAGACAAAGATCACACACTATTTTCACAGTGAAAAGAACAACAAACATACAAATATAATTGTCTCTTTCTCACCAATTAAACGAAGAGAGATAGAAGGAAGGACACATTGTATAGGACTTAATGAATGCTCTAAATTATGTTATTAATCATTTTTTCAAAATTGAACGCTCAATATTTAGAGTAAATTCGTACCATTGAAGCCATTTAAGCTAATAAAACATTTTATTAAAACTATTATTTACGGTAACACGAGTTGACAGCGTGGCTGCGTTCGGGTATTTTATATCATGGTATGGTAAAGGTTAATTTCACGCCGCATCTCACCGTATCACAGCTCTTGAAGTAGAATGTTCACCGTATTAAATCCACCACCAGAATGATGGATTGGCTTTAAATATGTCACTTTGGTGGTGAAATTTGTACGTATTATGTGTAATGATGTATATTAATCAACCAGATCGTCATCGGACGAACTCTCATCACTAAAATAACGAGATATCGAATAATTAATTGACATATACTGCATCTTTCAAAGTGTCAACGTGTCAGATGACTTTTGGAACAGCTGTGAAAAGTCCGCCATATTTAACAATCGATTTTTGTTTTTATTATCGGATATCGGAGAGAATGAGTTTAGTTAGTAAAAGGTTACTACTGATCACACAACCGCCCCTCAATATGCGTTTTACCAACAAAAACAAATTAATATAAAAATGATTATAAAGCTATCAGTGGCGCAACAGCCTGTCCTCCTCGAGTAAGTTTTGTCACTCCGATCTGTCCTCTGTCGTTTTCCAATTCGCGATGAGCGTCCCCCAGATAAGGCTATCCAACCACCGCAGCTTGACTCTTCCGATACTCCTTCAGCCAATAAGTTTAGCATATAACATTTTCCTCGCTAGTCAGTTCAGTCCGTTCGTGGAACGTAACCAGCTCACTTCATTCGTGCAATCTTGACATGGAGAATGTTGGATTCACCAAATTTGCGTCTAATTTGAGATTTTCGTCTCGAGGCAATCTCTAAGACTGGGATTACGCTCTCATGAGATTCTTTGGAGTCAACTTTCGGCTTACGTAGTCCACCACGTGTCAGAGATTCGAGCAGCATTACTTGCTGCCGTAATAGGAAATAATAATTCAGTCTCGTGCCTCACTTTACGCTTGTTTTCGGTCGGGTCCTTATAAATGTAGTCGCAATGGGTCGCTTCACAGAGGAACAACTAAAACAGTATTTCTTATGCAATTGTTCGGCGCCTGTTAACTACCGGTTACACAATGTTCGAGTGTTTATGACACCGGTTCAACGATAAATAAGAAGAAAACCTGGCGGCCACGGAGCAGGAGAACCGAAGAGAATGGCACGCAGATTAACAAGTCTGTACGAAGATTCGAGCTTGTCGACTCGCAAGCGTTCTGCTGCTATGGCGGATACCGAGATCAACTTAAATAATAATAAATGATAAACCAGCCACGATAACCCAACTATTGGTCAAGAGACAGCCAACACCCACGCGCTTTGTGTCATAGAATGTTTCAAAACGTAGATGCCAGGTTCGAGGAACACCAGCCGCGATGGTGAACATTTAGACGACTTTGCTCTTTCAGTAAAAATAAACATTCATTATCATACGACCTGTATTGAATTCTATGACCCACTCTGTATAATAATGCGAGTGTTGATGGCACCATGAATAGAGGCTGTCCGCGGAAGACCGTTAGAAGTTCTGTTAGAAGCCTTAACAGTTGACGAGCTTGCATGAGAATATGTGTGAATGTGAATGAGGCGAGAGTTGTGTGTCAGGTCAAAAGAGTGGCGCTCCATCCTCTGGCTTGATAATTAGTTATATTTAGTTTTTAGTTTTAAAGTCATGTGGTTAAATATAAAATCAATTGTATAGATATCAATAATTATCAATATATATTTTTAAATCCTCCCAAGTGTCTTACATTAATGTATCAAAAAATTTTATTTCATATATTTTATCATTTTTAGTACTAAGAAATTTCTGTTCATAACATACATTTTATTATTTAAAGTACAAATTATTAAAATATTTAAAGTGTTCTTTACATTTTCCAGAGACCTTTCAACCGCACCAAGGATTTTTCATTCCTCGAGCCATTCAACCGCAGAAAGGATTTTGGTCATAAAATAAAACGTCACACGTGTGCCTATTTTTTTAAACTCTGGCAATTTTTTACGACTCTATTATTATACATGTACGAGTGTGTGTTCTCGATTTGTTCACGAGTCATGCGCTCGGGCCACATCACAAGAGATGTGGCATCCATCTGATAGAAGATTGAAACACATTTTCTTCTTAATACAGACACCCCGCATTAAGATAATTATACAGGCACTTGTTTTCAGCTTTTCTTCTTCTTCATCATCGTGTGTTTCATTGCGAGCATCATCTTGCAGGAGATGACCCTCTTGCTCACTTTCCCTAAGCTCCCCCAATCTCAACTCACTTTCCTCAACCGACGCAACTGCTGTTTATGTCCAACCGACGTTGAGGAGGTTGTGGTCACTGGCAGTATTGAAGGGCGGCTCAGCTAGAAAACAGTTCCATTAACATAATCAGACCAAAGAAAGGAAACGGTTCCTCACTAAGCGCTGCACACAACGTGACCAAAAATCGAGAGAAATGAAATCATCTGATCTGAAGAAATCTGAGAGTAAACAAGAGGCCAAAACTGAATCCCACCGAAATAACTAAATCATCACGTTCACAATATCCACTACTAAGCAAGAACAGCAAACTTGACTCAGACAACAAGCTCCTCATACACAAGGTCATCTAAGGATGGCCTCAACTCCTGTACGCAGCAAAACAGCAGCAGTCAAAACACACATGAACAAACTTCAGACCTTCCAAAATAAGGTCATCAGATTAGCTCTGAGAGCCCCAAAATGGTTAAGAGTCACTCAACTACACCACGATTCCGGCATACTCTCCGTTATGGAGTTCATTAAATAAATCTCCAAGCGTTTCTATGCGGAACTCCCCAAGCACCGAAACCTAATGTTCTTACAAACTACGACATAACCATCTCATCCAAAATGAAACGCCCCAAGACAGTCCTCGCCTAGAGGTTCTTAAATCACTGCGTCATTAAGCAGGTTTCATGCGCCATATAAATGACAATAATTTATACAAATTATTATTTTAAAAATTTGTGTAGAATAATAATAAAAACACTAATAATAAAATTTTATCAGGCTATTATGGCAAACTTCACGATGAAGGGACAAGGGGTCCAGCGGACCCGGTACCCTGTTAGACATGAGACCAAAGTCCAAAGTTCACAATAGACATTACCGACAATAGACATTGTTTCCTAGGGCCCAGCTCGAAGGATCCACCTAATCTCGGTAGAAGGTAATAAAATGCTTCAAAGGTTAAAAAAATATTAAGGCCATCTGCGAAAACTTTGTCATTCAACTTTCGAGCAATAAAATGCCCCGTCTGGAGGATAATTACAAGCTCGCCGTGCTTAGGCGTATTCCTAGAATCCCGACGAGACCTGCGTAATATTTTTTTATAATGATTATTTTAACAATACGATAAGGCACTGTTACTATTATGTTTCCGTATATAATAGTTATAATAATATTAAGATACATGATCCATCTCTACATAATTTACCAATCATGCTTTGGTACTTGTCATATTAAATATGAATATATTTTTTTTTATACAGGTATAGAATATGATCAATTATTTAAGAGAAGAAAAAAAACTCTTGCGCTTTCGGACATAAATAATAATGTACATAAATTAGAGTAGATTTTTTTTGAGAATGTAAATATAAGTAACTGCCGTACTTGTTAATAATAAGACCGAAAATTAATTAATATCACTCTTTATTTCGGTACATGGGTACTCTTTTAGGTATCACGAAAGAAAGAGAGAGATACCAACATATAAGATATAACAGTAACTATATGTATCTTTTAGGCCTACACGTGTCGTCACAGCAGCTGGACCACGAGCGACTGAGAACACGACGAGAGGCGTGGCCAGAGTGGCCATCGTTGACAGCTAACGGCGAGGCCCTGTAGCCACGGAACAAGAGCGCGACCCGATCACCGCTAAAGGGATGGACCGAGGAACGTGTTGAAAACACACCCCAAGCCCCGAGGTGTTTAAAAGGATGCGATGATGAAGAAGTGAGCTAGATCGCGACAGTTCAAATCTGAAGTTGAGCAAGTGAAGATCAGTCGGTTGAGAGGAGTTCTCGATTTTTGAGCCCAATCGAGTGGAGTTGAAGTTCGAGAAGCTGGAACCAAAGCCACCGGTTACCGGTGGCGCAGAAGATCAGAAGGAACGGGAACCGACGCCTATGAAGACGGGCCGGCAATAGTAGCCGACCACCGCAACAGCGACGGCGATGAAGATCCGCCACCGACGAAGATAAGTAATCCAAGGATCCAGCACCGACAGTATCAAGGGTGGACACGACGGCGATCGAACCCCGTCCATCCATCGCAGTTCGGATGTCTCTCTCAGCAGGAGTAGTTAAGGTAGATTTTAAGGTTATGTTAAGATTATAATTAAGTACACTATAAGTTAGATTAAATACTTTCACCTAAGGTTTTCTCTGTTAATGTGTAAATAAGTTTTCTTTGCAGACTTACGTAACCCATTTATCTCCTCCACCATATCTCCTCAGTGACCAATCGCCACCCGTTATGTTTGATTGCGCAAAGTCTACGAACGTCTGTGCATATCAACTAATACGTTTAATTTGCAGATGAAACTTGCTTAGGAAACTAGTCTCTAACTATGATTTATCACCGCATGTATTTTGTACACAGAGCAGAATAACAGTACCCTTAATGACAGATCTCTGGTACGATATTACACCGTCATGGCGATAAGACTTGTCTCAAAAGTTGTTCAAAGAACAATGCAGAATAGATTTCGGAGAAAAAATTACATAGTTTTGTACGCAGAGAAGAATGACGCAATTTATACAAACCGAACATTACCCACAAATCTCTGAATCTTATGTGTGTACAACACGCACGAATAAAGTCTTACCAAAGGCCCTAACTCCCCCAATCTTTTCCTACCCACAGGGGTGGGTTCCCCGTACAGAACCGCATACAAAGCGACAGATTTTCACTCAAAGAAATGAGACAGAGTGACTAACAAATTAATTTTAAAACCCGGATTCAAAGAACTTTATTCATTAGAATCAAAAAAGATTTGGCATTTATCTGACGTAAACTGAAATTGTATACAATTGTATGTCTCAAGAATATAAATTTAGTAGAGCATAACTTCCGTACTCTGACATTGTGAAAGTTCCTAGAATTCTCTATAATGTAATAATTGTTAGATCGCCTTTTTGGGTTTTGTACAACTGAAATTTAGATTTCTCGTGCGCGTAATATTTAAAAAATATACTGATATTTGTGATATCATAATCTAAATCCGGCTCAAAGGACTGCTCTCTCGATCAACACATTCTCATGAAACGTGCCCGTTGTCTGTAAGCAATATTGACAAGTTGATGTCAATGTGCTCGTGATTCAAACGAGACATATTTTACTTCGGGGGCGATGTCAAGGGATGTATGACGCGCCGCTGCGACTGCGGTCATGGACTTCCGAGTCCCGTGAGACCTGACGGTCTTCTTCTTCTGAGAGATTCTTATTCTCAGAATACGAAGCATACCTGGTATAATGTTCATTTTAGTACCGAAATTATATTACAATTGTTTTAAGTCAACGCACAATGGAAATGGTCACAGAGTCCCTGTCTTCTTTATTAGACTTCGGTCTAGTCAAGGTGACAGGGAATTTTTACAAAGTGCCTGTCTTTTTTATTACGGACTTCAAGAAAAGGCGAAAGTGAGAAATGTCACGAAGCTTCCTTTTAGACTTCGGCGTATTCAAAGAGACAGTGAATTGTAACAAAATCTCCTTTACAACTAATTTCGGTCTAGTCAAGGAGACAAGAAATTGTCACGAAGTCCCCGTCACGTCTATTACAGACTCGGGTCTATTCAAGGAGACAGAATCCCCACGAAGTGTCTGTCTCCTTTATTACAAATATCAGTCTTGTTGTATGCACAGTAAACATTTTAATGATATTAAAACATTTAAAATTTAAGTATAATACAAAATAATTTTTCAACATTTTCGGATTGTGGACTTTTTAACCAACTTTGTAACTTTAGGGTGTTCTTCTATTCGTGTGTATATAAGGGGACAAGGAACTTCTGCATAAACTCTAATGAAATAATTATTTCAGACAGTGCTCGTGAGGGCAATATATTGTATAGGTATATATATATATATAATATAACGTTACGAATTTTAATATAAAATTAAATTAAATGATGGTAAATTTCCGATATACAGTCAGTATACACCCCACAATATATATATATAATAGTTGCCAGGGAATACGAAAACTCTTTTGTTTGATACAGTCCACGGGATCTTATCCCACCACGCACGCATGGGAAACACATTGGTTGGGTTTTCTAACAGTGGTATAAATCAAAGCACATTAAAGGTTAGGTTAGGTTGAATAATATCGAGGCGTACTAAAATGGGGGGGTACCTTGGGTGTTAATACTTAAAGATGAATAAAGGGATGAATAAGACACCATACACCTCACCCACGGGTATTATGTATTATATAATTCGATTTTTATATATTATATAATTCGATACATATTCACGGGGGCTTCCATTTTGCTTTGGGCTCCGTTACATTTATTTTATTGTGGCCCGATTTTGTAGTTGCTCCGCTGGTTACATATATTTAAATGTTCTCTTTTATGTAAAATAAAATATAATGCTAAGACAACATATAGATATCTCATAGAGACGAAGCTATCGTATTATAGGGGATGATATGGAAGTATGAGTAATACAGGGCTTACGACCTGTCTTCGACTGGCTTAAGTGATCACTTTACATAATGTAACGTTCACCATTGGGTGAATCAACCTCCACTTCAACTTGGAAGTTGTATATATGCTACCATGTAGAAACACTTCAAGTAATAACTACAACTTCGCTGTCGCCATCTATAGACTGAAATTTGATATTCATTTCCCTGAAACAGCATAGGTCAGAATATATTTTTTATAATATAATATAATAGCTTCGTCTCTATGAGATATCTATAATTTGTCTTAACAACAATTCTTTTGGAGGTAAAAATCCAGTAATTGTGTGTTCTAATATTGTTGATATCATTCTTACATTTGCAGATATGAAAACTAAACGTATTTAAACTAAAACTGTAAAAATTTCTATCATCTAGTCATCTAGAGAGATGAATCAATAACGGTCCTCTGACCCTCCAAAATTTTAACAAAGACCTCACCAAGGAATTCGCCGGAATATTTTCTCAATATGTCTGAGGCGATCATTTTGCCGGATACGGTTCCTGTCCGGCAAATTTGAAAGGTATTGTTATATTTATATATACACAATAATTTCTACGGAAATTGCATCGGAATTTTTTTTATATTATTCAATATACAATTATGGCGGTGTACATATAAAATATAACTAATGGGGTTGCAGAATATTGATTGACTGTGATTTATCAGATTTTATTAATGCCCCTAACATCTTTTAGTCTCGCGCGCGTCAGTCGTGCGTCGCAGTGTTTACGGTATGCGTGTGCGAGTATTTATGCTTTGTCTAGAGCGAGGCATTAAAATGAAAGAGCACTTACAATGGTTGAGGTTGATGTATGAATTATACAGAGGCGGTATACAGTTAAATGGTTGAACGCTGGAGAGACTCGCTCAATGGTGTGGATGAAAGGACGGCCTGCAGAGAAGTGGTCGCTAGATCCTTGGGTAGTGTCCGTCACGATGTATGGTGTCAGCTGATTGGTCGGTTGGGTTGGGTCACCGCAGAATAATACATAATGCCAGCAGCTCTTTGCTTATATAAACCAGATTAGTATTGGCAAAACAAGCTTTTAAAGTATGAAAAAACAAATCTTCAAATCACAAATGTAATATGATGTAAATGAAATATGTACTTTTATTCAGAGAGAGACAAATATGTTAGAAACATTGGAAACATTCGAGATATGGTGCTGAAGAAGGATGAAAGTATACGCCGAAGTGAGAGAAATACAAATGAGGAGGTGCTAGAAGAGAGGTCCGTAGTAAACAGCATCCAAAATTGAAGAGGCTAATAAATTTTATACACTTTTAGACATGTCATGTTTAGGCTAATAACTATAGATCTCATATTTTTAGGAAGACAGAGTGGAGAAGATAATTGATGCGATGAATGGATGGATGAAAGGGGAGAGAATGGTAAAAAATATATATGACGCGAGTGTTGATGGCACCAGACTTAAAGGATAAACCAGATACTGGAAGATGGTCTTCTTAGAAGCCACAATAATCGGCGACCTTGTATAAGAAGATGTATGAATGTTAGTGAAGCGAAAATTGTGTGTCAGGACAGAAGAGTGCGACGCTCTACTCTTATCCTATCTGCCTACCCCCACGGTGTAACGGTGTGATGGTAAGTTAGTTAGTTATCGATGCTCGGAGATACAAGTACAAGTAGTAAGTGTTCTACAACGTGAAGGGTTAGTTAAAGAACACTTTTGGAAGGCGGCTGCGAGAGAAGCGAAGCATTAGGACCGGATCCCTAGGTGACTGCGGACTCGTTGTATTGTTGTGCGGTTTTCGGTCGTTATCGGAGTGATTTTAAAGTTAATGAGAGCTCCATTTTGCGCCAAGTTATTTGCAAGATGCGTTCAGGTTGTGGAGAAGCACGGCGAGCATTTTACCGACAAGGGCACAGTTCTAAAATAAATGGTGGAAGACGTGATAAAGATCAAGTATATATGTTACAGTGAATGTGTATTGCCAGTGAAATCATATCCGAATACATTTCTGCTAGCGAAAATATACTTTAACTGATAGGAACTAGTGAAATTATGTGTTGCTCCGAACTGTCACTTTGATAGTTGTCCATTGCGTATTTCTGTATTCAATTCGATGTATTTTGTCGTCTAGCAGCGGTCGCCTAACTTTAAGATCTCACGGACTACTAAATTCCTTAATTTTTGTTTTAAGTGTTTTAAATATATTAAGAAAAAAGTGATCAAAGGGCACCTAGATAATAAAATAAAACTATTGTAACCGAATATAAAAGGTTTATTGATTAAACAAACCAATTGAATGTTGGTTCAATTATATTAAACATTAGCATTCTACATTCCTTGTGTAACGAATGTTCTGGCTTACTTGAAGTAAGATTGTGAATATTTGGCTCCGATACTGTCACCGCAAGACGGAGAACGGCATTTATTTCAAGCTAAGATCGGTCAAATGAGGCAAGACTAGCGGTACCGACACTGATGTGTGGAAGTGAGACCTGGAGCTGGTAGAATAGGAACAAAAGTAGACTGAATGCAGTGGAAATGAGATCACTCAGGCGTATATGTAACAGATCCATTTGTGACAGAGTAAAGAACGAAATAAAGCTGATCTTAGTGCAGTGAGTAAGTTTAATCGTAAGAGAATTGTAGAAAGATATATATGACGCAAGTATTGATGGCAGCAGAAGTAGAAGACGTCCGCAGAAGGCTTGACAAGGCTTGTGTTAGAAGCCTCAATAATCGTCGAACTTGTATGAGAAGTTGTATGAATGTGGACCAGGCGAGAATTGTGTGTCAGGTCTCTATCCTGTCTGCCTACCCTCGCGGGGAAACGGCGTGTGGAGAATTTAATAAGAATTTTCATCGCCTTTTCACTGAGCAAAGGGTATTCACTTTTTATCGATAACCAAAACTGATGTCTTGATAAGAATCAGTGAAATTTAGCTTTGAGTGTCGATAGGTCGATGAGGCATTCTTTAATAGATTCATGCATAAATTACTGTCTTAAAAGTTCGCTGCAAACGGATCTATTATCCACATATTACCATGTCTGGGATCTTCAGTCTTTGGGTAAAATAACGAGGAATTATGATTTAAAATTTAAACCCTCCAACGTCCCTTAAGTGTTGTCTTTTATTCATAAAAAATCATGTAACATAAATCCATAGAGCATAGTTTTACATACAGATGGAAAATACAGGTGCAGTAGTTCAAAGCATCTATGCACACAATCATTCGTAAATAAATATACTTTCACTGATATTAAGCGGTGAAACTATAAGTCAATTGTTTGTTACATTTTAACTAGTTGAATCAGTAAAATATTATTTTTTTCTAATGAAAATCACTTTTAACATATACATAATATTTTATAAAAATACAGGGTCTGATCTAGTGGTCGGGGGTTCACGCCTCGTTCCAGGACACCAGTAAGTTAGTCCTATTTTCATTGCACAAGCGTTTAGCTTAGTATGACATCGTGTACACAACGTTTGATTTTTCTACTAATCTCAAGCAGACCTGAATTTCTCAAAATCTCAACACGTGTACATGGTACTGAGATTTATCTCAACTAAATCTCATTGCGTGGACACGGGCCATTAGCCAATATCACCCTCAGCTAGAGTTATTGCTTCATCGCTATTTATTAAAGTCACACGTCAAAGTATACTTGAGACTTGAGACCGTAGTCTTCTGTTCGGCTTATTTTCGCGGCTTTTCATCATCGGAGTTTAGCGCCCTTAAAGAACGCCGCCGTCGCCTCCAAACTCAATTTCTCTCGCATTCTCTAAATTCCTCTCAGGAATGCCCTACTATTAATGGAAAAATGACCTTTGTCTTAAGCCCGTTTTATAACAGACAAAATTGCTTTCTTTAAAAAAATACCGATGCTAAAACTGAGCGAAATCATGAACATCTTCGCCCTTATTATTATTATTATTCTTCTTTTTCAGTCCAAGTATATTAACTTTTTGATAAAGGCTGTCACCTCTCCGTCCCGTGTCCTTCAGCTAGTGCGGAACCTTTACTCTAGCACATTTTTCTGTCACTCCTTCGTTTTACTTGCCCAGCCCTTTACTTTTTCAACCGTTTTATTCGGCAGACTTCTTCTGCTTTATTACTACTGTACTGCGAATTGTTTTACGTCGAAGAACGAAGAGAAAGAGGAAGATCTCCCACCCATCGGACCGACCGAGTGGAACACTTCTCTGGTGACTTCTCTGAGGTCTGCAGAATGCTGAGAAAAGTGGAGAAGCATAGTGAAGAAGGCGGGATTTCATAGAGATCGCGATCTTCAGTCATGATTTATTACTACTAATTTCAATCTATAGTTCTACTCAAGCCGTACAATTGCCACGTGCTCAATTAAAAATTTACACCCGTCAACCCGCGCTGTACGAAATCCTTACTTATTCTATTTGTGAACAGAATAAAATTAAAAGGATTTTCAATTTGACTTAGAACTACAAGCAAATCATTAAAATATAATTTGCATATTTTCATTATTTTTGTTCAAAGATGTGGTAGGTTGTCAATTGATGCCGAGTACTAACTTGCGGAAATATTTGAGATACAATTTATGTAGTTTATTCGCAAAAAAATAAATTTTTTTATTATGTTAAATTAGATTAATCAAAATATATCAAAAATTTCGCTTTCCAGCAATTAAAGAATCGTGTTCAGTCTATGTTCTAAAAAACGTTCATTAAACATAATATTGAATTTTATAATTTGTAAATTAAGAAGACATTCTTCTTCTTTTTCTTCTTCAGCAGTCTCACGGGACTCTGAAGTCCGTGGCCGCAGTCACGATAAAGCGCCACCAATCCCTTGACATCACCATAAGCAGTTATGAGGAGTTATAAAAAAGTAATGGGGGTATATAGAGAAAAAATGCTTAGGTTAGCAGAACATACCATTTATAATCATTAAGTTTTTTAAATGATTTGCAGCAACACACTATTGGAGATGATCTCTGAAGTTTTGTACAGCTTCCGCCCCCTTACCTCTGATTGAATGTGAGGATGATATTTAAGCACCTTTTCTTTCAGATATTCCCAAAGAAAGAAATTTGTCGAAATTTGAAATTTGAACAGCGACGCATTGCCGAAAAGCTCTTTACGTCGCGATCACAGATCGGTTGTTTTCAAAATACGCGCGCATGGCAAAGCCCCGATGTGCTCCGGTCCAAACCATGTTGGCTACTAAAATGGGGTTACCGAGGGAACAGAGGTAGACCACGTGCACCTGCCTCCCCCCCTGTATTATCCATCAAATTTGAACATATTAAAAATCTGCGTAATAAGATAATTTGACAATACTGTTTATTATTATGTAAGCATATCAAGGATAGCGATAGGAGGTCAATACATGGTGACTCCCATGATTTTGAAAAAAGGTTTTGAGGGCACCTGGTATCATCGATATCAATCAAGTAAAAGTGAAAATAAAATACAAGCTATTATAACACAATTACGAAATTTTTGAAAGCCCTATTTGTAAAGTAAATTTCGTAACAAAGTTTAAAAGGGTTCCTGCTGAGTAAATATATTTTATGTTAAAATCCTTATTTCATCCAATTTACAATGTTTGATCGGGAATCTGTCTCGTAGCTTTTATGTAAGTACCTACATACGCCCATATTAGAATTTTTCACAGTGAAAGGATTTTTGAGATAAAAACAAAATTACGCTTTTCAGAAAAAGCAAACTCTCTGATCTCGTATAACGGAGCCCGGTGGCACAAATGTCTTTACCGAGTCTAGTGGGGGATAAATCTGTTCATGGTAAAATACGCGTGCGAGCTAAATAGGTATCTTGTTATTCTCTCGAATGGAATCCGTGGAATTTTCATATTCATTTCATTTGCGACAACCCTGTACTGTCACGATTGAGCATTGAGCAGCGCAGCGGCTTAACGTTTCCAATCTAAGCATTTATTCCGCTAAGCTTCAGTTAAACTCGCTCGAGTCGATGGCCGTATTGACCCCTTTAGCGAGGGTGCGTATTACTTAGCGGGTAATTAATACCCTTGAAGATAAGGACTGAAGACAGAGAATTGGCGACCCTTGAGGAGACTGATGATTTTAACTAGTGGTGGTTAAGACGTTATTTAAACCAATATTGTGACTGTGATTATGTTCAATTGTAACAATAATCGGTAACTAATTGGTAATCGGTAACTGGTACACTAGAAAGTAAACCTCCAATAGTCAAATCTCTGTTACCAATTATCGTCACAATCACAGTCACGTAACGGTTTACCATTACTAATTTTAACGCATTTATAATCAACGAAACTAAGTACAAATCTAAAGACGTTTCTGGAATGTAGCAATCAATTGGAGCCTTCATTTTACTGAGCACCTGGATATTAAAGAAAAATTAAAAAATCTTTACAGTACGTATCGTTATTGTGGCAACTTTTGTAGTGCCACCAGATTGCCTCGGTGTTCTATGTTCTTTTTACTATCGAGTTACTTGGGTTCAGTTCCTTGTAATAATAACTCCGCGTTCAGGTAACCATTACACCTTTATTATAGGAAGTATTTACTGTAATGAAGAATTATACAATTCAGTGATAGACCAGTAACTAGTAAAGTAAGTGGTGATGGAAGGAGACCCATTTCCCCAGAGACGGCCTCTTATAATCCTTATCCCCCACCACTCATCTGACTCACACCTGCACACATGCATGTCCAAAGTGACAGTTTTCACAGTTATACATATAATAGGTAAGAGTAATGTAGTAAGTGTAGAAATCTACTGAGTACACCGATAAAAATCGGACACACATAACATTCAACAATATGATGTGGATAGACTTTCATCTCCGGTCTTGTGTGTCTCGACAAACATCCAAGGACGTATTAACACTTCCCAAACCATGCAGTAAAATAGGTCTACCATCATAATTAAACCTGTAATATTTCAGTAAATACATGCAACATAGAATTCATATTTTAGATAATCCTGAATAAAATATTAACGCTTAGGAATGACTAGTGAAAAACCAATTGTGAAAAGGGAATCGTACAAAAACAATCAGTTTTATCATTCAATCCGTTGTAAAATTAATGCGTTGGTAAAAATACCATTTGTCATATGAAAAACAAATCACACATTATTTTCACAGTGAAAAGGACAACAAACATACAAATATAATTGTCTCTTTCTCTCTAATTAAATGAAGAGAGATAAGAAGAAAGGACACATTATATAGGACTTAATGAATGTTCTAAATTACGTAATTAATCATTTTTTCTAATTTGAATGCTCAATATTTAGAGTAAATTCGTGCCATAAAACATTTTTTCTAACTTTTATTTACGGTAACACGAGTTGACAGCATGGCTGTGTTCGGGTATTTTATATCATGGTATGGTAAAGGTTAATAAAGATGGTTAGTCAAAATATTGAATATATTTTACAATACAATAAACGAAGAAACGAGCTGTGTTTACTGAGTACGCTGTACGTATCACTCGAAAAAAAATCCATTTGGAAAAACTGTTCAGACATTTTATTTTATCACTTACTGAAAAATGTGTGTTTCTACCCCCCGAGTGTCAACGCATCAACAAGACTTATTAACCCTTCCGTAGCCGCGGTAAGACCAATATTTGCCCCCGTAAGATTGCGTGTGATAAATGCTCCGTTATATTATCAGTATTTATAGTAAATGTATGATAATAAATATTTTACCTCCATTGAAACTAGTGGAGGCGTTTTTTTCTCACTCAAAAATTACACATTCTTCACGGTAACACAAGTTATCTCGGTTTCTGACGGTTTTAAAAATAACGAAAACCCAGTTTCCTTTATACATGGACCACCAATAGCACGTAGCAGGCTTTGTAAGATCCATTCATCTTCCACGAGTCTGTCTGAAGTATTTCAGTGTGCCCATTTGTGTTTATCTCTTGTAAAATGGAGCTGTTAGCATGGGATTCAATATACGCCGCCAGAACTACGTCTATTTGTCAGTTTCATATGGAACGATCTTCATCTTAGTGGATCGCAGGGCAGTGCAAGAGGGCAGAACGAACAAGTGTGTCGATCTTTACAGCATCCCGCGTACCCACGATACATTGTGAGAATATTTTCATACTTGCTAAGGCTATCTGTAATAAATATAATGCATTACGCGGAAAGACGAGAAAAAAGAGATAATACTCTGTTAAGGGTGGTACGAACAATTTTCCGCAACCTTCAGAGAAAAGAACATCTTTTCATACGGGCATATGTGAACGAAGATTTTCGTAATTCCAAAAATGCCTAATACCTCTTATTAAGCTTGTTTTTATCAAAGACATTACTGGAAATATAAATCGTACGCTTTGGAGAAATAAATTGCTTTTCAAGGAAACGGCCCCAGTTAACTGTTATAATTTTATTTACAATGTTGAATAAATCGCTGGAAGCTATTCTGAACACTGAACATTCAAAACTCGGTACAATATTTGCAATTGTACTCAGCACTTTTTCATTTGTATGACATTGTTCATATCATTAATATATATTAAAATTATTTCAATTGTTTGTACGCGAGTCCCTGAGAACAGAGATTAGGGTTTGTCCATTTCAGTTAGTTCATTTTTCTCTCCAAATAAAATTCCAACTCAACGCTCTGTCCACCCGGGGTCTGAGGTCAATATATAAAAAGTGAGACATAGACACATACTGTATTATTTATGTATGTAAACGGTAACATAGTACCATTAAAATAAAGAAATACAAAAATAAGTATCCTTACAAATTAATATTAAAAGAATTACCGTACAACATACGAGGAGAAACGGTTTTCATGTTCACAGTGCAATTATTCGTGCAATCTAAATTCTAAATTAAAACTACATTCCTATACGCATACTGAAAAGAAACTATTTTCAATTCACAATACAACGTGGTTTGTTCGTATAGTGGTTAACCTTGCCTTCCCGATGCGGGGTATTCACATTCCCCATAGATCGCTTTAAAATCGATAACTCAATAATTATGAAAACGATTTTATTCTTATTTTTTGTAATCTTCACGGAAATAGTGAAGAAAATTTTGTCATTTATTGTTTTTCTAATTTCTATTTAATAATATTGTTTTCGGTCCAGTGATCACACCTGCGCATGTAGATACCATACCCTGTGTCTTATCTTTAAGTTATTATTTGTTTCACTCTGACTAATGCACTGGGTAGCCCAATTCCACAGATGAGTACGAGGGAGACAGCTGTATCGCTTATCGCGACTCGCGGCATTCGGACAAGAGACGTCCGGCGAGGCGATTGGGGCTACGTCGCCCGTCATGAACTTTTTATTATCGTTTGTATGGATATGATCTGGGGTGTTTCTATACCCCGCTTCGGACCACACAGAAGTTCTGGCCGCTTTAAAATGTTTTAAAAAAGATGAAAATAGAAATAAATCAAAATATAATGATTATTAGCGACTAATATTAAAAAATGGGTGAAATATAAATATACTAATAAGTAACATTTAAATAATGTATAATTTTATAAGGATATTTTTAGTTGTAGAATAGCTTAGGTAATATACAAGTTAATACAATAAAAAGTCTTTATTCTAATATGCATAAAATCATTATAAAGTTTCATTGGATAATTTTTCAGATCAATTGTTTATTTTTTACGTTTATACCGGTATATTATTTATTTAAACCAAAGTAACCATGTCACTAAATGCTACAATAGACAATTTTATCTTTGTGAGTTCAGAACCGTAAGAGTGTAGAGGTCAATGGAAGGATAGAAGGATCAAGAGGAAAACTGAGGAAACAGAAAGAAAGGCGCAGAGATATCAAAATATACCATCTGTGTATGATATATCCAGCTTCTTGTTCTTCTTTATCATCCTGTTTACTTAAAGACACAACTGTCTTTAAACTTCTTCTCCAGGTCCGGTCCCCCGATTTCTACAACCAATTTAGTCTGCCTTTTCTACTAATGCCATTCGGTCTAATAATGCCACCGCCGACATTTCTTTCGAATTTTCATAGACTTATTTATCCATACAGGCTTGTCTTCTACAAATTTATATCGCTCAATTACATATGAACTTAGCATAATAATAAGTAATATCTGTAATATAGTATCAAATTTTACGCTAAATTCACAGTTAACAGGTACTTACTGTCAACGGGCATTTTCGGCAAAACGGGGTGCGAGAAGAGTAGATTACCCCCCCCCCCCTCTCTCATAACATTTTACTACAGATTACGCATGTTTATGGTTAGAGATACTGTTAAAAATAATAATAAATGGCATGTTATAAACAAGCGTTCCAGATGTGCGTCTGATCTAATCTAAGTGATCTTTATCCTCATCAAGATGTAGTGCGTACCTTAGATATATAATCAAAGTTATTGAGAAAAGAAGGCGGCAAAAGAGTAAGACAGAAAAAATTCACCACATAACAATCAAATCGAATTTAAACACATACAGACAACTTCTGGATGGGGTCCAGAACACGAGCGATTCTGTCTTAATGTCAGTGCAATTCTCGCCATGCACTGACCAGAAATTGTTAACATTACGAAATAAAAAGACAAGAGTGTATTGATGAAAACACCATAGAAATGAGAATGAAGACATATAATAAAGTCACTTGTACCATAAAGAAAAACACAAAATTGTCTTTTGACATTTCTTGAGACCCCCCGTGTTTAGACTGCACCCTTTACGAGGTCCTGACAACAATCTCAAATATCCGAATCTCTCTTTTGAGCAGCTGTTAACAAAATCCGAACAGCCATCGCAATTCCGAACTCAAAAGAACTTGTAGAAGAAGAATTTTATATTGCAAATTTGTATTATATTCTCGGTGGAATTACGGTAGGTACTTTGGATTAAAAATACGTTATTAATTTTTTTTTAATATTTTTGTTCAACGTAATATAATATTTCAATTTAAAAGTTTTAGCTACATACAAGATCAATCAAATCCACGTATTTCCGTCACTAAATTGGTTACTACATCATGTATAGAAAGGTTAACATGTAGCACACCGTGCTATAACTATACCAGGAGATTGATAGACTTCCGTTTGCTAAGTGGTATTACATTCACTTGTTGAAATAAACTCTGAAAATCAATAATATGTGGATGTATATCCTCACAGCCTAAGCTTCTAAAAGCTGACAAAAAAATGTTATAAATTTGGTACTCGGTATTTATCATTTTAAATGAATTAATTGAGGTTACTTACCATCACACCATTTCTTCGTAGGAATGGTAAATATATGCTTTTTAACATGACCATCTTCTACAAGGTTATCGTTTACTGACTGATACCCGAATGGTAAATAGAAAGTTAAGTCGTAAGGTCAAGCAATTCGTTGACGACACGGGCGATAAATGGTCTACTTGCCATAGCCAAAAGTAACTGCATACATGACAACTGCACACTTGGCACCTACACACAAGACAAGCGTATACGTAGTCAACTGCATGTAGTGACAAGTGCATACGTGGTACATCCGGCGCTGGGTTGACCACATTAATGAAACACAAATGTCAATGTATAATCCAATATTACTATCAAGAACACAGTTTGACAGCACAAGTCACCATTTTGAATAATTAAACCACTTAAAAAGTGCACTTTGTTCTAATAATGACAGCCAAGCGTCACCGGCAAAAGGCAAGGTGTCCGTACGAATTTCGTAAAATCATCGCATTTATTTTGACTCTTTGTGATATAACCTCTAAAATTTTGACTCAAATCTTTGAAATCAATGAATTAGTTAGATCGGACTGAAAAATAATTTTGCAGTTTTCAATATGATTTAATTCAAAAAATTACATAAAATAGAATAATGTTATTACATTTTATCATAAAATGATAAAGGAAATTATCTTGAATTATAAAAGTTTCATAGGTCATTTCAAAGATGTCATCTGCTGTCATATTTATCAAAATTATTCGTTAAATATATTATAAATCTTAAATATGAATTAAATATATTAATTAGAAAGATATACATATAAAATCAATTTTATCGAAAAATATTGTTGTTGCGCCACCGGGATTCGAACCTGGATCTTTTTCCTAACCGGGGATGGTGCATTATCCAACTATGCTACAGCGACAATACTTTTAGCGACAATTTTCGAACCTATATGTTACCTTTTTGATATTAATACATTTAATCGTTCCATTATTTGAAAGAGCCATCTACCTTATTTTTACAGAATCTCAAATACCTTTGAATAAACTGACAGCAGACGCCAGAATTATCAATTCATTTTTATTAATTTTCGATAAAATTGATTTTATACGTGTATATCTTTCTAATTAATATATTTAATTAATATTTAAAATATCACAGACCGTCTGTTCTGAATAATTACAACTTCACAATAAGAATGTGTTCTCCTAATATTATAAATCTAATGTTAGACATGTTTAATGGCCAACTATCACATTAAAACTCTTAATTGTTAAAAAATGTATATTCTATCATCTGAAATACGAAATGATTAATTAAAAACATTTGCATATTGTTCTTCTCTGTGGGTATTATTAGCAACTATTACTGCTGTAATAGCCGATATGTCGTTGACACTCCAGTGCCCTTTGCTACAGATATTAATAATATGTACTCCGTACGTATATAAGCCATGCATAATAAAAATGACATGTGTATAAGTCTGTTTTTTCTTACTAGTAATGTACATTAATACACGTTAAGACGGTATTATATATGATGGCGTATTTCATGTCTAACTTTTTTATCATTTTTCTCATTTCTCCCTTCTCTAGTCTAATGTAAATTCATTTTATTAACTTTTTTAATAAAAGCTTTATATATGATTAATTTATTTTTTAACTAAACAAAAAACTACAATTTTTAATATTAATAAATAATTTTTAAACGTTTTTCCGTGGAATAGTTTACGAAAATAGAAATCATTAAAAAAATATGTTTTATCTTCTCGGAAGGTTCTTTTGAAATATTTAAGCACATTAAACAGATGTCTTACATAATTCACCAAAATAATATCACTTGGAATCGCACAGTGGATATGTTTACGTGCCTTGCTACTTCGTTTATAATAATGTACATGTGTGTATGTGTATGAATGTTGCCGCCCTTTTTTAGGAAAGCTGAGAAGACGGTTCCAAATAAACCACCAGTGCGCGCTTCGGTCGGTCGAAATCTAAAGAAGACAACCCAGCTAAAAGAACAACAACATCGAACCAGAAAGACAGTAAAATAGAATAGTGCAGTTCATATATCATATATGTGGTTATTGTTAATCGGAAACCTGGCAACCAGCTATTAAAGCAACATTTACATAAGCAGGAGACGAATGAGTATTATCTCCATTCTTCAGGATTTCCGTACCTTGTAGAAGGGTTGTTACCTTGTAGAAGGGTTGTGGTAACAAAAATCCTTCTATTTTTTTGGACATCTTGCGAGAAGGGAAGAGAGCTTGGAGAAGCTTGTTGTGGTGGTAGGAAGAGGAGGATCCCCCCGCCGTTGGACCTACCAAGAAGAAAATGCAACAGGAAAATGCAACTGGTGACAGCCCTAAAATCTGCAAGATGCCGAGAAAAGTGGAGAAGCATAGTTAAGAGAGCGAGAGTTTATGGAGATCGCAGTCCTCAGTAATGAGGGACCAACATGGATGGATTTTGCTTAATTTAATATTAATTTTGATTAATTAAATTCAATTGTTGTGAGTAATTATAATTTTTTTTTTAAAATGTTTTATATGTCGTCTCAATCACGTATAACGTATCACACACACATTTTTTCCTACATATGTCTTTCTCGTTGGTGTCTATAAAGATACTAAATACTTTATACATTACAGTCCACCAGCGAACCATCTAAAAAAATTGTGAAATTATTTAACGCAATAGAGAATAATTGAAATATCAAATGGTCTATTTCTAAAATTCTATTTTTAACGTTCTGGGAGAGCCTCTGATTATATACAGGATGTAACAGACCTACTCCACAATATTTTATGGGTAGACTAAATTATGAATCGAAAATGTCCAAGGAATATGTGCAAATTCTGTTACGGAAAATATTAATGTGTGAAATTATTACAAAATGCTTACGAAGTCTACGTACTTCCAAATAAATATAATTATCCAACAGTCTGACAGTCTGGCTGCTCAAAATTTGATGACCTTTAATATTTTGTAATAAATATATAATTTGGAATCAATAAAATATTTCAATTAATCGAAATAATTTAATAATTACGATTTTTTTTAAATGCTTATTTCTCTGACATGGTTCAGATTTGGCACATATCCCTTAAACATTTTCGATACGTAATTTAATTAGGTATCCCCATAAAGTATTGTGGACTAGGTCCGTCATACCCTGTATATGTTGTGTTAACATTTTAAAAAGTCTAATTCAAATAAAAAATAATTCAATGTCTCGCCAGATTTGAAAAACTCACCACTGTGCATCGGTCGGAAATTCTCTATTCAAACTAGGTATCTATTGTATATTCAAATCTATATCACATTTTAATTAGAATTAATTTGAAAATTTTAGGTAGCCTATAAATCTATTTGTATCCAACTGCACGTAATATTTTCTACTCTACTTAAGCGTAATCTCAAATATAAGATTTGACAAAACGTAGTAGGAATATTATTTATATAACGTACTTTTCCAGGCTGTTAACTTAAACTAATTAATTTATCTACAAAAAAAAACTATTTTTTAACCCGTTGGATCATGATTTAATCTGTACACTGCGCACGATTTTTACTAAAGACGTGATAATCCCCGCTTAGCATTCCTGAATCGCTCCCTTAAATCTTAACAAGATGGGGTTGGTAATAAAAATAAACTAACCCCTCCTCGGCTGACCGCTCACTGTACGTGTTGCTCCGTGACGTAGG
This sequence comes from Eubasilissa splendida, assembly GCA_031772225.1. Classification (NCBI taxonomy): domain Eukaryota; kingdom Metazoa; phylum Arthropoda; class Insecta; order Trichoptera; family Phryganeidae; genus Eubasilissa; species Eubasilissa splendida. Next base: position 699,142 of record CM062855.1, on the reverse strand, counting down.
TTGAAGGGGCGAAGAGTTATGTTTCCAGTTATTCCAGTATTAATTGTGATTCTGTAGGCGGAAGCTGCGGACCAGCTTGTTGTGCAGTTGTGGCTTCCCTGACGTTTGATCCTTCTGCCAATTGATCCCCAAAGCTTCTTCAAGTACCTATCTATTTATATTCGTAAATACCAGCAACAGTGAATGTTATAAATTGGGTGAAACAAATTTATACAAATACTGCTCTCGTACGAAATGACATACAATTCCAGATTATTAAGAATGTTTTCATATTTACAATACATCGTTATTATGTTAAATATTATTACTTTTACGAATTGTAATAAACTATTTATAATTTATTGTTTTAAAATTTCAGTTCAGTTTTTAATTTTTATTTTATTTGCTTTTTAATGTGAGTAAATTAACTCAAAACAAAGTGTAAATAATTATAAAACCATAATTTTTCATTTATTTAAATTCACAAAATTGCTAAAAAAAATTGCTGTGAACAGGACGCGCCAGGAGGGTTTTGTCGTAATATGTTTATAGCTTCGAAAGGACCCTATCTACCCTTTCCCGGAACCGCTTTATAAGTTTTCACCCGTGCTGGTAGCGGTTCCTCACAACCAAAGCGAGAAGGTTTAACTCCCAAAAATCTATGTGCAATTATTAAAAATATATTATGCAAGAAAAGACGAGATGTTAGTTTGTGAATTTAAAAACTACACCTTTCGACGCCCCTTTGTACTTTGGTAACTACATACGTATATGTAGTTAATTATAGTTGGTAAACTTAAATAAAAATTGTCAATAGATAGTCAAATTAAAAGAGATGAGCATAGATTCTGATACATACATACGCTTACTGCCACAAGCATAAATGAGTGATGTTATTACACAAAGTATAATAGGGCAATTAGAGGAGCGACAATTAGCGATACACTCCCTGAGCGGAAGAAAGCTTTAAAGCTTCGTGAAAATATTACAAAACTGCCATATTTGTTAATGTTACCTCAGCACCTCACATCTAGTCCCAAACTAAAAAAAAAATCATTTACAAGCTTAAAAACAATAGTACAAATTTTAAAAATATACGGTTAGGTGTTTTGTAAATGTACAGTTTATTCTAAAGTATAAATATTTTAACGTGTGTCGAACAGGACTCGCGCCGCGTACTGTCACAGATAATGTTTTTTTCTTTGGTTACCCTGAATTATTTAAATTTATACATCACTGAAATTGAATACATTATGTGTTTTTAAGCATTATAGAAATAATAAATATCACGCGCCGCCTTTTTCTATTTTCCACGAACCGCTATAGTATTGTAAATGGCGCGTAGGCAATTGGCTCCGATTGATAAATCTCACGAATGTTTAACACGTTTAAATTGAGTGTTAAGGTACCGTGTTAAAACTCATCGGGCTTTCCATTAAGTAAAACCGATGATCTCTCAATAAAACTGATCTCTAAGAGTAAAGGTACATTCTAATCCGCGAACTACTCATAGATCGCTTCGTGCTGAATTTATACTGTTCTTTGCTCACAGTCTAGACAAATCTCACCTGTGAACTCGGGCCATTGAGCGAACCCTTCAATGTTTGCACTTACCGCGGGGTCCCGCGGGTTCGCGACAGTGCAGTGACAGGCGGTGACGTATCTCGTCAGATGACTTAAATACAAGATATCTAAAATGTTTCATTAATACGTACATTTTACGTACAGCGCGAATGCAAGCACATTTTTGTCAGAAATGAACGTGTTAAGCGTATTTCGTGTTTGTCTTACAAAGTGAGAGGGACACCGAGATGGAGTTCTCTGCTCCCAGCCTCCTCGCTCTCCACACGATTAGCACACAACCCGGTCTGTCATCCGCGGTAGCGTACTTTTCACTCCCCCTGCCAAAGTTTCAAGAATCCCTTTGCTAAGCGAAGTATCCTTATTTACCTATTCCCTTCAACCCTACAATATTTTACGCGCGTTGCTAAACTGTCTTTGCTAATTATTTACTCCTTTGTTGTTCTAACCAGAATTACTGTTAAACATAATTTTGATTAACGGTTTAACGATGTGTTCTAGAAACATCTAATTCAACTGGTTATTCATCGTCATCCCATTGAAAAATCTCAAGATTGTATTCGATGATTGAGCTTCTAGAAATCCCTCTCAAAAGGGACTTCAATAGAATACTGAGATCTACCATCTTTTTGTCTCTGAATTAATCTGTCCTTCCCAGAGGAATGTGATGACCTTGAGACGTCAGAACTTCTCAGGGTCATCATAATCATAAACTTTGAGTTTTTTTAACACACACAGTCTTTCTTAGTGAAAACACAATAAAATGTAATCTGTTTAATAATCATAAAAAAATTAAGCGGGAAGTCCTCGTCACGTCAACACGTCATTTATAAGCGCAACCTACGTAAGCGTAAATTCATAAACGAATACACCGCTACATTTCGACATAATCCATACTTTTTTGGAGCCAGATCAGAATAAAATTGGATTCCAGGGGTGCGAAGCGCCGCGGATAAGTGATAAAAAATTAATAACATTGAGGATTAATGCGGGGTGATCTTCGCAAGTGAATATTGTTTGTTTTGGTGCTTATTTCTATATACTTTATTGAGAAAATTATTAAATACCCGCAATATGCCTGAGAATCATAGTGTTTGTACAAATGATAAAAATGTATAGTGAAACTAGGATCTGCCGGCCCGGGGGCTGCGTCTCACAAATGGGCATCAGGCCGATTTGGAGCGGGGCTAGGGTTATAAGCCTACCACCATTGGTCTGGCGCAAGACGGGGGGCCTAGCACGACAGGACTCCGTTTATTGGGTATAAATAAACCGCCGGTGGCCGAGGTAAAGCAGTGTTTTATTTTTGCCACCTCGCCTTGACTCTGATTTTTACTCTGGACCTTCTGACTGGGATTCAATTACTGGCCACTATACTGGACTGCGATTTTAGACTGTTTTGGACCCTGAATTAACGAACCAACCCCTCCAATACAGTTTTTGTTTCCTGTACGGAACAATTTGTAACTTTTATAAATAAATCGTGTGTTTTAACTATAAATACATTTTATTCATCCATCGCCGTATCTGATTACTTTACTTTTCTATGTAAAAATCTTGAAAAACACCGCTTACTGCTAGATACGTCTGACTAATTCGTGAGCGAACAAAGGTCTAATGTCATAATGCCGTTAGTACTCTAATATTACACCCAAAGGGTCCGAGGATCCTACTCACACCCTAAGTAATAATATGTCAAAACAGTTATGATATTCTAAAGTGTTTAGTTAGTAAATCATTGTGCCTAAAATATAATGTCAACGTGTAAAAGGTAAAAGTAAAGGGTTTTTGTGTGTGACCACTTTTGTGGCTCAGAGGTAAAGCATCGCAAGACCACATTTTAGATATTTAACTTTTTGATTTAATGTAAATGTGCTCATCCAAATCTATTTTATTGTACCAGGGCATGTCCAATTTTAAATCAAAACAGTTATAAAAAGTGAAAAACACTAAAACGATAAGGTCAAACAAGACTGAGCAGACCTAAAAGTAATCAAAATTTCTCCATCCAAGTGAACCCAGCTGTCGAGCGCAAAATTGCCAGTGCAATATAAAATGAGAGATCTCGACCGGATGGTATTATTTTTCGGGACTTTTATATTGAGAAATGGCAGTCTACGGGCAAAAATTATTAGAAAGAGATTTTGGATAGTCCTGAAGAAGAGGCGAGAGTGTTAATATTATTTATAGAACTAAAATACGAATTGTGCCTTCTCTCATTGGCTGCTGGTATTATTCTGTGAACGCAAAATTATAACGTAATTCAAAGATTTTTTAAACAAATATCAGATATCTCACGGAGACAAAGCTATTTTTTATTATATTTAATGGAAAATATATGGAAATGTGAGGTAAAATCATAGGGCTTATTACGATCTGTCTCACCCCTCAATATCAAATTTATCATATTTTTATAGTTTTATATATGTTAGTATGTGGACTCGCTTCGAGTACAAATTTGATATGGATATTTTTTAAAACAGCATCTATGTAAAATATTTTTTAACATATTATACTAGAATACGTCTGAAAAATCAATATTTTTATGTTTTCTTATTTTTTGTGTGTTCTTGGACATATTCAAATATTACCAAAGATTTTTTCACTGTAACAATGTAAAGTAGTCAGATACCTGTACCTGTACCTGTACTCCAGCAGCGATACTGCAACACAATGTATATTTGAAAGAACGATGCTCCGGAGAATTTTCGAAGCTGTCAAAGGATGAATAAATTATAGAGGCTTCTGTGGCTTAGTCGTAAAATTCGAATGAGTAATGCGCAACCCCCGAAATGACTGCTCAATAATACACTTGAAGAAAGGCGAACAATTGGTAGATCTAAAAAGAGGTGCACGATTATGTCACACACGGAGAACGTGGTGTTTTCTAGGATTTTTACAAGATGTATATTTTCCTGTAGAATTGAGTGCACTGAATATGAAAAAAGTTATTAATGTTTATTAGTCCAGATGTATTCCTAAGAAAGTCAGGACTTATTCCACGGGGTTGTAGAGCCAAGAATGATGATGAATGACGAAAAACACCACATCTCAAAATAAACGTATAATTAGTATATAAATGCCCCGGGTGGCATTTGTAATTAGCGCTGCATTTGAATCATGGCTTAATTCGCAACAACTTGACAGAAGCGACCTTGCCAGACATATGATATGCCGTGTCATATGATTAATCTCCGCAACCACGAGTGTTCCGTTAGTCGAATTGTTCGAAATTAATTCGCAGATAATAAATTAATCCTTACAGAAATTAATATTTCCTTCGCTGACACGGGATAAATGGAGGCAATCGCGAGGAGTCGCGGCAGCAGACTTCCTTCGTGGCGACTGCAGGCCTGAAGGAAGGATGCCGGACACGCTTTCATGGCGTGTGAGGACTCATAATCTCATGTCAACAGGTCTAGCCGTTGGCGTTGCCGTGGCGATCGATCCGCCGGAGCCAAATCATCACGTATATTTTTTATTTAGTTGTAAAAAATTTCTTACATCTAGTATACAAACATAAGATAAAATTAAATTACATCATATATCACTCGGCATTAAAGAGTTTTAAAAACTATTTTGTGTTCCAGCCAGATTTGTTTGTGGAAGTCTAAATCCCACCGATTTTCATTTCTATATTTCTTGCTTAGCCGTCATTAATTTTAATTGTTTTAGTATATAACTTATTATTGTATATTTATTACATCTTAAATTAGTCCTCATTGCTCTGTTTTGAATTATTTTCTTCTCAGTTTCATTTCCCAAAAATCTCCCCTCTTGAACTATATAATATATATGCGGAGTGACAATGGAATTATATACTAATTACGATATTTTTAGGTTAAGTTTCTTTCTGATTCTGCTTAAAAAACCAACTTTTTTGGCCATTTTCTTTGTGATCATTAAGATATATTTGTCGAATTTTAGTTTATTGCCAATTATTACTCCTAAATATTTGATTTCCTTCACCTCTTCTAATGTTACTTGCCATGGTTTGCCTCTGAGCCAGAGATTTTATCCCGTTTAATTTTCCTCTTGTTTAAGACTATTAAAATAACCCTTTATTTCATTGTCGGCCAGGAGTAATGTTAACATTCCCCGGGGCGCGGCCGCTGTCAATCCAAAAACTGGCAACGGAGAACATAACTTACCTAAAACAAGGTTATTTAACTATTTTAACAACAAACATTTATTATGTACAATTAAAAATTATCGTAAAGAACGGCGAGATTTCCTGACGGTGAAACTAGACTAGACCAAAGAAGAAAATAGAGTTGGGCAGCATTCAGAAAACTCGGCCATAAACTCAATAACACGAAGATACCGCACCACCTCAGGGCTCATGTGTTCTACCCGTACTGACATGGCACAAACATGGCTATTACATGACTTTTTTTTCAAAACTCGCAAATACGCCAAGAGCCATGGAAGTCATGGAAGAGCAATGCTGGGAGATGAGAAAACCTCGAGAGATAGAAAAACAAACGAATGGGTGAGAAGAAAAACCAAGGTTGCTCTCTCTCTCTCTCTCTCTCTCTCTCTCTCTCTCTCTCTAAATTTAATACAGTGTATAAAGTGACACGAGGCGAGCCTCACAGATCAATGTTCGAATGGTGAACTCTTGCAGTGGCGACCGAGGCTGGGCAATGGCTAAAGGCCGACGACATTGAGAGGACCGGGATTTGTGTTGGAGGAGAGCAGCTCAGAATTCATGTGAAGAGAATTATTGAATAATTGGCGTTAGAGGAATAGTGGATGAGGCTTATATCCAACAATGGAAAGATGCTGACTGATCATGAAAATAATTATGATGACATTGCAGGAGCAGAATAAAAGAATGGAGTGATTGCCGAGTGAGTGACGAGACCGGAATCGGCGAAGTCACCGGTAGTGTTGAATTTAAAATGATAAGATATGTGCTTTGGCAGATGAATCAGGAGGATTTGCTGTGGTGTGAATGATAAGTTCCCCAATAACGATCCATCATTCACATGTTCGTTTGATATAGATCGCGGAGATGTATTGTGTGTATGTGGCCAGAGCAGGTTGAAGAAGATAAACTACTTACGGTTGACATGAGTTTATTGTTAATTGAGCGCAGTTACAGTTTAAAAATTTGCGACGAGAGGAGTGACACTCGGGAGCCGGCGTTATTAGTCCATATATATACTGTTTTTGGGACTATCAGGAGCTCTGTTTTATGCCCAGGTATCTGCAAGGTACGTTCAGGGGTGATGATAATTGTGGAAATAATAGACTTTCACCAAAGTTTGGAGAAGCTCACTGTGGTAAGTATTGTTCCAGGCACAATGCGTTATGAACTATCTGTTGTACGGAGTGAGATACAATTTTTGCAGCAATATATATATTTTGATGAAATAAATCATGCCAATTAACATGGCTTTGCTTGTGTAATAAATAGATCATTTAAAATAATATTATCCTAGTGACAAATGATTACACAAGCGAAGCCAACAATTGTATATTTAATTTGTTTTTATTATAGTATTGTACTGTACTTTCTAAATATCAATTGTGTCTGATTTGTTATGCAGCATCCCGTGTTATTCAGTATGACGTAGCGCGATATTTCTATTTATTAAAAATAAATAAAATCCAACAATTTTAAAATAAGATTCGACAGAGTTGGCTAAAAATAAATCTCATTTTATCTTCGTGAAGTAAAACTTTATATTTTACAATCCGAGTCTAGAAAACAAATGTGTTCAATGAAGAGAGCGAAGACGCCTTCGTTTGTCGTCTTACAAAAATATGTTTTGTTTATCTGCAAAGCTGCACGCTGCAGCGTCCGCTCAGTGAAATATTGCGAGAAAACAATGGAAGGAAAAACAATTTGTTTTTCCGATAAGTACAAAGTTCTCCCAGACGTATCTCTGTCGCATTCAAGATTTATGAAGAATTTACTAGAGTGCGCGTTATACAATACATTACGTCTGTGAAATATACCACTAGCAGTTGAATTTATTGGCCGTATACAGCCTCCGAACTGGCCCTTCTACATATATCTAATTTGTATATAATTAAATAAATAAAAATTCTTGAATACAACGAAAGGAAAATGGGCATTTTAATATAAGACCTATCCCAAGTTAGTAAAAACATGCATTCTATATAAACATGTTTTTGATTTAAATACTAAGTAAAATCTTTCATTTTGAGGTGGTAGCACTATCTCCAGCCGACCCGAGATGATCGCCCGCAGGATAGGGAAACGGGTAGAAGAACGGATGGAATGAATTAGAGACAGGAAGGCTCCAACCACCTGGAAGAATACGACCTACCTGAGGACCTCCATTATCTAAACTTTACTGCACTATAAATACAGATCTTAGATCTGGCATCAGAAATACGTACTTCGTTGATCCGCACGAAGCACTCTCGACGAACATTCCCTCTAAGACGAGAGGGTCTGCGCGGAAAACCAGGCGACTGAGCAGGACACCTGTCCAAATTTCACCAAATGCGCGAGCACACATCATTTTTACACTTTAATGTCATATTTAAATATCTATTACAAAATTGCATATTTTAATTTATACTATAAAAATGTAATAACCATTATTTAATCAATGTCATTATTAGGTCTGTTCGGTATTCGTAATGAATTAAATTTATTATTATTTTCTAGGTAAACACACATACCTTCATACTTATTCATTCAGTCATATAACATTTCTAATTATAGTTAATTGTCACCAGTTTTTAGTTTATGCATACCCCCTTAGCCTATTCTCCCCAGTACATATTGTTCCTTTGGCTCGACTGGTTGTCCTTTTGGAGGTCGAGGAGAAGAAGTGTATTGCGTGATTATTCGTGTTGAATCGATACTCGCACACACCGCTGTGAATTTTTGTTTTATTGTGAACGTGTTTTCTACATTTTGGGTGATCTTCCGAAAGAGCAATGTGACGGCGTCATCAACGAGGTGAGCCGAGCTGTCCTTTGGTCCCCTCCTCCATCCTCCCTTCCTCCCATCCCCTCCCCATCGCCCAATCCCTATTTCCTATCTGACTCATCCTTCCATCATCATCATCCATCCACTACTTTGGTGACCGGCGACTCAAGGGGTGACTCCATATAATTTAAGGAGTGCGCGCTAGCTTGTGAAGCTTACAGGGAACGTTGCTCTCGACCTCGAACACTTCGTTGATAGCGCGAAGTGATATGGATGACACACACCGTGCACAATTGCAAGATGGACAGTTCAAACATCAATCGCCCACACGGCAGGACGATAATTCACCTTTGTTTTTCACTGACTTCTCTAACGAGCTCGATAGCAGGACGTCAACTTCACAGTTCGACTTATCATTCCCACACGGCAGAAAGATAACTTGTCAACTTGACTATCTAATGCACGCAAATAGCAAACGTTAGATGAACAAGTTTAAAATCATAGACAACACATAGAAAACGTTCGTGCTCTGGGACACGAACCATTATCTACATGGGTCGCCTTCACTCGAGCACGCGTGCTACCGGCGATACATCGACCCATGTGGAATTTAAAACAATATTATATGATAACATGATTGAGCATCTAGTATCGAAGCAGCGCAATACAACGGAAGATAGAAGCGCCCTATTGAGTCTTCGGGCCCCCGACCCTCCCGAGACAAGGCATGATAATGATGGGTATATAATTTATTAGTAAATATATTAATTAGAAAGATATACATATAAAATCAATTTTATCGAAAAATATTGTTGTTGCGCCACCGGGATTCGAACCTGGATCTCTTTCCTAACCGGGGAAGTGCATTATAATATATCTTTCAAATAACGGAACGATTAAATGTATTAATATCAAAAAGTTAACATATAGGTTCGAAAATTGTCGCTAAAAATATTGTCGCTGTAGCATAGTTGGATAATGCACCTTCCCCGGTTAGGAAAGAGATCCAGGTTCGAATCCCGATGGCGCAACAACAATATTTTTCGATAAAATTGATTCTATATGTATATCTTTCTAATTAATATATTTAATTAATATTTAAAATATCACAGACCGTCTGTTCTGAATAATTAAAACTTCACAATAAGAATGTGTTCTCCCAATAATTTATTAGTATAATGTTTTTCACATTGAAAAATAGGTTTAACGAAAACGCTACCACAATTGGCCACGAAGCAGCCTCCTAAAGGGCTTAGAAGCATCATCAGCGATTACTTTCTGATAGTTGAGTTATAGTACACAAAGTTTTATTTCTGTTTATTATATGAAACATTGGTGGTACATCCACTACATCGTTTTAACGTTATAAAAAAAAATGATCTCTTTTTAATAAGTTTTCACTGAAACTTTTTCACCTGCTGCGCGATAAATATTTATTACGTAATGTGCGGCGCCTTCAAAAATAATTTCACGTCTTTTACGAAAATGTGGGTTTATATTATTCATTTACATCAGAAGTTATACACTAGATTTTACTTTATTTAAACTATTACGCAGATATGATCTTTATACTTATTTAAGACAAATAAACTGAATGTCATTTTCCATAATTAAGACAATACATGCACTATAAGAAAGACCGCGACCATTAGATGCATTTTCCGCGTGCCACAAAATTGTGTTAATATGGTAAATTATTGCATAAACGAGATGTATTTTATAAATAATTAGACAAAATACTTTATATATCTATGGTATCTTCTTCAGGAAACAATAAATAATGAAATTAAAAATACAAGCATAGATAAAAACAAAAGTATAAATAAGTAGGAACAAATATGAAAACAAATTTAAAAGGTGACTTGCCATTAACACGTTTTTTTATATCTAAATTTGAATTCGCCAATCACGTTTTTGGAAACAAACCATTCTTTTGACATCAACAAGGGTTTAGAAATTATACATACAAATACTAGGGATTAACTTACTAATTAGAAATGTATCTAACTGTAAAGATGTCCTTGAGTGTGCAGACTTTAGGAGGAAAAAAACCCTCTTGCCTGTGGCGGCAAAGAGGCGCAATATGGACAGATAGCGAGCAACTCTAACTATGTTGATTCCAACTCTTTTCTATCTTTCTAATCTTCATCGTAAAATAGAACAGTGAACTAAATTCTTCGGCTACATTGTGCGTCAGAGCGACAGCCTGGGCATAGCTTCCGACCGAAGAAGGATCACCTCGTCGAGGATGAGAGACGATGGAGCAGTGGAACATAACTTAATTCCGGCGCGAATGTAAAACTAGTCGTTGCCATAAATCACTCCAACAGTCGCGTGAAGTTTACATGGCATGTAAATTATATTTTCAAGATTTATAGGAAAAATATATTTTTTAATATTTTGTTCCAGTGCTTTAGATTTATTACTGAAATGGGAAATCAGATGGTTTAAATGGGGTTTATTTTGGACTTTCGCTCTCTCCCGACTCGATCAGATGTGTACTATTGTAGACTATTGAGTGGCTGACACGTGAGGATCTTAATTGTGTGCACGGTGAGACTGAATAATTTTGTAACTTCTGTTTTATTTAAATAGCTCGCTCGCACATTCATATACACCATGCACCAACACGCGTGAGACTAGGAGAGAGTTAGGGCATTAGATCCGAGCGACTCGACAACTCTACCGACTCTCAGAGAGATCACTGCGGACACGGGCCATAATATATATACCTTAGTGTATATTCTTTGTGCAAACATTTTTAACCAATTTTGATATTTTTGTTGTGTATTACGATGTGTAAAAATTAACGTAATTGCAAATTCAGCATAACAAAGTGTCTCTTCAAAGTTTTGTATTGCCGAACAAATAAACTGCGATGGGATTAAAACAAACTTATTCCATCAAGACAATCTTTTAGGGGTGTAATGGGTACAGGGGGTATGGACTACTTATTTACTTCTAATTTTATTTTTAATTTAGAAAAAACTTTATTGATTTTCTTTTTATACAAATATAGAATTATACATTCCTCATTCCAATGTTCACTAGTGTGACCTCACCTAACCTAACCTAACCTAACCTAACCTCACCATTCAAGGTGAGGTCACACGCGTGCCTTTGCATATTTATTTATGAATTAGTTAGTGTGCGACCGTGCTGACGAAGATACAGCAGTATCGAAAACAAATAACTTGCTTAGTTTGTTAGATTTTAAATTGAAACTATTGATTTTGTTTTGTCCCTAAGTAAAATTGAACACGTGTCGTTTTTATTATGACATCTTATTTTTGTATTTTATTTTCATTATTACATGTACAGCGATCGGCTCTACGCCAGTGCTCTGCCATCTTAGCCACTGTATAATACAATGATGATTTTTGTGTTAGAATTCATTTTTTTACATATATATATATTTTCTAAATGAGTTAACCGCTTGTGCTATGAAAATATGACTAGCTTTGACACTGCACTTGCACCAAGGACGTCTAAATTATACATTTTTAATATAAAATTATAATACATACTAATATTTGCATTAAAGTTTAAAAAAACTTGGCCACCCTTGTCTGTGAGAAGGCAGTATTAATTAAAGAAATAATGATATTTGTAAACTGCTATTTTAACGTATTATTTGATGCTTAGCATTCCCGTGTGTCATGTGACCAGGATTCGATTCTCCACCAGGGAGATTTTTTTGAAATTATTTAAGTTAATTTACAAATATTTTTTCGTATCAGAAAACATATTCTATCCAAGGGTTGTATGAAACATGCCTGTTTTTACCATATTTTTATTTTTTACCTAGTAAACCAACATTTGTATTCTGAGAAGTATTAAAATGGGATTAAAATAATTATTTCATGTTTTCGAAATAAATTTACAAAATAATTAATCTCCTTTGAAATATTAACTTCAAGGAGAGCTTACTGAACTATTAAGTCAAATTTATTTCCTGAAACCGTTCAGAGTCTAGCTAGCCAGGCATATATCACACACCGTGAGTCATAAATACTTTTTTATATATGACATTTTTTTTTTAAATTTATAACATGAATGAATTATTTTACATTTTTAAAATTACATGGTTTATTTTTCGCTTACCTCTCCAAAAAAGAGACTAGCTCTTGTGCTTGGAGAGGGATTTTATTTATATTGTTTATTTTCTAATTATGTGTTTTTGAAGTGTTCATTTAGTTTCTTTCTAAACTCTTTTACTTCTTTAATTTGTGCAGGGAGGCTATTGAAATTTTTTATCCCTAAATATATAAAATTTTGCTGCTAGTGTTTGGTGTTACATTTTGGGATTTTTAAACCTTAATGATGTGCTTGTTTCAAATTTGACAGTGTTATTTTCTTGAATTAATTGATTAATTGAGATTTTTTTGTAAATTTGTTTTCTATTTTGGCAACTGGGAATTTTACAAAAAGTGTTTGTGTTGAAAAAGTTGATCTTTGTTGACTTTGATGATTGTTCTCTGTATTATTTTTACCGAATTCATTATATTATTGTATGCTCCTCCCCACCCAATTATTCCATACTTGGAGTAGTGAGTGAACAATAGCAAAATATACCTTTATAAAATTATTTATACTTAAAATGTTCCTTAATCTTATGAATATATAAATACATTTTCTTATTCTTTTCACTAATTCGCTAATGTGCCTGTGCCATTTTAAATGTTGATCAATAATTACACAGAGATATTTGATTTCTTTTTTTGGGCTTAAGTTTATACATGAGTCGTTACAGATAATTTTATTGCAGTTGTCGTTATGAATAGTAATTTTTATGTGGGGCGGTGTTTTAAGACTTTTAATTGAAAAGGGAATGTAATAGGTTTTTTCGGAGATTAAAGAAAGTAAATTACTATCGAACCAGGATTTGAGTGTGTTCATGACGTTATTTGCATGTTCGTTTGTAGTGTTCCAGTCTTGTCCGTCAACAATGATAGCAGTGTCGTCGGCGTATGATATAATTTTTCTGGTCAATTTTAGTTTGAAAATATCATTCACATAAATTATAAAAAGAAGTCGGCCCAAAACTACCCCATGGTATACCAAATTCACTGATTAGGGGTTGGCTTAGAGTTTCGTTAATTTTTACGTTTTGCGGTCTTTCGTGAAGATAACTTTGAATCCAGCTCAGTGCTTTGTCGTCTATACCGACGGATTTTAATTTTAATATTAGTTTGTTGTGGGAGATACTGCCGAAGGCTTTTCTCAAGTCCACGAAAATTCCAATACATTTAAAAGATTTGTCTAGAGATTCTTGGATGATATTAGATAGTCTACCTGTTGCGTCTTGTGTACTTTTGTTTTCCATGAACCCAAACTGGTTTTCATCAATTATTTTGTTTATTTTAATAGATTGAGACAATCTTTTTTTAACAATTTTTTCTAGGATTTTTCCAATGTTTGACAAAAGAGAGATTGGACTGTAATTGGTTATTTCCTCAGGGTGATTTGATTTGTCGGGGAAATGATGGCTTGTTTATGGCATGTTGCGAATACCCCTGTTTTTAAACTTAGGTTTATTACATGCATTAAGGGTTTGTTTTTTTATATTTGTTTTTTTATAATTTTTATGTATTAACATTATGTCCATCATAACCTGGTGCTGTTCCCACCTTCATATGTGTTATGATTTGTTCAATTTCGTTAATTGTTGTGGGTTGAAAATTTTCTATTTTATTTTCTGTATATGGCAAAGAAATTATTAAAAATATTTTCTGTTTCCTCGGGCTTTTCTGAGCAATTAATTTTTGAATCGTCGTGTATGATAAAACTTATTTTTCCTTTTTTACCTTGTTTATTTTCCATAATTTCATTAATGATATTCCAAACTCTCTTACTATCATTTTCTGCAGATTCTAGAATTTTTTTGCAGTATTTTTCTTTAGTATTTTTTATTAAAAATTATAGTTTTTTCTTGTATACTTTTAAATATCTATTTAGTTGCTCGTTATTTGGTAGTTTTTTTATTAAGAATCTTTATGTCTAATTGATACGATTAGACCGGGTTTTATCTTTTTGTATTTAGACGATTTGCATTTAGGTAAGGTATATTTGGCGGCATTTATGTTTAGATAGTGTGTCTTCAAATATGTTGCAACATTCGTTGACATAATTGCATTGGTATAATTTAGTCCATTTTTCAGAATTAAATTTTTTTTTGAGTGCGTCATTTAATTTTATCGCGTGTATATTTTTGGTTTGCAATTTTTTTCCCGTCACAAGAGGATTAATATTTTTGTTGTATTTGTAAGTAAATATAGTCGCGCAGTGGTCAGTGACTTATGTATGAACGATACCAGAAATAACATTATTTATGTCTGAAATGTTGCAATGCAAGTAGGCAGTTGATTTTTTACGTTTCTAGTGTATCCATTTATACATGACATACAGTTAAATCCAGCTAGCATATTTAAGTAATTGTCTTTATCATTAGATGAGTAGTCGTTAGCTATATTTAAATTAATGTCTCCTAAAATAATAGTTTTCTCGTTTTTTAGTTTTAATAATACATTTTTAAACTCTTCTATAAATGTTATTATCGATGGTAAGTGAGTTTTGTATATGGCTAATATGTTAAATGAATTACTTTTGTATTTGATTTTTAACTTTAAAATGTTTACATTTTTTATATTTATTTCTTCGAAATTTTGTACCGTATACGTATTTGAAACGAATATCCCTATTCCACTATTTTTGTTAATGATGTTCTTAGTTGCAAAGTATGTACAGTTTGGTATGTGGAAGATAATGTCGCGCGATGAGTGTGTTTCTGTTAACACTATCATGTCCAGTCTGTTTAATGAATTTGCAACTACAAGGAATTCGTCGAAATTTTTTTGCAGACTCCTAATATTCGTGTGGATAATAACCAGACTGCACTACTATCGGGATTTGGTTCTATTGTGTAATTTGTGTCGTTTATTGAATGAAAAATTCGTTCATCTATTTTGATTTTATTGTCTATAGATTTAATTATATAATCGTTCATATTTGAATTTAATTAAATAGATAAATAAATCTGAAATGTATGAATTTTGAAAACGAAAAATTTATAATAGTTGAAAGTATGATATGTCGATAATATAATTGTGTAGGTATTTGTTTTGGTTGATTTTAATGTATTGTAGATAAATAAAGAAAAATGTGCACTTATGTGTTTTTAAGTTGGAACACTCACTCATATTCTGTCCTTAGCAATCTATAGCATTTTTCTCCTGTAATCGTAGTCTTGGTTATCAGCTCTGTGTTCAGTTTGATATTTGATATTGAAACTGTGATTTTGCGAGCTGCAGTTAGTTTTGTGTATTTGGTTTCCTTGTGATCTTCAGAACAGTGTCGGCAAGTCGGCGGTTGAGTTCTATTAAGACGTCTTAGCGCTGTATGCCCGAACTTCTGGCGATGGTAGCACTGTGTTAACGGATTGCAGTCTTCGATGGATACTTTTTGGAATTTTATGTTTAATTTTCGTTTTTCAATTAAGATTTTTCTTAATTTTCCTGTCGTTTGTATGATGTAGGTTGTGGTTTCTCTTTCTTTGCCTTCCTTGTGTATGTTTTTCAGTTGTTTTATCAGTTTTATGTTCTATTT
The DNA here is from genome assembly GCA_031772225.1 of Eubasilissa splendida. NCBI lineage: Eukaryota > Metazoa > Arthropoda > Insecta > Trichoptera > Phryganeidae > Eubasilissa > Eubasilissa splendida. Next base: position 683,061 of record CM062855.1, on the reverse strand, counting down.
CTTGTTGTAGATCTTCGTTTTGCATTCTAATACCGTTTATAATTTCTTCTTCTGTTAATCCTCGTTCCAGTCTCTTTATGATTAGAAATGGTTGTTTCTTTTTAATTTCTTCCGCTTTAATTTCTGTTCCTAATGCTTTATTTATTTCCTCTGATAAATTTTTTGAACAATTTTTTTTTTTTTTCTCCAATTTTTTTAAGTACTGTGATTTCAATTTTAATTTTGTCAATTTAATGTTTTTTCGTATTTTTTCTTTAATTTATCAGCAGACACAATTATTGCATAATTCGGTTGGGAAGAAATGGGTTTATTTATGTTGGTCGTTAATATTCCGGCATATTTTAGTTTGTTATAAAATCTTGTAGTTTTTTTATAATTTTATCTTGTAAAGTTATTATTTGTTTTTGAAATTGTGTTTTTACAATGTTGATTAGTTCTTCTAACGTTTTTAGGTTTTGTCTGAGGAATCTTTTACTGTAGTTATTTTTTTGAAATCACTTTTGATGTTAACTACGAATGAGGTTACGTCCACGGTGGATGCGTGCGCGCGTAATGTTATTGTCACTTCGCAAGTATACGGTTTGTTGCACCGGACGTCTGCAATCCTCCACTATGTAGAGCGTAATATATCTACACTATCTTTCCACGTATAATATGCATTCTCTTCCTTCATATTTCGGAGAATACACTACAACACATATATTGAGAGCGGCGGTAAAGCTCAACTGCTTCAACTTTTTGAATGGAGACAATCTCTAAAATGAGGATTTTTCTCTCGTGAGATTTTTAGGGCCGGTTGTGTGATCAGTGGTAAATTGTAGTTGTTCAATCGACCCTCCAACACCACCGGACGGTAAAACCGTGAATCGTTAATTTAAAATGGCCGACTCATGTGATTGTTGATTTTACATTAGCACATAGACCGAAAAAATTTCGCCAGCAAATTGACAGATTTCACATACGGGGGTAAATAAAGCCATAGATAAAGCATAAAATTGTATAGTCATATGATTGACCTTGCCGCACACTATTAGATGGGATTGACTTTGACAGTAGTAAATTTGAAGTACGCACAATTTACCACAGGCGATGGTAAAAAGTTACTAAGTATTCCGAATTCGTAAACACACTTTTGGCGCGTCTTTTCGATTCAGCCGCGACCACTGTTATTGACACATTTCCGCGTCCAAATTCCCATCCACACATTTCCTAATGCTCATTATTTCAGTGTGAAATGTGACCTTGACGCCAACAGACATCAACTTGACCGATATTTGAATAAAATTGAGTGCACTACTGCTGTGATATGGTTTCAATTTCTTTACGTTTCATTTAACGTTAGAAAGAGATTGTGGTGTTTAGATTGTATTGTTTTATTAATATGAAAGACGACTCAGTTTAGAAAAAGAGAACAAAAATGTTGAGCTCTATAAAGTATCGCCATTAAACAGGTTGCGTTGGGAAAATGTTGACAGAGTGGTAAATTGGTAGGATACGGTTTAAACATTAGTTTTTAATACAATAATTTAATATAAAATTATATTTTATATTACTATTCCATCCACGTTATTATATATATCGCAACTACCCCAGTTGGCGATAGACAGTAACATAACAGTGTAAAGTACGTGCGACCCGGAAAACTAGATTCATTCACCAAATAAGTAACTTCATTCATTTTTTATTTTATTTTGCAATAGAACTGGTCCCACAAAACAGCTTTCCGTACGTTTGTCTGCAGGTTAATAGCAATAAACATAAAAACTAATTAGTGGCACAGTTTAACAATTCATTTCATGCTTACAAGTAAGACACATCTTGAACAAACATAAAAAAGAAAGCTTTCTATTTAGTATAGATCCAGGTGGATTATTTTTAGTGTAAGAACAACGAAATCTAACATCTTCGATTCTCATACTTATTAGTGATTTTGGGATATATGGTGATATTTGTACCTCTTATATTTTTTCCGTATGAAGCCTATTTAGAGCTTCGTTTTTATAATTGTATTTTATTAAAAATAAACAGCCTATGTACAGGAAGAACGTTTACGGAAGAATATAACAATTTCCTTTTTTGCCTCAATTTAAGCATGTGAATGGAAGAGATGAGCCGGACCCCTCATCTCGAGGCACGCACGCGGAAGATCAAATAGGTCTTCTGAAAGTACAATTCCCGAGAGTGCGAGAGTCGCCAAACAGCAATAATATAGGACAACTGACTATAATTGGAAAATTGGTGCCACTTCGCTGTGTGTGTGTGTGTGTGTGTGTGTGTGTGTGTGTGTGTGTGTGGCCACAATAGAACAGGGTAAGCTAAAAATAATTTGTCATTATTATCAGCATTGACGGAAATGTGATAATATAACCGATCGCTCTACCCACCCTTACCCGGGACCGCTTTAGAAGCTGGGGAGGGCTCCCTTGTCGGTCCCACTCATCAAAACTAATAAAACTGCGCGACTTTAATGCAATATATATTGTTCAGTATAGGAAAAAATAAGAAAAAACAAAAGAAATATAATGGAATTTTTATCAATTTCTCAAAAGTTTAAAAATGTTGATTTTCCAGCGTCCCTTAAGTATTCATATAACGCTTCAATTATATGATATAACGCTTATAAACAACAAATATCATATTATATAAAACCAAGGAGAAGAGAAAAAAAATATGTACATAGTAATATAATATATAAGATCCAGCGTGACAGAGAGGTACAAATACATGAGTCAAACAAACTAGCGATTGTAAACCATTATGTGATTGTGCTAATGTTGATAATTGGTAACGAAGATTTAACTGTCGGAGCGTCACTTTCTAGTGTACCTGTCATTGCTCGAAGTATTGCGTTAATTAGTTATCAATCACAGTCAAAATAACGGTTTAAACACCGATTTTATCATCACTAAAACAAACACTCTACGAGGGTTGTATGTATATATAATTATTATATTCTTCCGTAAACGTTCTTCCTGTACACAGGGGCTGTTACTGTTCCCTTTAATAAAATACAATTACAACGACGCTCCAAATAGGGTGGCTTCACACGGAAAAAATGCAAGAGGGGTAGCTAATTTAAATTTAACAATTCCCAAAATCACCAATAAGTATGGATTTATGACAACAGAATTAAAGTTATAATTATTAATTAGAAAAATGTATCGCGACACACGACTCTAACGCCACCCGGTGGCAGTTTCTTGAATAACATGGTTTAAGTCTTAGCTAAAATTATTCCGCCGGGGATTCTACAATAATTTCTGAATCTGGCAATATAGCAAACTGTGACACGACATACACTATCGTATGAGCTACTCGTATTTTTGTAGTAATATAGATATCAATCACTAAAAATAGAGATATTCTTTCGTTACTTTTGTAACTACATACATAAATATATTATAATAAGGTTAATAAGGTGAACTAGTTTCTGATGGGTACACGCCTTACAGAGTACAATTTATGATTATAATTTTCGAAACCTTAGCGATGCATTATTCAATGTCGCTATACCTTAGTTAATAATAAATTATACAATAATATACAAACAAAAAGCATGACATTAAATTAGCCATAAAGGTGAAATTATGATGTCATTAATGCTTAACTAAGTGTACAGTGGCTATCTTAGAGTAAGGCGGAGTTTTCATCAAAGTCACGTTCTAATCTCGTAGAATGTTTAAATTAGCTGAGAATCAATCACGTGTAAAGCTTGCCGGATAATCTAGACCGACATCGAGAAGGTCGCTGTGATACTATTACGTGGTTCGCAATACCGCGTCGCACGCAGAGCGTACATGCGTGTCTTGGCAATACCGTGCCGATAACATGTGTTCCATTTGTCGCAGGTTCACCGTTTGGGTGTAACCTTCGATGTTTGCAGGCTTGTGTAACAAGTATCACCTTATTTTCTACACAATACTCTTTTTGATACATTACTGCTAGAAAACTTCCCCGTTCTTTCTTTATCTCTTTCGCGAACACACCCTTGTGCTGGGTACAAACAAACTTTTAACGACCACATCTCTGTAACTTATTACAAAAGTTTCGTGGGTCGACGCACTGAAACAGGTACACTTTGTTCACTGATTCCTATTAGAAAAGTCAAGTAGCGAGTAATGCGATAGTGAGAGAGGTGGCAATTTATTTTTTACTCTTCGAGGGTGACGCGGCTTGGCTGGCACACGTGGATGAAGATTATCCCTGCACAAATAGAAGAAATTGTGGTAGAAAGACACCGGAAGCGGCACACGATCAGAAATGCAGCAAATGCAGCGCAGTGAAACAGGTGGAAGAATAGGGACTACGTTCTCGTCATCACCATTCATCTTACCTTCACTGGTGGTAAAGAAATCCTTGTTAAGAAGTATCCAACACCAAACTGACTATTTTCAAAGACAGACCCACACGTGGTCAACGAGTATGGATTTGTAGGAATTGAAGTAGTTAGTTTTGTTTGTTAAAAAACCAGTGATGTTTGAAATTTGAATTGATACTAAATACACAGTCCAAATTTTACGTATTCATCCATAAGATATTTTTGTATTGGATATACGCAACAATACAAAATGTTTTCTCGAAGAACCTGACGTGAATTTGTCAATACGTATGTAATGTTAATCCATCTATATACAAAAAAAAATTTACGTAAAAATGTACCAAAAGGAATTGGACACTTCTCTTCAATGAAATGTATGCATATTTATCCCATTAAATTTTCATTTGTGACGGACCGCAGAAATATATATATTTAAAAATGAATAGTATGAAAAAATATTAGATAGGTACCTCATTTTACATATCTATTGTACATCTACCGTATAACATATGTTATTGGATCCATTTAGTGAGGAAATCCAATAGATGGCAGTACAGATTACAAAATATAATAATGAATATTAATATTCATTTACAATCTTTCCGCATTGTCACATAGATGTCACTGATTAAGATTTGCTACAGGTGTCACTGTTCAAAGCAGATAAATAAATTACATCGCGACGGATTAATAGTGGTGGAAACTTTTATGCGACGACTATATTCGGCGCTGGGCCGTAGAGGAGATGTTTTCTTTTTTATATATTCAATGCATTAACACTTTAGTTCGAAAATATCTGTCCTGATTACCTAATTTTTTTTGCCTATCCATATTATTTAATTTCATATTTATGCTTTTAATAATATTTTGTTTTATCATACTGGAAATAAAGACAAAGTAAACTACATGGTGTATTGTTAAACCAATATAATAAAGGATTTCCGCATTAAAATATAGATTCTACGGAAACCCTTGTGGCGTAGCGGCCACAATTGCCGCCTGCAGGACCTAGCAGGAAGCAATCGGCGATAGCCTTTTGATTTTCTGCTAGTTTATATTATGGTATTTTTAGAATCGCGTGTTTGTATGGGTAAATACACGCTTCATAGAGCAAATATTTTTAACATTGTAGTAAAAAGGCTAGGCGACCAAAGAAATGGACCATTTGATTAAGAGATATCGTTACCATCTGCAAGGAAGGGAGAGTAATCTGTGAAGCTTAAAGAGGGGAAAAAGACCCAAGGAATGGTTCAGGCGGATTATTATGTCTGTGCCGTGCGGTGTATTTGTTTAAAATAACATTAATTATTTCACTACGTTAAAACGTTACACCGGCTAATTCATACATAAATACGAAATTAAATGAGAAACGTGGGTGGTGTAGGTAGCCACAGAATTGGTGGAAAGGAAGGAATTAGCTTATCTTCCTCACGTTGTAATTGGTCCAATAACATTTTTTTACAAAAATGTAGCCAATCTCTAAAATATTATTAAAAAAAAATTTTACTGCGACGTATTTAATTTTATTTTATTATAATTTTAAAACTACCACCATTTAAGATAAATTTAAAAAAATATATTAATTAAATGTATATCTTTCTAAATTCTGTATTCTATTTAATTAATATTTAAAATATCACAGACCGTCTGTTCTGAATAATCACAACTTCACAATTAGAACGTGTTCTTCTGCAAATGATTTCACAAAAATATTATCACAGCGATGCGCCAGCACTACCGGTACTCAAAAAGCATTATTAAAAAAAAAATAACCGTGTATACACGGCGTCTATTTGGATCAGGTTGGGACTGCACCCTTTACCTGCCTCATACCGGCCATGCGAGAGAGAGACAAACCAAACATTTGAAGATGAAGCTATTAGAAGATCTAACGATAATTTGTAACGTATGTATTTACGCAAAATCACTTTAATCAATTTCGGGTGCCAGGTGTCAGAAGGAGTGTCGGTGCGCGACGTTGCCAAAAATAACTAATAATATTCCACTCCGATGCTGAAACGAAATTGGAAAAACACTAAATATCGTACACCTGGGTTGCAGTATAAAAAATGAAAATTGGAATTGTGCTGTTGAAATGATACGCCGCGTTCAGTAACTTTTATCCGAGATCGGAAGCATTGTAAGCTCGGTAAGCGGAGAAAACGATAGAATTTTTATCTCGTATTTTTGTAGAGATGCATAATGCTATAAATAAGTTCTCAGGTATTTCACGGTAGCTATAGCCGTCTTTACATCACAAAAATTTATTTATCCGATTAATTTATCAAACTTTAAATTATATGAAATGTGGTACATTGGTAGCTTATAGCAGAATTTTTTTATCAGAATAGTTTGCATTAAAAGTCTTCACTTAATAAGCTTAGCCTAATATTAGAATAAAAAGATATATGTACTTGACATTTTGAATCCTCATTTCCCAACTTACAAATATAATTTATTTTTCAGAGATAGCACAAGGAGACATTAGCCAAGCTGAATTTTGTATTGACACTGAGTGAGTGTGGTGAGTACTAGTTCCCTTACCCCAGTGCACTCATAGACACCCTCGGTCGACCTGTTCATTATATCACAAGATTAATTATAATGACAAGTCACACAAGACTGATGTAATTAAATTTTATAGCATTATATTTTTGCTTCCTTTTTTTTTTTTTACTATGTTTAACAACACTTAGAAATCGTGTGTGCTTTGCGTTGTTTTTTAGAGGTGGAACCAGAATTAGTGGGCAGTGAGGGAGGCAGCGAGCGCTTGGTCCTGTTATTGTGTGCACTCCACCTGTTAGGAGCTGGGAGCCTGGCTGCCAAGCAGCACCTCCTCGCCAGGACCCTGCATTCTTCTAGTTAAGAATGGTAAGCCCATTTTGTCATGATTATTTTTCAGTCATATATGTTTGTTACTGTAATTCAAATAAATATTTGTTGCTATCCATAAGACAAGTATTTTATATGTCATTGAAAATATATTACGAACACTAAGTACGTAATTATATTTGTTTTCACTATTGTTCTTCATGAATAAGTACAGATCCAGAGCCTCTGTTCCAAAAAAGCCGTCCCCGCCACTGCTAACAAAATCCTCTACCATTGCGCTATTCGTATGGTAAACTCGATGTATTTAATTGCAGTTTATGTATTTAGCTACAACTTTCCCGGAGGCAGAAAAGAATTAACCAGTGTAAGGAACATGTCTTGAGTCAGAAGCAATGGGGAATCCAAGCGATTTACATATAAGCATATTGTTATATCCAACATCCAATTATTTTTCTCTAATACCTATTATCTAAAACAGATATTCATATTTTGCAGATTAAATCAAGAAGATGAAAGTCAGGTAGTCTTGTCGCCCAGATGTTAAACCGATCATGTTAAATGATGCAAAGGAGACTATGAGCCAATGTATTACTAAAGAAACAACTGTTTATACAACTAAAGTATGCAATGTAACTTAGACATGTACATTTTTTATAATTTCTTGTAAATCACTCATAATTTAATATCTATTATCCGCCCACTCCATTGCGATGAATTATGAGGATGATGAGAGCGATGAATTAATGAATTGAGCATTGTTATTGAAGGAGACCGACAATATGTATTTATTGCTCTTCTTCAAGTTTCTAAAGTTGTGAAACATCCACCTTAAAGAATGCACCACCATCTGTTGTTGATGAAAGAAATAGGAAATTTTGAGGAATGTATAAAATATGTAAAAAAATTTCAAACATTTCTTTTGTTTTTGTACCTCAAATAACTTTTTTTAAATTTCCGGGAGTACAAAATTACAGTTTTATCAGATCGCCACATGCCTAATATATGTTATAAATTTAATATTGCTGCTCATCTTAATTATTAGTTTTAAATACAATAGAGATTCAGTAAATAATTTACAATAGATATTCAGTAAATAATTTGATTTTAAATTTAACATAAAAAATGAACATTTATACATGATGCAAAGACGTTAATCATATTTTAAATGTCGGTTAGGCTTAAATCCTTTTTCATACCCAGTCAAAAAATGGCACGTAAATTAGTTCTTAAAAATAATAAAAATAAAAATCGAGCAAGTTCATTCTTTCAGAGTAATAATTTATAATAAATTTAATGTATTCTAATGTAGAATATATTATTTTTATAGTGCAATTAAATTATCCAATCACTTTGGTACCACTTAACAAAATCTCACTTATTGTGCAGATATACTTGCTATGGAATTTGGCCATTTTTTATACATTTATGTAAAGTCATCAATAATATACTTCACATTTAAGTAATTGTTATGTTTTCAATAGGTTCGATGACAATAATTTATAATATAAGTGAATGTAATGTTTTCAGTATGGTCGGTGACTAAAATATATTATGAATAACACTGAATTTCAAATCTATCCACAAAGCGATAACCATTTTGTATTATATTAATAATTTAATATGATTATTATGCAAAGACAATTAACTATCATACGAAAAGCATTAACTATCATACAAAACCTATATAGTGTTGCAGGGATGGTCTCATATAATGTATTATTTTGTATAATCACTAAGTAAATCAATATTTTTCATTATCAATTTAATTTAACAATGTGTGCAGTACAAATTAATTGTCAGGATGATGAGATAAATATATTAATTAGCTCTTTAAGAACATTGTTAGCTAATAATATTGGTTATTGAAGAAAACTAACAATATGTATTTGTTGCTCTTCTTCAAGTTTCCAAATTTCAGAAACATCCACCTTAAATAATGCACCACCAGATATGTTGTTGATGAAAGAAATAGGAACGAACCCAGCTATATTGAAAAATGACGTATATTGAATAAAAATTCTAAATTCACTACAATCAATTTTTCATACAAAAATGAATTAATATAATTAAGTCTCCTTAATATGTATAACAAAATTATATAAATGTATCCATTGCGTTTAATATCACATTATTTTTAATTTTACCACTATTTTTTCTGATAAAAGCATTGGGTTTAGACAATTCTAAGCCAATTGCTTAATAAAAGTTTTACGGTGACTACGCTTGTTTGTTCTCCACTCTGGATATTTTTGGACCTAAAGAATATTAGCATTTAGAGCTGCAATATCGAATAATTCGAAAAGACCATCGTCTTGTAGCCACCACACAAATATTTCTTAGTCATTTTATCGCCCGTATCGTAATTTTGTTAAATAATAATTCACCACCTGCAGATTTAAGGCGACTTGAAGTATTTGAGATGTGGATCTATGGAAGAAAGGATGTGCTCGAAAGATGCTGATTGCAGTTACGATCTCTACAATACATACATACATACATACACAACACTATTTTGACACGGTATTGAAAAACCAGTACTTAACCACAACAGTAACAACATCAGATTAGCTCTGAGAGCCCCAAAATGGTTATGAGTCACTCAACTACTATTACTTCCCGTTATAGAGTACATTAAACAAATCTCCAAGCGTTTCTATGCGGAACTCCCCAAGCACCGAAACCCAATGATAAATGTCCTTTCAAATTACGACATAACCATCCCGTCCAAAATTAAACGCCCCAAGACAGTCCTCGCCTAGAGGTTCTTAAATAACTGCGTCATTAAGTAGGTTTCAGGCGCCATGTTTAAAGTTTTCTTTTAAAATTTTGTGCAGAATAATAATAATAATAACACCAATAATAATTAAATTTATCAGGCCATTATGGCAATCTTCACGATGAAGGGGCAAGGGGTCCGGCGGACCCGGTACCCTATTAGACATGAGACCAAAGTCCAAAGACACGGTTGTTTCAATTCAATACGTAACCACAACATCGATCAGACAGACGGGTAGATATACAAAAAGAGGTGTTGTGGATCGGATTAATAAAGATAAATAAATATTTAAAATATATCTTTCTAATTAATATATTGAATTCATATTTCAAATATCACAGACCGTCCGTTCTGAATAATTACAACTTCACAATAAGAATGTGTTCTCCTAAATATTTAAAACATTACAAATCTGTAAATCTCAGATGTGAAATGAGACACCCATTGAGGAATCAGGTCATGTATCTCATCATAAAAGTCGGGGCCCTGGAAGAAGGAGAATATAATGGCTGAAGAACCTGAGGCGATGTTATTATTTCATCATACCAGACGAGCCGATGAAACGTCAAATTAAATTTAACATTATGACTCACCAGAAATGTATGACACGTGAATCTGGTATCCTTTTACAGAAAATCTTGTCCGATAAATGTCGATTCTTGAGTAGTTTTAATTGAAACATTTTTGTTATTTATGGCGCTAATTGTCTCTCCATGACGTTACATTAGTCAACCCTGAGTCGACCCTAAGGGATAAACATAGACGCAACAAGTTGTCCGCAGTGCACTGGTGCATCCATTTTGTTTATATTACATATCGATCAACCCTGATATTTATTGCATTTGCACGCATCAACATATTTACAAAAACATCCCCTACCTTTAGTTTTCAAGTGAGCGGAGAACTTCAACTAACGCGGAGGAACCCCGCGTGCTACACCCGCGATTAGCTCGGCGCGACTGCCGGAGAGCCCGACGGCTCCTTAGGTATGTTCCTCTCCAGCCTCCCCCGCGCGCCCGACACCCGCCCCTCGCCGGACCGCCCTTCGATCCGGCCCGGGATGAAAAGCGTACGAACTTTCAGCTTAATCTACATCAAAACTTTCTCGCTGTTTTGGGTGGAAATTTTTAAAGATTCTTAGAACAATTTTTTGCTGTAACTGAATTACTTATTAGTAATTTTATTTTTGAGCAAGCTCCATGGTCCAGGTGTTAGTTGACTAATTGATTTGAGCAGAGCCGCGCGAGCCCTAAGGAGCGCCTTCAAGAATTTTTAATCAAAATAAGGTATTCTGCAGTGATTTTTCTCATTCTGGGCAACAATTTGAAAAAACCAAATATAAACAATGGGAAAATTAATAATATAAGATGGCGACCGGAAATTGTCGAAATAAAACGTAATATAAGTAAGTAAATTAGTAAGCTATTGTTAATTTAGTTAAACTAATTTTGATGTAATTATATCACATTTTACGAAATGTTCTCTGTTTTTGGGCCACCCTGTAATAATATTTTATAAGTGTGGATTTTTCTCAATATTCCGTTTCCCTATCGAGCTATTTATTTTTTATATATTTTTAATTTTTTCACGCCAGGTTAAGTTTTATACCATTGATACCGATATGTATTTATTTCTCAGAGTAGGTTATTAACATACCTTGAACCATTTACCATTTACCTTGAAAATAGAAATAAGATCCGCCAAATAATGTTCAATAACGAACAAAAATTTTCACAAAATGGTGTAAGAAACCTATTAGGCAGATAATTTTTATTTTTATTTATTTTACATCTAGTGTTTATGCCGAAAAGTAATGCTTTCAATATAATTCAAAAGATTTATGACCGAAGGGATTTATGAAGGGCCGTTCGTCCGACTTATGAAGTGACATAAACTTGTTTTTATTAAATTCGTGTTGTCTAGACTAGCTAGGCCCATTTTCATTAAATTAGTATCAATTACCGCAGATGCTGTGAACGTCAAATAATATATATATATTAACCATCTGTTATCTGTAATATTAATATGGAAACGATAACTATCAAAAGAAACAAAAATACAAATGTAAACAACAAAAATAATGATGGAATCAGGAAAAACATTATTTTTTAATTTGTAGGGTTAACCATTATTAGAAAACCTCGACTTTTGGTTACTGAAATGTACAAAATTAGAGAAATGTAAAAAAAAATTGTTGCTACCGGAATTCGATTTTATATTTATATCTTTCTAATTAATACATTTAATTTGTATTCATATATTAAGGGGTTAGGACGGTGTTTAAATGAAAGAAATGAGATTTCGGCGTGTTGGGGTGTTTATTGCGATGGAGACAGATGAGAATGAGTATAATGGACGAGTGAAGATGTGAAGTTCGAAGTGAAGCGAGTTGGCGGTCTTGCTCGGCGCGCGTGGGCCGACAAGACCGCCGTTGTCAAACGATGAAACTGGGGAGACTGCTTGGTGTTGAATGCGTGAGTCAGACTTGTAGCAGCGGCCGGCAGCGCTGTCGCTAGCGTCGATGCCGAATCCTGATCGCTACATTATATATTTACTTACTGTAAAAATGCTTTTGAATATATAACAGAGAAAACATTAAGTAACCTCAACCTAGAGATATTAAAAACACGTCCGATATTTTCGCTACTTTGGTGAATATTTTTTTTACTGACTAATGACCTAGAAGTAAGTGAAAATAGATGGCGAAACGTAATATCATTATGGATGAGTGAAAAATGTACAGAAAAAATGTATTCATCGAAAAAATTTCATTCAGTTTCGATTAAAACATATTTGATGTTAAAACTGAGAAATATATCTGTTCAATCTTCATAACTTATTTACGAATGGTTATATTATTACTTGCCAAGTTGAAGTTGTACCTTCGAACTGAAGTAGCGTTTATCATGTGGGTGCGTTGACTGCCGCCAATTTCGTCCTGCCGTGTGGGAACAAATTTTTATCTCGAAGTATCGTCCTGCTATGTGAAGCTGATATTAAACTGTTTGTGTGTAATCGGTATCTCGCTACCGTGCGAACCGATTAGTGCCGTACCTACTTCGCGCTATTGTGCACGGTGCTTGTTTGACACTTCGCGCTACCACCGAAGTGTGCGTCCAATAGTGCTCGTGCGGACCAACACAGAACGTTTTCTGGAGCTGGAAAACCTGTGAATCCAGTGAAAGAAATTCCTGATACCCAAAAGAGGATTTCACAAGTGGGCCGTGTTTTCTGGTTCTGGGTGGTCTTTCAGCCGCCCCCTGTTATCTATTCCTGTTCCTCTCCCAAATTCCTTCCACCCTTCCTCCATCTATTATTTCCCTACTCCCTCGTTCAGACAATATCAAAACGAGGATGATTTGCAGTTGCTTTGAATGTTATACTTTCTAATGGAAATTTGTCAGCCAGTGCACAGCGGTACAGAGTGGAATTCTGGTACTATCACTGACGTATAAAAAAGAAGCCTGTAGCTGGCTGCACTTTCATACAAAGATGAAATAAAGAGCTCCGAATGTACAGTAACAGTAGAAATTACATCACTTATCATGTGCGGGAACAGCGATTCAAATACACCGCCATCGTCGCTGTCCCCAGCTGACCAAAGGTACAAGCGACATCTGCATATAGAGTCCAGGCTTCAGCGGAGAGAAACCGTGCCTAATCTGACCCAATCGCCCGCCGGCGGCACTTTTTTCGCTCAATCCCAGCGAGTCTCAGAATTCTAGAATTTTCCTTTCCTACCCCTGACCGACGACACACAAACCGCACGTTTCATTCCAACTACCAAATCCATTTGTAATAGATAAGTCTATTTAATAATTCATAAAAAAATATCATTCAGAACAAGAGAACCATCATTAATTCCCTCTAATTCTGTGCACAAAGGAAGAAATGTCCTCCTTCATAAACGGATTCAGACCAGATCAAACGAACTGTATGATTTCTAAAATAAATTAAATTAATGAAGAATTAACTAATCACGAAAAAATATTATAAGTCATGTTAAACACCGCTCACACCAGAGAGTCGGTGCCGAGTGCCGAGTGCCGAGTGCCGAGTGCCGAGTGCCGAGCTCCAGCCGCAGCTTTACGCCCGCAACTCGATGTCTCAGAAGCGGAACGAATGAGGAATGGTTATGCGACTGTTGGTGGCACCAGAAATAGAGCACGTCCGCAGAAAACTCGGCTTACTCTCGACCAGGTAAACCAGATGCTGGAAGATGGTCATGTTAGATTAACAATCGGCAAGCGTACATGAGAAGATGTGTGAATATAGATGAGGCTAAACCGAAGAGGTTGTAAGTATGTTAATTGATAAGTCATATTGTCAAATTTAAGATTTTATTATAAATATGACGTATTTTAATTACGTTTCCAGAGTAGCAAAAGAGCTTCTAGAAAGTATATGGAGTTTTTCCTGAAATGTCATCTAAGCATTTTTTAACTTTGAAAGTAAACTATCCTTTCTGCCTGCCAAATAAATCTATACTTTTTTAGAGTTTAACACGATACGTACGAGATATGTGAACATTTTATTCTTACACTATATATGTACTTAAAAAATACACGTGTTGATCTATACACCAGTGGCTACTGTCCCCTTCAAAGAGTGCTCCCCTTGAAAGAGGAAGATCCGTTACTCAGAACCCTCCTGCAACAGAACCCGCGTGCAATTCGAGAATACTCCTTGGCCAAACTCGGACTCGCGATCATCTGACGTCATCGTCGTAACGAGGGACCGCCGAAGAAGAAGAAGAAACTCCCCTTGCGCGTCTATATACGCTGATCTAGATGGCGTTCCCCTTTCTGGAAGCAGGCCTGGAACGCATATTCTGGAATACTGTCGAGCACCTTTTCGGTGGCTAAATATTGATCTTGAGCAGAAAGATCTTCGAAAGTCACCAGCTTTTTCAGCTTGAAATTTTCGCACGTGTATGCAAATACTCGATATAATTACGATACGGCGATTACTCGGCCATTCTGGGAATTAAATTGATACGCCTCGTATTGCTTTACCCGCCGGAAGGGCGAGGATAGTTTAACAAAGCCTCAGCATTGCGTAATTCAATATTTGTCAACCCCTTGAAATAAGAGAGGTTCCAACTTCCACTTCAAAGAAGAGGCAAATTTCTTCCCTTAATTGCTATTCCATTATTTAGGAAATAAACAAAATGTTCGATGTTAATTAACAAATTAATTTCTGAAATGTGAATTTGAATTAATAAATTTGTGAAAATGTCCTCAAGACTCCGAGGAATGCTTTTAACAAATTGGTACAATTTCAAAAACAATAGAATGGGAAACCTACCAGCTCCTAGCTATGTAAATAATATTATATTTTTGTATACCATATACTATTTGGCTATATACATGTATTCCAAATAATGAATGAACGTTGGATATTTCTGAAACCGAAGTAGCTATTTTTATTTACTAACGACTTGCGCGAAAAGCTGATAACTTATGGCTTCCCTAAAAATGTTCTTAGATTTTCACGGCGTTCAGAATCATCTGTGTATAGTTTTTTGGGCTAATCAGCCCTGATGATGGACCCTGCAATGGGATCCGGAACGTCGGCCAGAAATATCAGATATACTATATACAAAAAAATTAGGGCTTCCCTTTCAAAAATAATTCATGTTTCCGCGTTGATCGGCGATTTTAAATTAGAAAAACACATTAAATAGGATCGATATAAATATTTTTAGTGAAAAATTATTGTTTTTTTTATATAAAACTTGACTTTAAATAGTAGCTGAAGCCTCAAAGCATGTAAATAAATATAATATACTATTTAAAATAATTTGTGTTCACTAAAACAAAGTGTTTTAAAAACGTCGAAATTTGATAATATGTACTGCAAATTGAACGGTTTATAACTCTATTCAGACTTGAAGATTATAAGAAAATATATTTTGACTAAATATCTCATCACTTAGGCTAACATGATTAATAACCAATTTGATCATTGAATAAATAATCCGCTATTTAACATATTCCTTATTTCAACGTCTCCTTATCAATCACCTCCCAATTCGACTGGAGAAAGATCCTGAGGTTTAGATGGGTCATCGCTCAAAGGTTCTCGTTTTATCTCGTCTGTCTGGAAAAAATATGCTTCGGTTAGTTATATCTAAAATATCAGGTATCTACATAAAACATATTCTTTATACTGCTAAATGCCTTTTTAATCACAGACCAGTAAATGAATAGACATGAAATAAAGTGTACATATAGGAGAGGGCACACATTCTTGATGGAAACATAAATCCGATTATTTATGACACATTTATGCAACGGTAGAAGTTCGCCCCCGCTGCGTAATTGATGTCGTTGTAATATTTTATTTATATGGAATAGTTCAGTTGTACATCAGTCCTGATGAAGATACGTTAGTATCGAAATCAGCTGACGTAAAAATAGCTCGCAGTGGTTTATACAAAGTTATTTTAGGCACAATTTTTAATTATGTCTAACCACAATGTTAACGCTACAAACACCAATAAATCTATCAGTAAGTCTGATCTCTATAAAATGCAATAGATAACGTTGAAATGAATGATTCGTAGAGTAGATCGCTTGTTTTACAGGTCCTTACAGCCGAAGGGAAAAATTACAAACGCTATCTAACAAGTCCAATTTTCAGTTAGTAAGCAAACAAATTCAATACACTATCATTTGCTTTCGGGCCCCGCCCCTTCTAGGACCGGCCCTGCTGCACGAGTCCAGTTTGATTTTAATAAATATATGTATACATAAAAATCAATAAATAAAATAAGGCAAACAAAATATTAATTTCACTCTTTACTTCTAGTAAGAGAATAATAATGGTTTCTCATTAGGCTAATGACCTGCCAAGCCCCGAGCTGGGAGCCTGAGAGAGCTAACGGTACGTGACAGGCGATCCTACTCCTGCGGGGTCCAATTGTCTCCCTCGCTAATGGTACAAATAAGACAAAATGTATTTACTTATTTTAATCCACGCGAGGGTGGAGTTCACATCTCGAGAAGGGGGGATGAAACGGCTGCTGTCACAACTGGAAGGCTATTCTAAGAATGAAAGTTTCGCTTCGTAATGTTTGTAAATTAATAGAAATCGATACTCAGCTAACTTAAAAGCTCCAGATCAGCTCAGATCAGCTCCACCACAAGAAGAGACAGAAAATATTAATGTGGTCACGACTCATTGTAAAGGGTGACGACGTTACCCTGCTATACATGCTTCAGTTGACAGTTCTGGATTTTTGAAAATCTATGTATATCTCCGGTTTTATGTGGGTATTCCGCATAACCCGCATCGGCAGAAATTATCTAACCGCAATCGGTATCGGTATCGGACCTACTAAAAACAGTCTCGGGATGGAACGGAGATACAGATCGCGAATTGTCGGAGACCGAACGGCTCCATCAGCAGAACGGACCCAGGAGATGCACAGAAGATCATCATCAGAGAGCACCCGAGAAATCGCGACCGGACAAAACAAGTTAGTGACTTTGTCCGCATAATTCTTAGAATTGCATACTTACGTTACCAATAGAAAACTCAGGACAAACTATTACCTATCGACAGATGTTTACACGAACACAGCTTAAAAGCGTAGATGGCAAATAGGTGAGCCATATTTCAAGATGCAGAAAAAATAATACACAAGAAATATTCTAAAATTAACCTACAAAAACACACTGAGGTCGACGTGACGAAGATTGGCGAAGAACCTAGGTGGCATTTATTTTAATTTTAAAAACTGTTAACCTCTGAGTCAATAATAATAATGAATAGTTCGGGTGGTTCGCAGACCAGCTATTTCGAGCTGCTGCTAATAAAATATTGATCGCTAACGTTCATTAACCGGACAAGCACCTGTGGAGGTTTATCGCCTCCACTCTATCGACCCTAAACGCACCTTGCATACACCGGTGCGCAAAACAGAACTCCTAACAGCTATAAACTTACCCGGTACCGACACCAGGCGACAATAACCATGCGACCGGCAGCCATCTGGATGACCGTATCCGCGAGCTTCACCCGTCTCGCTGCTTTCTTTCCGGCCGCAGCTCTTCGCTTATAGATATAGATTTGATTGTACAGTTTAAACCACTTCTGTAAACTGTACCTGTCAATAAGCTACGTGTCAATGGAAGTAATTTATCATTTCATGACCTGCTCTGGCCACACGCGTACACAATACACTCCGCGATCATCAAACAAGTGACACGTGATTATTGGAGCACCACTACAGATTTATCATTCGCTCAATCTGCCAAATCGTTCTGATTCACAATAATTCTAAAACGCTTTTTCATAACCTCTCTTAATTTCAAACCACGTACGCTAGAAAAAGAGGAGTTCGCCCTCATACAACGATGGTGAATACCGAAAAACTTCAAATATAAAAACTGATAAATGCATTTATTAAATCTTTGTCATCAAAAAATGTACAGAGTATATACAGAATGTAACAGACCTAGTCCACAATATTTTATGAGTGGGGACACCTGACTAAATTACGTGTCGAAAATGTTCAAAGAATATGTCCAAATTCTACACCGTTACGGTAAACATTATTGTTTGAAATTTTTACAAATTCATGTAAATACTTCAAAAAAAAAATTTGAAAATGTATCCATTATTAATCATCTGACAAAAAATAGTCTGACCGTTGCAAATTCGATTCTTTTTAATTTTTGGAATTCAATATATAATATAATTTGGAATCAATAAAATATTTCATTTAATCGAAATAATCGCATAATTATGAATCTTTTAAATGCATAATATCTCTGACATGGTTGAGATTACGCACATTTTTCTTGAACATTTTCGATTCGTAATTTAGTCAGGTATCCACCCATAAAATATTGTGGACTAGGTCTGTTACACCTGTATGTAGGTAATACACGAAGAAATAAAATTTCAGTCATTAAAAAAGCGTATTAGATGTTGGTCGAGTGTGTCAGTGGCCTGGTGGTGTCATTTCCGTAGAGCGGCGGTCTGTCGTAATCTGCAGCGGACGTGCTGCTTCCGGAAGAGTAGGTTCTCGAACTTTTAGACGGCCTCGTTTGTTGCGCGGGTCTCGGTCCATGGCGAAGTTCTCGATACCTAGAACATGCACAATCGCATTATTTGTTCATCGAGATTATTCGGACAGGGGTAATCAAATGATATGATACCACAGCGTTAACGAGATGACAATTGTATTAAGAGTAAATAATGGCAGAAGATAACGAGAAAGACCTCGAGCAAACTGGGGACGTAATGAAGGACACTCGCATAAGCCAGGAGACCGTCTGCAAAAGTCCAAATAATTGGGAAAAGGGGAAAATTAAAAAAAACGAAGAACATCCATGGCAGAAATGTTTTCATCATTTTCTCAATTTTAAGATGTAATAACAGCGCCACAAAGGTCACTCTTCAGCGGGAGCACTGGATGAGCCACGTACATTTACCAATTACCGCCGCGCACTACACAAAATTCTCAGCGCATCATTCTGACAAAATAATTCAACATTAAACCATCTTCCCAAATATCTTCGAATGAGATACTTCACGAAAAGTAAACAAACAGTTTCCAATAATTTTAAATAAGAGAAAGTATCTTGACCTTGGACCTTTATAACTGGTACTTACATCATAGCATGCTGCATAGCATCCAAATTTAGGAGTTCGGTACCTAATAAGGTAATAGTATTTATTATATTTATGTGCTGAAGACTACTGTTATTATTGTTAGACATTACTGTTAAAAAAATAGAGGAAACATAATTCAAATAAAACCAGAAAAGACTTAAATCTATACTCGATACGCAACCTGCAACCTTGCTGCGATACGAAAAAGAAAAATGTTTACTTTGGACTAATTATAATCATTGCGTCTACAGCTGCTGCCTGCCAAGATGGAGAGCCTGCCCGGCATCGGGGCCAGGGTCAAATCACGGGACCTGCAGAGAAATAAAATAAAAGTATTTCGTAGCAGTCCAACCCAAAAATGAAGCTATCCGGCACCATATAGTACAACTGTGATATCTATGGAATGAGGACGGATAACAGGCGCACGTTCAAGCGGTACGTCAGGGAGAATGTTTAAGTATGACGGACCGCGGGAGAACGGTCTCTTTCGCTCCACGTCTTCCAACGCGGATATATCTAAGAACTTGTTAATATTGTGATGGTGAATTGTTACCTGTACGATCGAGTGTTTTCTACGTCACCATCTCAGCCGGTATTCATCGGGGAAGGGTTATAACAAGTGGCGCAGCCGAATGTAGACGCCTTATTATGAATTTACCTTTCCAAAAGCAGTTGTTTGACCTTCTTCTTCCACACAAAGATCACGAAGATGTAGACTCCGAGCAAGGTGTTGATGATGTCTGTGAAGATCCAAATTTCAACGGAACCTCCCAAATAGAAACTCAATATCTCTGTGATCCAGCTGACGCCCATGACGAGAAACAACTTGAGGTATATACTGAATCTGTAAGTTAATTGGTGATATTAGTTTTCGCACCTCTCTAACTACATGTTATAACGCACTTTAATGTTTATTTGACATTGTAATTAAATTAATTGTTAGTCTTGTCTCGTAAGCCTACTACATGTACATTAGAATACTTCTAAATTTAAACTGGAAATGTAACGAACATTTTTTTTATACAAATTCAATAAATCAATTAGAAAGATATGCAGATGAAATCAATTTATCGAAAAAATATTTTTGTTGCTACCGGGATTTCGATCTTTCTCTATCCGGGGAAATGCATTAACCGATTACCCTACACCAACATGACGACAAATTTTCGATTTCTTTGACATGGACGATAAATATTTTAATCTTACGCGTCAAGCAGCTGCTAGGCTAGCTAGGCGCGTAACGTATTTCAAAAATACTCGATATGGAGCGCTTGTACAAGAACGACATTTTATAACATCGACAAAGGTCGATACAAAAGGCATCGTTATGACAGCTGGGTGCGCACCCAACTCAACAGTTTACAAAAGTTTTACACGTGTACACACACTAGCGATGTTGGATATCGTCGATTTGCTGGAACATCGGCTCCAGTTCCAGTTCCAGACCGGTTACTTATAAAATCGGTTCCAACTTTCGATATGCATGATCGAATTAGACCAATTAGGTAAAGTCCAAAAATGCTATCAACACCCTTTATATCGCACACGATTGAGAGGTCGCCGAAGTGACGCCAATAAAGTGAGGTGACAAGGACACGAGGCATTTACTACAGTAATTTAAAAGTATATAATCAGCGGGGCGCCAGCTAATTAAAAACCAAACGTGAGTTAGATTACAACAAACAAATATTGTCATTTTTTTAATAAAATTCGCCTTGCTGGCGCCTGTTCAAGCTTGCTGAAATAGTGTTAAAAATAATAATAATGGTATTGTTTGTAACGAAATAAAAGGAAGTATTCTGCGGGCGGGAATTCATTCTCGATTCTGTCGCCACAGTGTCCCAAGATTGAACATCTTTCTGTGTTTCATTTCTTCTAACCTCATCATCGCCGGTTGAGAGAAGCGGAGATCAGCAAACCACCATTGCTATCTTGTGACTGAACGCTCCACCGCTTACCACTCCTATGATACATATTTAAAAATGCCATGGTTCCAAAAAATTCTTTATGGTACCGATTTCAAGTTTTCAAATTATTGACGACTTTCGTCGCTTTAACCAGTGAATCAGATATTTCTTGTTTCCTACGATACTAAATAGATTCTACGAAACTGGTTACTTCGAAACTAGTAACTTGATTGTAACCGGTTAAAAATCACCGGTACACACATTTAACTATCGCTAGATACCCTTATGTATGTATGTACACGGATGAGATTTATCCCAGAGATTTGTATCAAAGGCAAGTAAAGAACGATCGGAGATTTGGAGATTTGTGAAGTTATGGAAGATTGTTTGTGTGGGTATGTGTTGAAATCGTATCAGAAGGATTTTGAAGGTTATTATTAAATTATGTGTTAAATTATTAATATGAGGACACTGGATTCCCCAATATTTCATCCACAACTCTCGTACTCGTTTGAAAGTCGCGGAATGACTTGTGTATGCGTGAATGTGGCAGGCGGTAGGTTATGAGAACAGAACTAGTTTATTGTAGTGCTAACTTATTATCGAAGGCGATTCCTGGAGCTGTTGACTGGAAGGTGACGATGAGAAGTGACGCTCATGAGATGCCCTTCTCTAACGACGTTGGCCGCAATGATATTGTCGAACGCCGTCTGTACTGAGTATCTTTACGACTGATGGGAGTTTAGTTTTGTGCACCGGTACTTGCTGGGGTGTTCGACATGTGAAAATTAGACATAAATAAAATGTCGCAACCAGCATAATACCGATCTTCACCGACAAATCTCTGAGACGAGAGCGAGAGATGAAAGTCTCATCATGTAGAAAATTTATTATTAAGGAGAACACATTCTTATTGTGAAGTTGTAATTATTCAGTTCCCCGGATTGGAAGAGATCCAGGTTCGGATCCCGGTATCAACGACAATATTTTTCGATAAAATTGATTTTATATGTATATCTTTCTAATTAATATTTTTAATTTGTATTAGAAAGTTTCTCCTCACCTTTGTGTGTCCTTTTGATACTGGGAACTCCTGGAATTGTCTTTCTCCTTCAGCATCGCCGTCTCCCGTCTAACCTTCAGGATCTTGAAAGTGGTACACCCGAACATGACGAGGTTGCACACCACCAGAATCAGAATCGGAATATACACGTACACCAGCTCTGCTTTTTCTAAAATCAATCAAAAGTAATAAAAAGCTCGGCGAAGGATTTCTTAAAAGATTACAATCGAAATTCTAAAAATACTTCTGGTATGCTAGTCAGGTAGTGGATGACGTTAAGGGAGGCTTAAGGGAGACTGGGAGCCTGAAATTTAGGTTGATTTTAGATTAGATGATTTTTTAGATGATTATTGGAACTCATTCATGTACATACTTACTCTCCCCGGTGTATTTATTTGAAACAGAAAAAAATATCGTATACTTACTCATTTAAAATTTAAATTGATTTAAAAAAACTTTTTTTTTTGTAAATTTGAGAAAAGTTTGAAAAAAATAATTTTTTTTAAATGTTCCATTGGAATAAAAAAATTCTTACGCTACATTGTAGATAATGATATTTTAAATCGGCCAATTTTTGGAATTTTTCCAAGCGAGTATGCTTACATTGAAGTAAAAACATTAAATTTTCGAAAAATGCAATAATAATAAAATAAAAAATGTGTCTTAACCCATAAATCGATCATTCTCTTCGATTTAGTAAAGATAAATCTCAATCAAATCGGAACTATTCGCCGAATTGACACGGTGAATATTTTAGGTGCATTTCTCTGGAATAAATCCAACGTGTAACAACTTGACTTTTTATTGACCGAGTACATCCTGAATCTTGTAATATTTCATATTCACCTTCTTTCGCTTAGAATATTTTTAGCGTAGCGTAGCTCAGAAGCGTATAGACTAACCAGAAAACCAGCATCTAGTCAATGCTATCTGGGGCCTGATGAAGTTGTCGGGTATCCCATCGTAGAATTGCATGAGGGCGCTCACGCCCGTCAGCAGGCAGGGGAGCCCCCAGCCGTACAGGGAGTACAGGCAGAAGCGACGCGCTTCGGATCTCTTCTTGGCTTGGCGCGGGACGCGCGCGCTGCAACCGACACGAAGGTGATCTAACATTGGTAAGAGATTAGTCACAATTACGAGACAAATGCAGTTGTCATTTTCTTTATCTTTGTCGGATCCAGATTCCAGGCTCCAGGCAGGTTAATATTGATAAAACATTGTCTCCATTTCTGTACTACGGCTCGTAGTTCATGATGTGTTGTGACGTAATCATTTTCGGGGCCCGTTATCGACAGAAGATATCCCTTGCACATTAAATCGCTCCAGGGTTTTAGTGTGTATATAGTTCGGTACAAATAAAGGATGACATACATTCTCTTAGTACCTTGCGACCTTAGTAAACTGTAACACAGCTGTATGTTAACAATACGTAAAAATATTGCATATGACTGGGAATGAGAATGGCGGCAACAGCCAATATAATAATTATTGTACTAGCAGAAAACAATTGATTGTTTAAATAGTTATAAAAAGGACACTTCTATATTGAAAGTACTTATACTTTATCAAAAAAGGGAAGGGACAGATTATTTTTGGGGTCTAAATAATTTGGTTTGCGTCTTGGCTAATTAAAAGATGATACTACTCTTCCAGCCCGAATTTGAGTCTGCGCTACCAGAATCTTATTTTTAGTCAGACAGATGTCTTAGCCCACTCAGCCGCAACCGGTTACACTCTTAACGTGTCTCGATATTCTTCTCGTGACACACACGATAACGACAATTTAAAACCCCACTTTTAAATAATCCAATAGATGTTTGTCTTTGATAACAATGTATAGTTTTATCGCGTTTTACTGCTGTATGAAAAATTCTCCTTAGATTTTTTTAAAAAGCTTCAAAATTCATGCAATATATTTTGTGCACATACCCAAAGGTCAACCATATATCGAAACACAGTATATTCAGCCAGAAGAAACTCGCCATGATGAAATAGTAATTGAGGAAAGCTGGAACAATGGAGACATACAATCTGTTTAATTATATGTTTAATGTGAACACTTTAATTTCGAAAGAAGTTCTAAACACAGGCGATTTAATTAGTTTCAGTTGCACATAAAATGCACCACTCCCAGAACATACAGCATTCCATAAACATCAATTATATAGCTTTACATATTTATTCTTCTTTAAGCTTCATGGGACATGGAAGTCCATGACAGCGGTGACAGAGCGCCATCCACTCGCCTACTTCTTGAATTGTCCGTCTTAACATTATCTGTCCATCTGTGTCTCGGTCTTTCCCTCCACCGTGAGAGGACTGATCTATTCTTACTACTCGTCCCATCCATTGAAGCCTCCTCGCTTTCACCTTCCTGCGAGCGAGGCTAAATATGGACCGAGAAGATAGACACAGATTGATAGCAAATAACGATGGAGAGAAAAAAATTGCGAGACACTTAGGGTGGCCTTCATCCAGTGATGTATGGAAAATGGCTGAAGGTGAAGATGATAGCGATGAATAAATTAATCAACTAGAAAGATATTCAGAAAAAATTTATAAAAAAAATATTTAATTGCTACCGGAATTCGAACTTTCCAAGCTTTCAAAAAAATAATTTGTATTAAATTTGGATATCATTATGCTCTGAAAATGCAACTCCACAACAAAAAAATGTGTTCTCCTTAAAAAGATTAATAAATTATTAGATTTAAGCTTGCAAAATATAAAGATTGTGTCATAATGAGAAAAATATCTTTATCGTCAATATTAAAACTTTTTTCAAAATCATGTCCCAATGACAGTTTTTATTCTACATAACCAGTTGACTATCGATGATTACCAAATACTTCATAATGAACAGATAATAATATAATGTAATACGTACTCAAACAGTAGCATCGCAAGCGTGACAAAAGTGTATTCTCCTGCTGTAAGACCAAGGTTAGAGTGAAGGCCATCGCGAGACCAAATACGTAACACATGAGAGCCTTCCCGTGCAGGTTCCTCAGCGAGGGAGTGAAGACGTACACCAGGAAAGTGGCCAGCAAGAAGACTATTGAAATTATCAAACCTGAAAGAAATTTATTAATACAGTGCGGACTCATACCGCGAACTTAATTCATTTCACAATCCGTTTCATGGTATAAAATATTTAATATATTAAATATATTTAATTGATATCGGACCCTGGACAAAAAAAGACCACAATTTAGAAACATTCTATGATTATAGGTTTATGCTTCTTCACAATCAGAACTTTTAAGTTCTTCAACTTTTTCTGCTTGTTTTTTCTTTTTAACGCTGGGGAATTAATCTAATGTTGATAGCTTTTCTCCATTTTAAAGGAACTCCTAAAGTAGTGAAGCGCTATGTCGTCCAAGAGGTCTCCCTTCCCCCCTGTTCAGTTCAGATGGTCAGGGTGCCACTCCAAAACCTTGTGTTATGAAGCTTCTTCCATTCCTGTAGAATCTCCTTGACTGTATCTGAGGACATTGAACCACTTTTGGCTATGTTTTCCTCTTCCTCCTTTTCCGAGGAAACTTTTTTTTTCCATTTGAACCTGATGTCTATGCATCTCTTTCAGTTCTTCTGTGGTCAGCTGCACTTCATGCCCCTTTATTAACTCCTCAACATCTTCTTGCACTTCCAAGTTTAGATCCTTAGCTGCTGCCACAATGTTCTTCACGACTCTGGCTCCATTATCAGGTTCTTCTTCTTGAACACAATTTGGCTACAGATTTGGCCACAAGATAGCCGAAGTGAGCCAAAGAGCATTCGTGGTATGAAAACATTTTATTAATATTCAATACTTTTATCCTCATTTCACTTTCTTCAGCCCTACTGCATAGTAAGCATAATTGGACAAACTTACTTTACATCAGTGCCAGCTATCACCTCCTCGACACCCTCGGGCAGAGTCTTTCAGGTCGCCCATATGCGGAGATAATCAGAGCCCCCTTTTCAAATAGGTTAGAAAAAAGTTACATGACTGATGGGATAAGATCCCGTAGACTGTATCGAGAATAATATTAATCAGTTGACACAACCCGAAGTCTGAAGGAACATAAGGGCAGATGGATCTGGCCTACCTTGCTGTCCTGGGTTGAGCGTCATCTTCACCTCCGGTTGACGAGCATGTCAAAGGTTGTGCCGAACCAAGAGATCACTGCACTTTCAAAACTATTGAATACACTTCCTGCCACTACACGGCGCGAATGTAGGACAACAGAAAAAAGGCACAAGATCTTGATAGTTCGCGGTCTGAGCGCAATATGTCCCCCAGTGGGTAAAATCGCAAGTGATCAGTTGGCCAGAGCGGGACAAGTATAGATTATTGGTTTGTATATAGGATAGACAAAATGGATAAGGAGTGGGGTATTCTACTTACGTCAACACACTTGTAAAATCTACTAGAAATTTACTCTTTAAAACTTAGAAAAGATTTGTTATGATTTCGACAGTCCACTAGTTATAATTTTATTGATACTGGAATAGTTAACAATTATTATTTATATGAATTTTTAGAAGACTTACCTATGCGGTATGCTATCATGTAATGAATATCTTGTTTTACAATGTTCCTTCCTTCCTTTACCAGATATTGGGGAATTTCAAAGTGGACAACGGCCACAATGCTCCAGTTTGCATCAAGCCTTTTGGGATCCTCGGTAAAGGCTTCCAAGCAATAGTTTGTTTGGTTGTAATCTCCCAGCATCGGATTTGAATTAGGTAAGTAAAGATGCCCATTCTGTAGGGAGACAGCAAGATGTTGATGATGGGATATTTATTTGTATCGTATTTCTGTGATTGTGATCAATTATTAACTCTCAGACAGCTTCAACGATGATTCACTAAAAAGGTTCTCTAAATAAAATTGAAAAAATAAATGGTCATCCGGCACTAGGTTCTTAATCACAGTAGTCGCCACGCTTTGTAGTACAACTACAATTGAACTTTTATTTCTATATTTGACCGAGCCATTTCTTGAAAATCTCAACCTACTCACTTCTCTCTACGATTTATATTACTTAATACAAACACTCCACTGAAAATTACTGAAAACCTCATTTAGAGTAATTAATAATTGAAGAATGAAGTTGTTATGTTAAAATACAATGTTTGGAGCAAATAGAGTTCAAAGTTATTCCAGTTTAACATTTTTTTCAACACAAAAACACCTTTCAAAAATGTTTTTAGTTTTTCATGGCCGTTTAGAATCTTCTGTGTACAGTTTTCTGGGCCGCTTATATCTGACCTTTCTGGCCGACGTTTTGGATCACATTGCGGGGTCCATCATCAGGACTAATGTGATGGGTGACTGTTGGTGTTGTGATTAAGTACCGGCTTGTAGTACCATGTTGAAAGCAGAGTGTGTCACTTTTAGGTACTGGCATGCAATGTTGTGTGAAACGAGTAGATATGTGTAAGTTTTTTTTTTTCTATTTTAAAAAAAATAGTGATGCGTACATGGAATATGCATCATATCAATATTCTTACTATTTTCAAACTAAGCTAATCGCTTGTACTATGAAAATAGGACTAACTAACCTCCGATCACTAGATTACTTGGCCAGCGTCTTAACCACTAGACCAACAAGCTACTCAAATTACTAAGTTTCATCTACTTTCGAATCACTATCTGTGCAGACTCTTCAAATCCTATGGCTTTAAAGCCATAATACCGGCTGGATATTACGAAATTTTTAATTTGAGGCCATCATCCCTATTAATGTTCACTGGGTGTTTATATATTTCTCCTTAACCAGACTTGCATAATGACTCTAGGACTTTCTTAGAATTTTCAGCTTAAATGCAAAACGTCAGTCAGAAAGGTCAGATATACACGGCAATAATAAGGCAGCTAATGCCCAGTAAACTGTACACACAAAATACACCTTTTATATTTACTTATTCTGTGACACAGTAAGGAGATCTTGACATTCGTTGTGCTCAGTTAAGAATTAACTAAGAATTTAAGGCTTCGGTGAATGAAGGTGTTGTGTATCATTCTTTAGCAATAGCTTTAATAAAATTGTTTCATTTTACTGCATAAATAAGATCCATTTGACATTGCTAGGACGTGACATCCACCGGGACATCTTTTTTATGTGGTTCAATTATTCAGAACCACATGCTCTCGACAGTATTGAATATGAGACAACTTGCGGGGCCAGGAGAAGCTGTGTATAAAAACATGTGAAAAGAGACCAGAAGTGTAGTGGACTAAAACTACCAAAATGATGCGGATGAGATATGTGGAGACGCTTGGTCCAGGGTATGATCTCAAGCCTATGAAAAAACGAAAGAATTGATTTGATGACACATTTTTTCTTCCTTAGCCTGTCTGCGTTAATTTCTGAACATAGACCTGCCTTATTGCCTTCTACAATACCTGGTTTTGTGCGGCTCTCTTCAAGTACAACGACCAGTTTACACATTTACTTATTAAAAATGATCTAATTACTAGAATACGATTACATACTTATCATTGGAAATGAGCAAAACCGTGATTGTAACTGTGATTTGTTTTGGATTATAAGGATAATTATTCGCAATTCGGTAAACAATCTCTGGTAGTATTATTGCAACTGTGATTGTGTTTGATTGTAATGATCCTTGGTGATTGATTATTCATAATTCTTCAAGCAATTGGTACACTATAAAATAAACCTGAAATAGTTCAATACAGTAAAACTCTGTTAATTCGTAAAACATGGGACCGAAATTTAAAAAAAAAAAAAGAATTACGAATAATAAGAACAAAGGTTTTTAAAGATAACATTAGAAATAATTTTTTATAAAAACGCGTTAATTTATTGCGTCCGCGATTTAGTGCCCGCCGCCGCTGTTGACATTGCGATTTTCATGATGACTCCATTATTTCAGCTCCTTATGTGTCAAAATTTTTATCAAATAACGTATTTCTCCTGAATAAGAAAGGTGTCTAGTCAGTGGTGACGCGACAGTCTCTCAAGGCAACAAAATCACGCATATTAATTTGATTGGCGGTCGAACTCACCTTTTCTATCCAAATTGGAATATTTAAAATGCGCGTGAAAAATAATTTAAAACTTTTAAATCTTCATGTCTCACTGGCCTTGTTGATTGAAGCTAATTATTTTCCCGCAATTTTTCTAGCTCGAACTCGGAGAGATATTCGGGATTCGATTTTTTCCACCATTTGATATCAATTTATTGTTGGTTTTCAAAATAAGCACCATTTATCCAAATGGTCTAGGATTTACACGAATTACAAGATGTTGGTGCCATTTTAGAGAACGAAACGTGAAAAAAAATTAATAAAATATGTCAACGTATTTAAATATGAAAGATTTATGTAGTTTCTTTAGTAACTACATATGCAAATTGCAACGTTTCATAAATATAGAAACTAGATCAAGTGATTAAATGAAAACATTATTTTAACAACAAATTTTATAAAATACATATCATATTACGTACATCAGTTATTCCATGTCATATGGCAAAACTCAGTTCGGCACCTGTCACGCCAGCGCGTGACGTCATGATTGGCTGGTAGGCGGGGCTAGTTGCAGATGTTTTCAAAGGGATAAAGGTCAAATGTCTAGACATGCGAGTTTAGCAATTTAAAAACAATGGCAAATATGTGAATTATGTGAAAAAATTATTTATTTTGGGTGTCAAAAACGCATATGAACTGCGAATAATCAGATTTTACAAATTATTGATAGAAATTTGTATGAAATGTTATTTTCGGGGCAAATTTTTTTGAAAAAAGTAAAAATACGAAATATAGGGTTACAAATCCACAGAGTTTTACTGTATTAGTTACTAATCATTGTTAAATCTCAGTTACTAATCATTGTTACAATTGAATAACAATCACAGTCACAATAATGATTTAACTCAACCACTACTTATCATAGGTACTTACTTCCTGCAGATAAAATGAATCGTTTAGATTAACAAATGGATCGATCAACACCCAGTCATCACTCGGTTCCTCGTGAAGACAATAAAAATGATCTCGAACCCTCAGCCCATGCAGCTCATCAGTCAAATTGTAGATTTTAGGACTAAAATTATTCACCAAAGTATCGATGCTCTTCTCACAAATACGAGAACCGGAATATATCTCACCGATTGGACAACACTTGCTGAAACATTTTTTCTTTAAGCAGACGCAACCCCAAGTTTGAATATCTCCATAATCACTTTCTTCATGATAATATTCACCGGGCAAATATTCTATATCATCGTATTCAATCGCGCCGTTGTCCGATACGGTGCCAGCTGTTATGTTGACACTTGTCTCATCGCTGCACGGTTTATCAGCCCGAGCTGAATGAATCAGAAGGATCACAACAAAATATATCACATTTATTGCTACCATGGTCAACCAAATGTTGTAGCAACCGACTGGGTGACGCTACCAGAAAACTTATCTGAAAGTATTACCATATGAATATATGCGTATTTAAGGAAAACCTACAATATTTGTGTGATATGTAAAAAAAATACTTTGTTTTCCTGCAGCTAATCTTAACTTGGCAAAAATAATAACTTAATTAACCGGCGAGCAGGAGCTTCCAACATAAAGATTTAGTTAAATTATTTTTTGTACAGTAGAACCGCATTAATTCGAACCCTTTTTATTTGAAATCCGATATATTTGAATGATATATTTGAAAATTTCAAATTCTTAAAAACCCAAATTCAGGCCTATTCTCAAAATTGCAATATTGAAATGGAGGTGATTGTTACACCGACCCTCAAAAATAGTGTTATATTTCAATGAGAGAGAGGGATTGAGAGTGAGGGAGTGAGGGAGATAAACGTACCATAATTTGTCAAAACTATCTGTCTATTTTTGAGGGTTGGTGTAACAATCACCTTCATTTCAATATTGCAATTTTGAGAATAGGCCTGATTATCAGTTTAATAGTTAATCAACCTTTTTTTTGACACGTTACTAACAGCTAATTTTCAGGCCCTCGTGTCATAAATCAATACATTTTTACTTCACATAATTTTAAAATTTTGAGTAAGTTATAAAAAATTAAAAAGCAGATGGTTTTTTGTACCACGCGCACCCGTATGAAGCGTTCTTTATGTATTTTGCGATACCTGCTGACACAACACGCGTTTGAGCTTACTTTGTGTGTAACCTCCTTTATGTATACATATATTATGTCACGATAAAATTGTGGAATTTCGGGTACGCTTTCTTCAATTAGCTGCTCTGGCCCTTTCGATTATTTTTGCTAATAACTGTGATTTTAAAATATTTTTTTATGAAAGATTGACTTTTCGTATTATTTCACGTATTTATATACGATTGTATTTCTAATAACTGTGTATAATCTTCATTTTTCTTGAATGATATTATTGTTAACTTATCTTATTATTTCACGTGAAATTTTTTGAGTAATCCCAAGACACGTGCGCTCATTTGATGCCGCGGTAAAATTTGTATTGCAAAAGTGTCATGCGTGACAATTAAAAATGTTTAAATTTTTCCTTATTATTCTTACATTAGCGTTATAGTTATTATGTATTTTATTAACGTTAGATTAGGTTAGGGGGGGGTTCAGTTGATAACATCTGCACTGGCTCCATTGTGGTTTTTCAACGGCAATCAATTAACTCAAATATCAGCAAAATATAAAGATATGAAGTTATCCTGTTTCCAGGTTTTCCTGCATCAAACGAGCAATGCCTCGCTGATAAGGGAACCGAATCTAAAATAAAATATATTTCTACTCAATTATGACTAGCGAATCTGATTCCGGGATCCCGGAGTTTTATCCTGACTCAGTTTATAATGTATATGAACCCCATGATTATTACGTATAATCCTGAAACTTTAGAGATTAACATTTTGAATTTTTTTCAGGAAACCGAAATCAGATCAAGATGATGAAACGCTGTCTCCTATTGTTTTGGACACATTAATCATTGCAATTAATTTTATTTACATGTAAATTGTTTTTTTTTTGTCTGTTTTTATGTACTTATGTACAAATCATAAAATCATAGCCTGGGATAGAGAATAGCGGAGAAATAAAATGCAATTTACATTTGTTTAAAAATGTTATATTCGTAAACCACCGTATATATACATTCAACTTGGCATACAACAGTATAGGTATATAAAACTCATGTAATGTTATGGTATCATAAATACTCTACACAATTTATATTTTTAATTCTCTTCCAGCACTTTCCACAAGAATCAGGCAGTGTGTGCGAAGGTGCATTTTTTACTTTTTTCTCTAAGACCAATATTAATATTTGATTAGCCGCCATTTTTAATCAGGCTGGCTAACAAACTTAGGTCTAGATATTTAAAAGGCCAATTTTTCTGTCAATGATCTTATTACTTTAATAAAATACTTTTATTCCTGATACAGTTGACATTTTGTGCATAGAGCTTAAACATTATAATGCAAATGAAAACTTATAATACAACACAGTTCGATTCGATAGATGGAACAGGACAAATATTTTGTAGTCATATTCAATTAAAAAAACTATTTAAAATATTTTACAATCATACAATAAGTTACTATAATAATGTCCGATATTATTGTCCGTTGAGGACCTAAACATTATACTAATCTAATTAGTGTCGGGAAAATATTTAACAAGATTAGATTTTCTACAATCGTATTCGTAGAGAAACCAGAATATTATATTTTATGTCTTTTTATGGTTTAATGGTTTCAAAAACACGCATCACTAGTGTCGTAACATCATTGAACATGCGTAATACATTTCTGAAAAGAATCTGTACAATTTAATAAGTAGATCAGCATTGCCGTATCACACAATGAGTTACGAAAACACAAGACACCGGTGTGTTGCCCAGCCTGTACATATTGAACACAGTCCAGTTTTGATTATTGCGCCGACAGCTTGAGAGGCCGAGTGTTTCGGTGGTTCTGCAAACACTTGATGGAGCAGAACTTGAAGTCCTCGTACTGGAAAGGTTTGAGGTCCAGGCCGGCGCCGCAGGAGAAGCAGCGCCTCTCGGTAACGGCTGCAATCTGAAAATTACAACAAAACAGTTATTTTATCACTATTGCGGTAACTCTGTTGACAAATTTATGAAACAAATATGGAAGACAAGATGACTGATGAAAAACTTGCCTTTT
The DNA here is from genome assembly GCA_031772225.1 of Eubasilissa splendida. Lineage (NCBI taxonomy): Eukaryota > Metazoa > Arthropoda > Insecta > Trichoptera > Phryganeidae > Eubasilissa > Eubasilissa splendida. The sequence continues at coordinate 649,397 of CM062855.1, read as the reverse complement.
AACACTAGTTGGTACTAAACAAGGTACTAAACAACAGAAACAGCAGATTATTAGATAGCATTCAGGTGAGATTCTACATATTTCTAGACATTTTAAAGGTTAATTTCATTGTCCAAAATAAGAAACAACAAGATAAATCTAGTTTAGGTAAATCTCAGTACTGTGTTCGCACGCTGAGATTTTGACCTGAAGATAAACTCAAGAGATTAAAAACTCTAACCCATATACACAACATTCGATTTGACAGCGAGATTCGACACATACGCACAAACATCAACTATAACCATAGATACCAATAACTATTTATTCTGAAAGTTAGACAAACAGAAGATATACAATTACAAACATTTATTCCTTTTTAACTGCTGCTGAGATTCAAATTCACCCAACTGTCCGTAGTCCGTTAATCATTGATATTTCTACTATGACTATGAAAGCTGCGAGTTCCCATTCCAGAGATCAAAATCTCGCAAAAATTTCATCTGTGGACACCATTTCATCCGTCCATACCATGACATGGGCCGCAATATTTAGGCATTTCGTTCTGAATCATTTCTACCGCATAAAAAAAATGTCTGAATTCTCTACATAACATATCATGCAGCCCGGGCATTTCGCTATTAATGAAATAATATGTCATTATATCATCATGACATAATTCTAATTACCTTTTGCACATCATTGAGTTCCATAAACTTGGAGACTTTAATCTTCTCCTGCAGCTTTTCCTTATCCTTCTGTCTCTTGGCTTTCTTCTGAGCTGCTTTCTTCTCCTTGTCTTGTTCGAGGATCTCCACGGTCAGGGGGCCGGGAATGTTGGCCTGCAGAAAAGAAGATATTCAGGATGTGCCACAAAACCCTAACCGATCATTCAATATTTCAGCGTATCAACAATGGCTGAATAGATTTCATTAAGAATCACATCTAACCTTCGCATAGTTGTATTTATCAGGATGTAGTCCTTGGAAGATTCTAAAAGCCACCCTGGTTTCGGGATGGGTGGTGGAAGAATAGGGAGTCTGCAGAAATTGGTTACGGGAACAGGGATCGGCCCCCAGAAGAAGTAGTTGCCTAGAAAATAAAATTCAAATCGTTCAGTCAACATAAGATTTGCGATTCTATGTGAATTTTTATGAATTTCAATTAAAATGAAGCCGTAGACAAAATAATAAGTTGATGAATAATCGTTGGCACGACTTTGCTACATTTAATTTTTTTGTAAAAACTAATAGAACTATTTAAAAACTACCTTTATTATAAATCCTAAAAGTTGGGATATTACCTGACCACATCGGGCTGTTCAGCAATGGCCGCCTTGTGCAGAGCCGTGTTTCCATCGGCAGGGTCAGGCGTATTCAGAGAGTCTTCGAGCCCCGGCGGACCTTCCCACCTATCCAGCAAAACTGTCAGGGCCTGATCACCCGACTTTACGCCCTCCCATAACTGAAATAAGAAGAGAATATTAAATTGCGGTATATTCTCTGATATTTTAAACATGATATAATCTTTTATTAAAAAATATATGTTTCACAAAAATCAATATGTTAGCTGTTATTGAGTAATTAGTGTTGGATTGCAACAATGATTGATAAGTGTAATTATTTGTATCTCGGTGAGCAATTGATGATACACTAAAATCTTAACCTCAATTTGTTAAATCATTGTTACAACTGAAAGCAAATCACAATATATATCATCACTACAACATTCTGCAACAGTTCACCCACTTATTCTAACTTTAACATTTGACATTCAATATTTGCTACCCTTGTGAGAGAAGTGTTTGATGAATGAAACAAGGAGATACTGGAGATGCAACGTATTTATTAAAATTTTCAATAACACCTCAAGTTTCTTACACCAATATTACATCATCTTATCCAAAGGATTGGACAATTGTTGGTTAACCTATTGTGGTATTAAAAATACTTTGCAAATGTCTAATAATATAGAATATTACTTTTATTATAAGAATCTGACTGCAACTCATTTTCTTCAAATATTGAGAGACCATCATCCGGCAGAACACCTTTCAAAGGTTTATAGTAAATCCTTTAGGTGTTTATATTTCCTATATATATATATATACAGTAGAATCGCGTTAATTCTAAATTCAAGGAATCAAAAAATCTTAATTCGAACACAGAACCCCGTTAATAAGACATTCAAGGGGCCAAAACAATATTATTTTTTACATAAACACAGTTATTAGTAAAAAGAATTGAAAGAAGAATAGGTGAAAAACAATCTTAAATGTGTCAAAGTAAAAGCAATCACCGTAAACAATTTATCTGTATTCTATGGCGCAAACTATTGATACAAATCAAAGCAGCCAACTGAAGAAAGCGTACCTGGAATTCCCCAATTATATCACGACGTAATATAAAAAAGGTTGCACACAAAGTAGGCTCAGACACGTGTTGTATCGGCAAGTAACGCAAAAGACATAAAGAACGCTTCACACGGGCACGTGCAGTTTTTTGACCGCTCTGATAATTTTTTATTCCTTACTCAAAATTTTTGAATAATACGGTTCTACTGTAATATATAAACAAACGAGAATAAAAAACTACTTAAAAGCGTTACACAGTTTGTGATCTAATTCCTGAGTGACAATCTAACCATATTAAAAAATTGTCATCCAAGTGATTGAAAAGCGTGATATTTAAAAAAAATCAGACGTACCTTTTCTACAACAGCGGGAATCTTCGCTACAGCCTTTCCTCCTTTTTTTGGTTTCACGATATCCTCGACCGCCTTAACAACCTCATCTGTTCCTTTCACAACTTTCTCTTGCACTAATTTTGTCTCCGCACTCTTTTGTTTATCTTGAGGTTTCTTCTTCGGTTTCTTGTTCTTTTTCTTCACAGAATCATCGAATTCTTCAAGAGTTCCTGTCAAATCGAGCTTATTCAACACCTTTGCAACCTTCTTAACTGTCGGTGTGCTTTCTTCGTCGCTGTCGTGCTTGAGGATGTCTTTGGAGGGCTTCTTGATCGACTTATCATAATCAGAAAGAGTTTGTGTCCAGTTTTGGGGACAAGTGGAAGGTTGGAAGGTCGGTGTTTCGTCTTCGCTGGACATGGGAGGTCCCTCAGGGATGTCCCTCACGGCTACTTCTCTGGACTTGGCTCTGTCTAGTTTCACGGGACTCGCCTTTTGGGGTCTGGCGTTTCTAGCGTTATTTTTATCATTGGAGTTAGAGTTACCGGCATTGTTGGCCGCTCCAATAGTTTTTTGAAATATCTCTGGTGTTTCTGTAATAAGATAAATTCAGACATAAAATTAATACAATCAATGACAAAAATGTGGAAATGGAGATGACAATTTGGTAGAAAATGCTACTACGGTTATTGTCACTCAGTCGTCAATATCTACAACTGCGATTTTGATTGTAAGAAGCAATTTAGACATCTTTGTATACTGACCACAGCAAACAGATATGGAACATACTTTGGCTATATTCTCAGGTAAAATCATTTTATTGTTGGTATTGACCTCCTTCCTTCTATGTGAAAGCAGCACCCAAGTTTATGCAGACAGCTGAGGTGGTGGCTGTAAAGTCTGATAGGAACCCGATTTCCACAGTACTTCCCACAGTATCGGGATGAGCTGGAAGTTCTAGTAGGCTGCCGCCTGTTAGCTCTATGTTACTTTCATTTTCATATTGTCTTTCTACTTTATAACAATTAAGGGTAATAAAGGCTAAATTGGAAGGAATAACAGGTGAGAAAGAGACAGGTGTTAATGTGGAGTATGCTGAAGGATAAAAGATTGGATGACATTGAATTTCAGATAACCTCCAGGAATTAAGATGCTCCACAACCAGCGGAACAACTAAGTTAACAGTCAGAGATCTAAAATGACTGGGCAGTAAAATGCTGAACAACACCCAGAAAACGATACAACAAATCAAGTCATCTATTTATTATTCAATCAAGAATCATTGTTTATGCGCCTTGTTACTTCGATTGGCACCACTAGGTTTCCTAGTTTATAATAATGTACGTGTGTGTGTGTGAGAACTGCCGCCCTTTTTTCAGAAAACTAAGAAGACGGTAACTGACAGGCGTCATTCTTCTTACAAATCACGAACAAATCACCGAAATCTAAAGAAGACAACCCAGCTAAAAGAACAACAACATCGGACCAGAAAGACAGCAAAAATAAAAAGGTTAGTGCGGTTCGTATATCATATGTGTGCTTATTAATGGGAAACCTGGGAACCAGTTATCTAAGGTATTTACATAAACAATAATTATTCTAACATTTAAACATGGAACAGAATTGTACTTAGACAAGCCATTTGTTAAGTAGTCCTACCTACCGTATATCTCGATGGTGGAGAGCACCGAGTGGGCCCTGAGAACTTCCCGGTGAGAGGGCCGCCTTGTGGGGAAGGGCAGGCTTCGCAGACGGGGATCAGACTTCCGTAGAGGAGAGCCAATCCCAAATAGGGCTCCCTGGTTCAGAGGGCCCACAGCGCGGTACAGTATCAGCGAACACATCTCCAAGTCTTCCTTCCACGACGTCAAGAGATCCTTTACATGCTGGAAGATGAATAGGAAACTGTCATATAATGCACAGCTTTTATTTTTATCAATGACACAACTTTTTTTTTTAAATTGCAGAAATAATGATTTTTTAGTCACTTCAAAATATGTACATTTAAATGACTTTTTAAAATGGCGAGACTTTAAATAAATGTGGAAAGATTATATATCTCAATCTTAAGATAACAATGAAATTCTTCTACGGTGTGTCAATTATTACAGGGAAACGGGAGCCCATATCTGTGATTATAATTATAATCTGTTTCATAATTATTTGCATAAATAAAGGACATTTAATAGAGCAATGTTAAGAAAGAGAATGCATTTTGATACAAGCGTTCCGATAGAACTACGACTTAAAAGCAGGAATCGATAAGATAAAACGAAATTGCAGCAAATTACCTGAGCAAACTGCTCCTGGTTGTACCTCCTGAGGGAAGCTCCAGCCGAGCGCGGAGCACTGCCCCGGTTGTCCCTGGTACCCTGAGCCTTGCCCTGGCCCCTCCGTGTCACGTACGAATGGAAAGTTTTGTGCCTGGAAAAGACAACATTATAAGTAATGTAAAATTTCTAATTATTTTAGTTCCTTTTATGAATTTGATTAGAGCTTATTATCTGTCACTCAAGAAAATTTTGGATACTAAATTCTAATACATGAACTGTGGATTTGTAATTTTGACATATGACAGCGGCTCACTCGCAGAGAAACTAATAGCTTACTTGATGGGGTGTCCGTTTTCGCCCCTGAAAATGGCGCCAGCGAAGTGTCCGCCAGCACTCATGAAGACGGCCCAGCCACCCGTCTGAAGCAAACCCCGACAGGCGCTGACCCATCGTTCCCCCAGACCATCCCCTCCTATACACTCCTGAAATCACAGTCATCTAATATTTAAAATCACTGATATATATTAACAAGAATGAAGCTTATTTCTTTATTGTTTTAAAATGATAATTGACTTAATCTATCATTTATGTCATTTAACAACGATTCATTAAATACTGGCAGAAAGCAATCAGCTGTCGCCGACTGCGTTGCTAGGTGACAATACTTGCCATTGCGCGGCCACACCCGACATTCTCACATAATATAATACAGATTTATATTATCCAAGGCATATTGTAATGTATTTTTTATACCACACACTTGTAACTTTTAATTAAAATCATTAAAAAATTATACTGCAGTTAAAAAATTAAATTGCAGTCGGCATTAAAACCACTGCACATTAAGACAATACGGCATGATATATATTATAATTTTTTAATCACAGCACAACAAACCTTCTTGTGATGCAGCAAACATCGGTACACCGATAACACCTGACCTGATTTGTTTGTGAAATATGCTCTGCAGTGACGGGTGGCCGCCATAAACAGCTCCGATACTTCTCCCGCCCCCTTTTTCACCGCTTCCTCTGAATCCGTATCGCTCTCTGAAGAAGAACTGGAAGCTCCATCTAGAGGTAACAGTATTATGAAAATGGATATCAAGTAAAAAAAACCTGTGACCTTAAGCAAATAAACTAACTCCCACCTTCCCTCGCCTGGAACTCTTCCGCCTTGAGTGGAATCTTCCCTAGCAGTCTCCTCCGCAGGTTGAGGGTGTGCCAGCGGCCACGGTAGTGCTGCGTCTGGAGTAGGCGCGATGAGAAGGGACCTTCACCACAGCTGCTGCAGGTGTTCCCGGAGCCCACGCCCAGAGTCAGGGCCCCCGCGCGACGCACCACACTTGCCTCATCCACTGAAATGATTTTACATTGTTACAGCAGGATTTGATTCTAAAGCCGAGTTAAAAACAGTATTTATGTTGTGAATTGTGAATTTTAATCAGTACAGCCTTATCCGGATTACATGGCATTGTTTAACACATATTATACCATTTGAATGGGCCCATATTCAGGAATAAGGATGTCTGTAAAAATAATCACTATTACTATTATTAGTTATCTATCTATAGGACGAACAAAGAAAACAAACTGTCTAATTTCATAAAACACTATTAAACTGATGTACCGGAGTGTGTTATCCATAAAATCGCGTATATGTATTTGTGTGCAACAATTTTTTACAGAATGAATTTTACCACTCCAATAAATCAACAGTCTGACAAGACAATCTAAAATATAGGGAAAACTAACACGATATTGCGCAATATTAATTAATTTATATATAAATTACAATTTAATTTAATTTTCTCACTTTATATTAGTTTAGTTAACTGAAATTAACAAATGATTTCAACATTTTTCTGTATTAACTCACCGACGGGCGGCGCATCGGAGATCATGCACGCGGCTACTTGAATCCCTTCAATTAACTTTTCAAAATTCTGCACATCGAACACTTTACTCGTGCGTATGTTCGGATCCATGATTGAGGTTAGATCGTAAATACAAACGATACGGTTATAATTATCCTAAATAATAATTTTCTGGACAAACAACGAACGACGCTTCCACCGCCCGACTATGTCACCGAACGGAGCCAACCACTGTGAAAAAGTATAATCTACATTTCATAATTTTGCAAAAACATTGTGAAATACCCAGCTGTCAGTTTAAACGGAGTGTTGCTATTCGAAAGTAATTTTATATTCCCTATAAACCAGTTCAAGTAAAAAGTAGTTTACTTTGACTGTACATAATTATGGATTTAAAAGCTGTTGATAAGTGAAATTTCTTAATAATTTTTTCTAATATAATAAAAATATCGAATTGATGTTAGTAATTCTAAAAGCTCCAGGCAATCCCTATCAGATAATGTATATTTTACTTAGTAAATTAGACTGAATGCAGTAGAAATGAGATCACTTAGACGTGTATGTGGCAAATCTATTTATGACAGAGTAAAGAATGAAGAAATAAGGAAAGAATGTAAAGCTGTTGTTAGTATAGTGAATAAGATTATGAAAGGATCACTTAGGTGGTTTGGTCATATTGAACGGATGAATGAGGAAAGAATGACAAGAAAGATATATGACGCAAGTGTTGATGGCACCAGAAATAGAGGACGTCCGCGGAAGACTTGGCACTACCAGGTAAACCAGATAATGGAGGATGGTTCTATTAGAAGCCTCAACAATCGGCGAGCTTGTATGAGAAGATGTTTGAATGTGGATAAGGCGAGAATTGTGTATCAGGACAGAAGAGTGTGACGCTCTATCCTCTCTGCCTCCCCCCCCGGGGAAACGGCGTGCTGGTAAGTACAGTATTTAAATAAAAGCAACTCTTTTTTTTTTTCAAAATCTGACAAAGAATTCTAGAGTTTGACAAAACATTCAGTGTTCATGAAGCATTGTCTCGGGTTATCTTTCCCATCTCTATTTCTATCCCTTAATCACTATTTTAGCTTATTTAAGCTCAATCGCATGTGTCAAGTCCAGTGAAAAAAAGGTAAACCAAAATAAGCTTCAAATTATGTACTTTATCTTACTGTGTGACCATCTACGCTGGCCACGATACCTAGGCTGCTGTGATATATTTTTAAACTATATAGCGATCGGAATTCAAATCCACCGCCATCTCAGTCGGCATCGACGCTAGCGACAGCGTTGCCGGCTGCTGCTACAAGCCTGGCTCGAGAATTCACCGCCAGGCAGTCTCTCCAGTTTCATCGTTTCACAATGGCAGTCTTGCCGGCTCGCGCTCGCCGAGCAAGACCGCCAATTCATTTCACTTCACAAGACACGTGCACCTTCTACATCATTCATTCTATCTGTCTTCATTGTTTTTATCATACTGTCATAATAAACCTCAACATACGCCAATAATATTAACTTCATTTAACCACCGTCCTAACCCCCAAAACTATAATAATAAAACCTGTTTCTCAATTTAATAATTTACATTCAAACAAACCATTCATCATAGTAAAAGCTTTCTTAAATAATTAACAAAACAATCCTATTCTCAAAATATACAAATGTTAATTAAGGTAATTTTTTAATTCAACATGCATCTTATAAGATAAGATAAATTAAAAAATAATAGGGTGATATGATATGAGACTAGATTTGATGATATGGGATTTGACGAGATGATATGATATGAAATAAAATAAGGTGTGATAAGAAAAATTTATGAAAAAAAATGCATCACGTCGTCTTAATCCGTATTTAACAGAAAATGCACACGGATTCGTCATTTTACAGAAACAGGAATGCTTCGAGTTTCGTATGACGTAATATTTATTGGGAAATGTATAACCCTTGGCAAGGAATGACATTTTCGAGTTAAATTGTTTTGATGTATAAAATTAAAAGCCAATCACTTAACACTAATCAAATTTCGGGTTCGGAGGTCAAAAATTCAGAAAATCTAACTTACTTGGCGTTACTTTTATTATACAAAAAAGTAGAAAGGGAACGAAATTCCGAGGCAATTGAAGAAATCCTTCACAAATCCTCTTCTCCACAAATCACAGTCTTCAGTCTATTTCGGCATTTTAGATTATCGCGAGACAAGTCAATATAATATTTCTCACAATATGTTACCATCAAATTTCAAAACAAAATTATTCAATACAAAATTAGACACTTCGTGAGATGGAAACATTGCCTTCATTGTACGCTCCGCCATCTGCATACCTAAAAATTATTAAAATGACGTCTCATGAATGGATCAAAAGGCACAATAAAATATTCTTTATTATTAAGATTGCACGTACAATGCTGATCTAATGGTCTCGGTAAGTAAAAGCGAAAAAATATAAATGCCGGTTTAAATAATGCTAATTCAGATTATGTATGATTCATATTAGATATTATTCAGACAGTGCCGGATTTGCGGAATGCGTCCTAGACTTGTCATTTTCTGTCATTCACGTCACTCTTATTGACTTCTCAACTATCCCGATCCTGAACTATTTCGTCCCAGCTGGCAATGTAAAGGCTTGTAACCTTTTTCACCCTTTTCACGCGTGGATCTCCTTCGTATGAGACTTTGAATACTCTGGACATAATGTTTGTCTTCTGCATTTCACTGCAGTAACTATTCGGTCGTCTAATAAGTATTATCAGTTATTTTAAAATGCTATTTTGTTTTTTATGACACATACTATTCGATAGCATTTTTTCTACTCTAAAACACCAGTGTTGCCATTTTTCTGCATCATAGTTTTTCTTAATTTTTGGGTTTAAATAATGGAATGTCAAGTTGAGAAAAACGAACAATTTCGACAGATTTGTACTTCTTTTCGCCTTTAATCGAGGTCATCCAGGAACTCAACTGCGAAATTCTGCCGCTCTACAATCTCGACCTCGCTTCATCAGAACTTTTTCGCTCGCTCCCCAATGAAATGCGTGGCTTTACGTTCAACTACGACGACGAGCTCAGATATTGGCTCGATAATTATTTCATTACCAGACCAGCCGATCTTTATAGAAAAGGCATTGACAAATCGGTTGAGAGATGACCTTTTGTTTGACTTTTGTATCTTTTCATTCAAAGTACCGGGTTCATTTTGACCCCTTGCTCTTCCATCATGATGCATATATACGCCATAGCGCATCTTATGGGCGCATTAGCAAAAATGGGGTGTGTTTATTATTATTGTATATATTATTACTGTAATGCTACAGGGGCTGCTATATAACCGCTAAAGGTGGACGGTTTTGGGACGCTTAATACGCGAGGGAGCCGTTATGTCATAGGTTGACAGGACGTTTATCGTGGGGTCCCGGTGCTGTGGGAGTTCGGCATAAAAACGCTTGGAGAGGTGTTTCATGAATAATTTTACTGGGGGAATATCCGAGTCGTGATGGAGTTGCGTACTCTTGGTCCATTTAGGTGCGCGCAGCGCTAGTCTGATGACCTTATTCTGGAAGGATTGTAATTTATTTATGTGTGTAGTGGCCGCGTGACCCCAAACGGGGGCTGCGTAGAGGATTATAGGCCTTATCGCGGCCTTGTATAAGAGAAGCTTGTCGGTGGAAAATTTGCTATTTCTGACTATCAATGGGTACATTGCGCAGAGTGCGCGTGATGCAGCGTCATTTCATTTGTTTTATAATGAATAATTGAACAAAGCCGCAGACTTATCAGACAACCCAATATAATATAAATGTCATGTCATACATGTGTTTTGTGTGTATTTGTCTTTTTATTTAAACTGCGTCCATTCTCGCCTTCCAGACCTTCCACCCTGTGTGACTCTCTTCCAACAGAAGCCACCAGTCTTCTTAATATCATCAGTCATTAATGGTCGGCCTCTACTTGTTTTGTCCAGCCATGGACCACTTCAGCGTACATCTGTTCATCTAGCTACGTTTCCGGCATAGTCTCACTTCAGTTTCGCGACAGTTGGTACATTGTTGGTTTTTCTATCTCTGGTAAAGCCCAACATTGCTCTTTTTTCATAGATCTTTGCGTAGAGCTAGCTAAGGAAAAGCAAACTAAAGAAATAGAGCGGAGAAGAAGAATGAGTAATGCAGCATTCAGAAAACAAAACCATATACATACTTAAGAACAAGAAAACACCATAGCACATATCTCTACGACCAATGTATCCTACCTCCCTGACACATTGAGCACAAACATGGACTCTTGCACAACAAATTGTATCAAAATTGCCAAGATTCTGATTAATCTCCATTTTATATTTTATTAAAAAAAATATGTTGACCTGTATCTATAATAGATAGAATTAATGTAATGTCTATGGAATGAGATCAGAATGACAGGCGCACGCGCATTCGGGACGACCGGGTCTGAGTGTATGCGTGCGTATGGAGCAAGCAGCGGACAAGAATGCATTAGTATGTCGGACCGCGAGAGACCGGGCTCTTCGCTTCACGTCTTCCAACACAGATAGTTCTACGAACATCTTGTAATCTGTGACTATATCTACCACGGTGACAATGTATTTTATTTAGTACCCATAAATACCAAACTTACGTTTTGATACTATTTAGAAACTCATGTGTTCGAAAAGCCACAACACTCGCATATTTGAAACTTAAAATATGTTCTTTCACACCCGGAGAAAAAAAAATTGCGAATTCAGTACCTACCAACAATTTTTTTATTTTTTTTAAATACATACCTAGTGCCTACTTATACGATGCACGGCGCTTTCTGCAACTGTTTTCTAAAAATGATTTGTTAAAATGTCAAAATGAAATATATCTCGCTCGATTTTTATATTTTTGGGCCCCAATTTTTTTAGTCCGGCTCTGCATTGAGGATGTTCCGCACAATGGAATTGATTCAAAGCTTGACCGGACCGCAGTAAACGCTTACATAATTATCGCATTAATCCACAAATGATTCACCAGTATGTTGAGTACAATTTGGGTTATTTTACAGTATAATCAAAAAACATGATTAATTTTTGGACCAGATCAGAAATTGAAATTATTCACCGCGAGTGCAAAGCAATTTTGTAGATTTTTTTTAACGTAACATATTTGTATAACATTTTTTTTAAATGTCGAGACGGAGACGACAGATAAGATCAACACAAAGGGCAAACGATTTTCGGTAACAACTACTCCGTGTGGTAACATCCTCACGCACTGGTTCATGTGCGGAGTTAGAGCCATCGCAGAAGAGTGGTTCTAAGACTTTAAGGCGGACACAAAATTCATTTATGTATATTCCAAAAAAATTGTGAATAACATTTTATGGGTTGCGTGTACAAGTCACCGGGAAGGAAGGAAGGAAGTAATGTTTTATTACACGCGAGTACCGCTAGAGATGTGTCTCTTGACAAATCCTCTTGTATTACTGGCGTGGGTGGTGATAATCAAAACTCCTCTGTCAGGTGACAATGATTTATTCCGACAAGAATATAATATTATTTACAGCAGTAACTAAATCGCGACAAAGCGGAAAGAAAATAATCGCTTATAATGAATGCCTCACTCACAACACACACATGTATGCCTCCTACTTCGCCCGCGGTTCGCGGAACGACACACACACCCTCGGGTATCACAATAATCTACATTTTTAGGTACGTGGGTAAGTTCTTTACCTACCTACCGGGGCGTGATAGCACATGTATTAATTTTCAAACGTGCGAGTGTGCTGTGGCTAAAAAGTTACATAATACATCAATTTCTAGTGTCAAAATGGCGTTTTTCTTGTCAATCCAATGTCGAGTTGATAATGGAACAAGATCAGCAATTCGATAATGCTGCATTAACTTTAAAAATACCATTCGTGTCGAACTTAACTATTCTACATTAAAATTGCAGAATACCAAAAATGTATGGAAATTCTCAGTATTTCAATGATCGGCAAATCTTTTTACATTCAGTATTGTATGAGTAATGAATGGTATGCCTGCATATCTAACAAAATTGATTAAACATGATTTTACACCAATAATTTCATCTTATTCGCCTTATATATGTTATATCCTTACATTGTACTTCAATCTACATAAAACTATCTCATTTACAAGGGTTATTAAGACCTGTTGAGACTATGTTTATAAAACAACAAATTAAATAATATAATAATTAAATGTATTATTTAGAAAGATATAATATTTTTATTAATTATCTTTGTTTTATTATCCACTTAATTGAGTTTAAATACATCTCTACCGGTTTCGAATCTCATCCTGAATATATAATATATTAGTTATGACATCCTGAAGAATAAAATGGTATTTTTCGAAACCGGTAGATGTATTTAAACTCAATTTAGTGGTTAATAAAACAAAGATAATAAATAAAAATATGAATTTTAACCACAAAGTTAATTTTAAAAGTAGAAAGATATAAATATAAAATCAATTTTATCGAAAAATAGTGTTGTTGCGCTACCAGGATTTGAACCTGGATCTCTTTCCAAGCCGGCGAAAGTGCATTATCCAACTATGCTACAGCGACCAGTACTTTTGAAGACCAATTTTCGAACCCAATAGAACGACAGACGTATTATATTACATAATAATGGAACGATTGATGTATTCATTTGAAAAGTGTAACGTTCGAAAATTTCTCGTCAAAAATACTGTCGCTGTAGCATAGTTGGCGCAACAACAATATTTTTCGATAAGATAATTAATAAATTTAATTAGTATTTAAAATATCACAAACCTATGTTGTTCCTTTTCATCTCACGTAAATAATATGCACAGCTATCCCCCATTATACTTAGTTATAAATACAAATTGTTATATTGTAGAATCAAAAAAACTTTTATTTTCACATATGTGATTATGGAGTTCTATGAATTTTCCTAGGAAACAGTAAACTAATTATGTTTTTTTCCATTCTGCATCAGGGACCAATTTCATTTCATGAACCTATAAAACTCAGCCTCCAAACGGGTGACACGCGCATCACCGCATAACATACAAACCTTCTACTCCATATTGGTGACACACCATAACCTACAAAGTAATTATTTTCCAAAATGTTTACACATCAAATATATATGGATATATAACCATTCACAATTCAAATACATATCGTTCCTCGTCGGTCGCACTATTCTTACTGATTCTTGTGCAGTTTCTTCTGGCTATCTTCCCCTCGCGTAAGAAGTTCAAAAATTAGATGATACGTCTCTGGCGAATAGTTAAGACTATTGCTGATGCCAGATGATATTGTTCCTGTGACAGAATGGAGTTCTAGGTACTGGAAAGGAAATACACTGCGTCTATTTCATGCGTGACGTATCATAAAACAATCAATTACATTACATTTTTAATACAAATATGATAATCAGGCCTATTCTCAAAATTGCAATATTGAAATGAAGGTGATTGTTACACCAACCCTCAAAAATAGACAGTATGTAAATTAACGTCCGTGTTATATTTGAATGAGAGAGAGGGAGTGAGGGAGATAAACGTACCATAATCTGTCAAAACATAAAAATGGCAACAGGATTGGCCGTGATGTGCGGTATAGTTGTACCTTATCAAGGCGGTATAGTTGTAAAAATTGTCCATTTGGAATTTCCATCGGGTTGCACAAATCACGCAAACGACGTCTTTCCATTCTCAAGTTTCGACTAAAAATATAAGTTTTTGGTTAAAATAAGTACTAATACAGTATTCAAAGTTCACAGAAAAAGGTTTGTTCATAAATTACCTATTAATTTCCTCATCCGCAGCGTCGTAGTGAAGAATCACGGCCAATCCTGTTGCCATTTTTATGTTTTGACAGATTATGGTACGTTTATCTCCCTCACTCTCTCTCATTCAAATATAACACGGACGTTAATTTAGATACTGTCTATTTTTGAGGGTTGGTGTAACAATCACCTTCATTTCAATATTGCAATTTTGAGAATAGGCCTGAATATCAACACTGACTAGAGATCAGATTCTGGGAGCGCAGGTCCAAATTTCGGCTATCCTATTTTTTCAATTTATACTTAACCGAGACACAAATCGCTATATTTAAGGAGAACTCGAATATAACCTTTTCGCCAGGCGGAATCACAGTTGTGCGTTGCGTCATATTGCAAATTTAAATTTTATGGTAATTAATATCCTTTTTTTAATCATAATTTCAAGGTTGTAAATTAAGTTTTACGGAAGCACTATTCGTGGCCGCGCACGAAAGACGCAAGCCGCTGTATTTAGCGAAATCCGAACATAAGCCAGGTGTGAATGTGAATCACAGGTACGATATAATACATATTCAAATCAATTTCACAATAATTGGGCATTTGTGTGCGTCGGTGTTATCTACCTACTATAGGATACCGCTTCCCTTTTCATACATTATAATTTCAGCATTGAAAATTGTTTGTGACCGCGCGGCAGCTACTATTAGCCGCCGAGCGGCCACCGCAAAGTTTTCAGTAGATCAATGGAAATTAAAACATGTTGAGGACCGCGTACCTCTGCACGATGGCACAAAGGTACAAAGGCGGGGTTCCGTCGCGCGCCGCCGAGTGTAGTTCCGGTAGGGGAGCCGTCCAGCACCAGCCTCCGGTACCGCTGCAGCAGCCCGCCAGTCACCACCAGTCTCCAGGGGCGTGCAGGCCGTCTGACCCCAGGCTCGAGCGTCACAACCGTCACACCGGTACGGCACAATGGCACTTCGGTAGTGCCGCAGTGAAATTACACTTAAAATCGTAACAAATGTATCTGTGAACAAAACGAACTGTGACGTCATGTGAAAACTGTAAAACTCTTGCAAATCAATTAGAGAAATTGTAAATATTTACAGATATTTTTTGTTCCTTGGACAGGAATGACAACCTTTCGGTAGACAGGTAACGTTCCGTGACGGGTAATGGTCGGCACGAGCCGGCAGCCCTGCTGGTTCAATTGATCGCGGGTTTCATACCTGCCCCGGCGGGGGGTGTGACAGCTCTGCGCAACAAGTGGTGTCAAACTTCGGCAGCGTTTACTTTACGCAAAAAAAACATGGCTTAAGGACTCGGATATTATGATTAACAAGTTCCAAGCGTACTTCGACGATGTCGGTCTGCAAGAAGCGCTTCACTAGCGCGGGTGTACTTTTCATATTCGCCTTACTGTCCCAAACAAGTGAGTACATAATATACATTATTCATCTTTCAAATCTCGGTATCGTGCGGAGCCGCTCACGCGACTGATGCAATTCTCTAAAAACCGCAATATTCCATTGTTCAATCGTAAGTTATATTGCGGCAAAAACGCGTGGTATACAGTCTCTACAGCCAGCAAGAAAAACCACCAAAGTAGCGTAACTATGGAATCTAAATATTATTATTATCCATTTATTAACGTTCATACAATAGCCAATTCAAGAAGGGATGTTTAATAGAAAAAAACTCTACATTTACTGTTCAAAGGTATTTGGTAAAACTTTGTAGAATTCCATAATTATTTTGTTAATTGAGTTAAAACACTGTTTTTACGAAATGAAAGACAATAATAAACATCCTCTCTCTTATCCACCCCCATCCCCACCTTCCTTAACTCTAAACACACCCGTAATTACTGTCTCAAAATATTTTTAACTTTAGTTGAATTATATTATTGATAATGGGAAGATGTTCCCGAAAATATGCTAACGTTTAATACAATAAAATATAGTGAAATAAAACAGTATTTTAACTTTATTTATAAAAAAAATCAACATTTACAGTTACATAAATTATATTTTCTAATTTTCTCACTGCCAAGTATTTGAATAGCTGTCATTTGTCACAAAATAACTGGGTTAAAATCAGGCGACATTTATCCGAGACAAACTGTTAGATTATTTAAAAGCAGTCTAATGAGAACATTCGCCGCCAGGGCGGCGAGGCCCGGAATTATAAGTTGACCACCATGATAACATTTGACGAATGATGGGATTCTTTTTGATATAGCCCCGGTTCGTGGAATTGTAGCTAATATGTCTGCGGTGATAATATAGCAATTACAGCTCATATTTCTTATTTTTATTTAATGAAAGATTAAAGAGTGTAAAATTAATATTTTGCAATAGAATTAAGTAGTGTACATATATTGTTATTCAGAGTTCATTTTACTTACGACTCGAACCTACTGGAACGTAATATTGGCGTCAGCCGGCCGGCCAACCAAATATGTAATGGTGTTGTTTTTTTATCAAAAATAAATTTTGGAATTCCGAATGTTATCGGCCGCGTTCTGAATTGTTTCCTTTTGTCATTTTGAGTCGTACAAATGGCGCGGCAGCTCGCCTGCGGTGTGACTAACGGCCGCGACTGCTCTGATAAGAAGAAAGAATTTAGATGCTACTCAATGCGGGCAATTGCCTAGTTTAAGAAAACGCAGCTCGTTTATATTTGGAAACCCCCCGTGCGGTCGGCTGAAATATGACCCATAATTCCAAGTACGGTCCCAGCCGGACCGCAGCATTACTTTCTTTATGTTTATCAAACAGCATTTCTGGCTGCGGCAGCGATCGCGGCGAGCCAATCTTTTATATATCGTATGGGTATTTCCTCATTACTTCAGAACTGAAAATGTAATACCGAATCACATTACTCCACTTTGGATGTTACTCGGCGCGACCAGTGGAAGCTGATGAGGTACAATACACATACATGTGTCGAACGGCTATACGCGAATGACAAGCAAAATACAAACAGATGCCAACCTAACAAATCCAGTTACTAAGGACAAAATACTCGTATACCGTATGAATTTTTTGGTACCATTGAATTCCGTTATCTCTCGTTTCTTTGTGTGTATAAATATGTGCCTATTTTAAAATATCTCCCTTACGGGACAGGGCAGGGGCGGCAGCCAAATATGAACAAGGGGTTTGAGTCATCTCGGAACTTCTGGCAGAACATTCAGGCCTATTCTCAAAATTGCAATATTGAAATGAAGGTGATTGTTACACCAACCCTCAAAAATAGACAGATAGTTTTGACAGATTATGGTACGTTTATTTCCCTCACTCCCTCATTCTCTCTCCCTCTCTCTCATTCAAATATAACACTATTTTTGAAGGTTGGTGTAACAATCACCTTCATTTCAATATTGCAATTTTGAGAATAGGCCTGAATATCTGGCAGTAATGTATAATACATATTTATATCAAAGATCGTTGGACCCCAAGCGTTGCTGCATTATTTTCTAGAGAATTGATTCTTCTTATTCTCGTCCCTCATCCGTTCTTCGGACCTTGACCATTATGTTGGCTAACAATATTTTGTTCTCCTTTATCCAGGGCCCCGATTTCCATTTATTGCATTGTGAAGTGCAAGATCTTATTATACTTTTCTGGATCACATTTTTCGGATTTTTATTGTTTAAAATGTTCAGGGGCCCCTGGCCTCACCTTTAAACAGATCCTTCTATCTCATTCATCTATAAAACTGAGCCTCCAAACGGGTAGGCCACGACTCAAACAAACCATCTTCCCCATAGGTGTCTTATATTGAGATATTTTGAACAAGGCACTCGGATTTTTACCTACAAAGGCACTGTTATTAAACAAATATCAGATATCTCATAGACAAAGCTATGTTTTATTATTTTTAATGAAAAATATAGGGAAGTATAGAGTAATTATAGGGCTTACGACCTGTCTTCGGCTGACTTAAGTCATCGCCATATATATAACGTTCACCAATTCTCACCCCTCAATCTACACGTTTATCAATTTTTTTAAAGTTGTACATATGTTAGTATGTGGACTCGCTTCGAGTACCACTACACCATCGCCATCTATGGACCAAATTTGATCATTTATTTTTCTTTTTTTTTTTAAACAGCATATGTGTAATCACTATGCGAATCTGATATGTAATTACTATATAGCTTTGTCTCTATGAGATATCTGATATGTGTTCAATATATTTAATTTACCTATGCATGCGTGGCAGCTGTACTGCCTTCATCCTCAGTCAGATCTGTACTCTGACATCAGTTAATTGGTCATCTACCGAAGGTGACTCCAAAAATGCACGATTTTATGTCAAATACAATACCTTCGATTCGAATCTAAAAATAATGGACTTTATATTTATTATAGCAAAAAATACATACTCGTACATGTACATGTACACACATTCTTCCTAATGGAATCGACAGATTTGTAATTTAATAAATAATTTAACATTATCTACAATAACTTGGTATCATTTGTTAGCTTTATCGCAAATTCTTCACGGTACCTCGCACAAGAGATACAGAACACAGAGCTGATTACTTTCCTCGCTGTTTCATCACTCCGGCAACAGCAATCAGCGACTTCTGCCAGTAAAACACACAACTTATGGCGGAGGTGACATACAACATCCGAAGCTACATATCTCTTGAGTATTTGGGATTTAAAGACATTTAACAGCAGAACACATATAGGATCTCTTTGTTTTACTTATGGCGATCAGAATTCATATTCACCGCCATCTCAGTCGGCATTAACGCTAGCGACAGCGCTGCCGGCTGCTGCTGCAAGTCTGGTTCAAGCATACACCGCCAAGCAGTCTCTCCAGTTTCATCGTTTCACAACGGCTATCTTGCTGGCCCGCGCGCGCCGAGCAAGACCGCCAACTCGCTTAACTTCACTCAGATATTAATCTTCACACCTCAACACGCCAATCACATTTCTTTCATTTAACCGCCGTCCTAACCCCCAAAAACTCTTAACGGAGTAGGACACCCTGATGGTTGAGGTCGGGGTCCCTCTGCAATGCTTCGTATCACCAGTCTCTCCTTTGCGCCTGCGCGCCTTGTGACACGACTGAACCATCGAGATTGCACAGCTGCACAGCTATCGTAAAATTAACAATTCATTTCTCAAAATATGGAGCTGTCGGTTATGTGAGCTGTCCGCGAGATTTGCAAGTAACCCCACCAGTACGACAACTCTAGTATGCTTCATCATCATCTTCATTATCACTGTTGCCGGTATCGCCGGTCCGAGGTCTGCACTCGATCACCTTTTTACCCATATGCTGTTCTCTCATTCTGTTTGCCCGTCCCACTGGCATTTCAGCTTTGTCGATTTGGCTTAACTGAATAGTTATTTGTCTTTTATTCACGTGCGAACATTGCCCGGAGAGTCTCGGAGATTCGGCGGTCGTCAGCAAGTCATTCCGCTCTTCGTACAAAATGCAGAACACGACAAAAGACAATTCTACGCTGTCCTTTCCGAGACAAAAGTTTTATCCGTGTCTCGCTCCCGAAACGCGACTAGACCTACTACCTGCCTTGCATCGTGGACCCGCCCAAGAATAATGAAATGTAATCAGGCCCACGAGTTTTGTAGCTGTACTCCGTGCACCAGGGACCGGTACCGAGTGCCTACTCGGATAAAATCGCATCAAATGTGACGCTTCACGGAGAAAAGGCCATGCGATTAGTTTTAGAGTAGTGCTAAACAGATCGTGCATTGTTGCCAGCTCGGCCACAATTTGGTTAGGAGTGATTCAAATAGTATCCATGCTGTCAGAGCCTCCTGACTGCTGACTATCGCGCCATATGTCACAATTTTCTCCTCATTGGTACTCTCTTCACCATGTAGCATCCGTGGTTTGGAACTATTTCTTTATTATTATTTTAATTGTCCGGTTCGGTATTACGATATGTTGAAAAAAATCACTTCATTTATTTATTTACACAAGGTGAAATTAAAACATTAAAAATTGTTTCAGAGACTCGCTTCTTTTCAACAATTTTATTTGAATTAATTAGTAATTAATATAAAAAAATGTAATTCACTTAACACCGTGTGTTATGTCATTACTAGTTGTTAGATTTTTAAATAATGTCAATTTTGCTGTATTAGTTGGAAACCAGGCACAAGTGCGGACTGCGGACCACAATACGAAGGGGCAATGTGCCATAATGCGTTACAAATGATAATTTTCTACACGCCGTTGTGTCACAAAGGAAGAAACTGCTGCTCACCGTTTGACCTGAGGTCCACCACCAGAGAACAGCACACGCAACAACGTATTGTGATGTGGCAGTACTCTGTGAGGCGAGCCAGTCGCTCCTTCTGAGGATAGAAAAAATCAGAGCCAGATTATGAAAATTGGAACCTATAAAAATAGCACATTTTGCTCAAATTAACACATCATATCGACAATACAACTTTTCTATATTTTTAATATGTTATATATATGTTCATAGAATTTATAAAGAATATAGCATACTAAGTATTTTTCGATATAAGAAGCTGCATTAGCTGTTGCTGACTGACATCGAGGTGGTTGGACATATCACAATAACTGGACCCTGGTACAACCCAGCGCCAATCACTTATCGAGAGAGTGCCCTTCCTAAAGATTTAAAGATGCTGCTAACTGTACAAATTTCAAATTTAAATCGAAAATGTATTAAAGATATCAACAATAATTAGATATAGCCGAGTGTACCCATAATATAACCTTTAATATCGTTAACTTTATAGTAATTTTATTACAACCAACATAGAATATTGGGAATTTGTCAACCGAGGCAAGACTAGCGGTGCACAATGGAGTCTCGGTACCGACACTGATGTATGGAAATAATGCCTGAAGCTGGCAGAAGAGGAACAAAAGTAGACTGAATGCAGTGAAAATAAGATCACTTATGCGTATATGTGGTGAATCTATTTATGACAGAGTAAAGAATGAAGAAATAAGAAAATAATGTAAAGCTGATGTTAGTATAATGAGTAAGATTAAGAAAGGATCACTTTGGTAGTTTGGTCATATGGAACGGATGAATGAGGAGAGAATGATAAGAAAAATATATGACGCAAGTATCGATGGCACCAGAAATAGAGGACGTTCGCGGAAGACTTGGCATGACCAGGCAAACCAGATAATGGAGGATGGTTATGTTAGAAGCTTCAACAATCGACGAGCTTGTATGAGAAGATGTATGAATGTGGATGAGGCGAGAGATGCGTGTCAGGACAGAGGAGTGTGGTACTCTATCGTCTCTGCGTACCCTCGCGGTGAAACGGCGTGATAGTAAGTTATTTAGTTAATAACAAATCTAACGCTTTTTTGCACTGTAGTTCTGTTATGATATAGCAATGAAAGTGGCCCTTTTTAAACACAAAAAGTGATGCATTAATATATGTCAATCGTTAATAGAATTTGTAATATTTTTTACTACAATGTATCATACTTAAAAAGAAAAAATCCAATGAACAATCGTGTATAATTTTTTTTTCTTACATTACTTTTATTAGTGTTCATTTAATTCGTTAGATTAGAGACCGACGTTTAGAGAAAATCAATTAATTGTATGGACATTGCCTCATTGTCAGTATTCCTTTAAGAATCTGACATTTTATCTGAAAATGCATTTGATATATTTCCCGTGTGCGCTGTGCCAGTACAGTACCTGGGCCATAATCCGACCCTGGCGACGATAGCTAACGAGGATAGTCATTATGGCCCTTTCTCCCGCAAATACAGCCGACCGCCATAGCGCAACGGATTGCGAGAACTCGACTTTTGATTCTATACCATGCCTGAACTGTACTAAAAATACCGTGATTTGCATTTGATGCGATATTTGCATCTAATAGGCATTTCTTGACACTTAACTTATACATATACAAGTCCATCGAGTTGCAAAATCCACTTGACACCAGTTTCCCATCTCAGACAGATTGTGGACAACTTATCTCGGATCTTTAATCGTAAGGCGGACAGAGGGCGGCATCTGTGGCCACGCGACGGAGCCGGGTTCCAAAATAAAGCCAAATCATGCCTACCAACGTACAGTTGAACAGTTAATATACAACTATTAGTACCAATAATTAAACAATAAGTATTTTTGTGCCACCTTGTTGTTGGAACATTGAATTATTAAACAATATATTGTATGCAAGCTTCATTTTCTTTCCTTCACTGGTCAAACTTATGGCCCATGTGCACGATTTGAGACTTTGATCTCTGAGAGTCGGTAAAGGTACGTGTGTACTGGACATGATATTCTAATCCGTAAGTAAAACGTGCTATGATGATGATGATTTGATAGCTTCCTCCAGCTTTTATGGGTTTGTTTTATTTCGAGACGATGGAAGGGTAAAACAATTAGCCTTGTGAGCACAGACAATCGCTCATCTCTTCATTTATGTCAGTAGATGTGTGCACTACTTTACTAATTCTTCATTTGTTGTGGATTTTTTTTATTTCATTAATAATTGCATTTATTTCATTTTTCAAGCCGGTCTCCAGAAATTTTTGGAAACTCCCTCTCCATCGGAGGTGAGTCCTGGAAAAGATGTCCTGCTGGCCTGCAAGATCCAGAACAGGAGGGGGACCTGCTCCTGGCAGAAGGACAGCAAGGTATGACCCGTACCGACCTGATCTGTACTTTGAAGAATATATATTTTTTAAGAAGTGAAAAACCCACCCAACCAATATGTACTGGCGACACCCGATTGCTTGCTGCTAGGCCCTGCGGACGGCTTTTATGCCTGATTAGCGGCCGATAGTGGCCACTACGCGACAAATGATGGCCGCTGATTTCAATGCGGAAATCCCTTATTATATTACTTGAATAATAGTGCATTGTGCATCCTTATTATATTGCTTTAGATGAAATATAAGTTCTACGGAAGCCCTGTTTGCGCAGCGGTCACCACGGGCTACGTATACGGCCAATATAATAGCCGCCCGAAGATCCTAGTAGCAAGTAATCGGCCATCGCTGATTGCTTTTCTGCTAGTGCATTCTGTATTGTCCTCCCTGAAATTGTACAAACGGCGTTCTTACGTATCAACTTTGAAATTCATATATATATACACTTGAAGACATTCTTGTAAAAACTGAGATCATGTTTACATAAATTAATATTGAACAAACGTAAACATTACAGTCATCTCATCATAGTATTATCTCAACTATATTTTTATTCATCATCTCGCGTCCCATTTGACAGTGCGACGCGCACGCGATATGACAAATGGTTATTTGCCAGTTGTAAAAATTCGTACGATTTCGCTGCTGTATGTTTTTTCTTATTCGTAATAAAGACAATGTACACTTCATTTCTAATTGAATATATAAAAGAAAACATTTAAGTAGTCTTAACTTAAAGATATCAAAAACACATTCGACAAATGTTTTCTTACTGGCAATGACACTTACATGTACGGATATCCAGATAAAACTCATAGATGAAAGATGGGGAAGCGCATTAATATTAGGATATACAATATATGATTAAAAGCAATAAGATTCTGTACTTCTTACCAATCATGTATAATAGTCTGGCATACACTTCTGTTCAATTCTTACACTTCCCAAAAGGACCAAACAGTCGATGGTGCTAACTTATTGTTGTATATTTGAATTAAAAACATCTTAAATAAATAACGTATTGATGGCAACATTATAAATTATATTTAAACATATATTTAAAAACATTTACAAACAGAAATAGATATACTCGTATTTGACAACAATATTCTTGTCCGTGCAACTCTTTCCAATTTTTGGTCTCAACAGTCAATTCTTGGTAGAAAGCCACGTTTGCATTTGTCATTGATTGGCCAATATGACAAAAGCAATACAGAGGGCGAAGACTTCCTCTTTTTCATCGTCCTTCGGTTCTTTGTTCATTCTTTAGTCAGCCGTTGTGTTTATTCCGCAGGATAAATGTTTCCATTCTAAAACATAAAAATCAACCGTGTGTCTCCAAAGAATCGTGCAATTGTTTGACAACATAGATAGAAACTTGATGTGGTAGAAAATGGGCTAAACAGAAGACCGCGCAGAAGCAGCGGGAACACCACTACAAGGAACAATCTACCTCGCGAAGATCTTAATTGTGTGATTGTATCAGACGGTTTTGTGGATGGTGAGATTGAAGACTAGTGAGACTAACCATTTTCTAGTCTCACACGTGTTTGTATATGTCGCGGTGTACATGAATGTAAGTTTGTGATTATTTATGCTGTGTCTAGAGCAAAGTATTTGAATAAAAGAGATTTTCATGGCAGGCAAGACAAGAGTATACAGTTAATTGTTAATTAATACGAAGTTGAAGACTGAAGTGGCTCGCTCGAGATGCTGACAGAAGAACAGTCTGCGGAGAAGTGGTGGGCTAGCTTCTCGAACTCGTCCGTCACGATGTATTGGCATCTGCTTATTGGTCAGTTCGCTTCGACCCCACATGATTCTCAGGTGAGTCCTTACACAACCATGTCTGTGGGGCGCGTGCAGGATCACTACTCCTGAAAAGCTGTCGGTCCCACGACGAAAAGAGACGTTCCACTAAGATCGCATCCCTCAACCTTATATGCCTTAAAAGCGACTAAAAGAGAATGTATGCATTTCAAGATCTAATTATATAAGGATTTCAATTGATGAAGATCGAGGTAATCTCTAATCACTGGAGGGTGCGTCCAGTTTTTCTAGCACATCACCCACACCAGCAGAGAAGGAGAAACTGGATTAGAAGAGCCAATCCAGATCAAAGACGCTTCGTTTGTCTCATTACAACGACTCTCCGTGGTGCGGTCTGCAGAGAACCACTGCCCGGGAGTCACAATCCTCAGTAATGAAGGAACGGACTGGGGAAGAGGGTTCCCTCGTTACTGATTACATTATAATATTTGGATATATCGGTGGTTGCCTTTCATATCAAGACATCAAAGCTGCAGCCTGTAAAATTCTGACATAGTTACTGTGTAGTAGGAAGTAAAACTCTCCAAATCCGAACTTATTTAAGCCAAAGATCCGTGGCTCTTTTCGTGTTTATCGGGTCACCCTGTTTTAACGCTTCTTTGATGATTTGCTGCTCGACTGCCTCTTCCGGTTTTTTATTTGAAGGCATTTGTTCCGGTGCTGGCGGTGGCACCCAGGCACCATTGTGTCAGAGCTGAATGTCTTCACGGAGGCTAGCCAATAACGATATGTTTCTCTATCGGTTGTTACGATGTAACACAAATTTAGGATCTTTAGACGTTTCTCCATTGTCCTAACTGTTCCACCGTTTGTTTTATTTCAGGCATTGATTAACTTTCGAACGTGTCTGCTATTATATGGGCACGTGGCACGTGGGTAGGGCCATGGGAATATTTTTAGCCTATTTATTAGATATTTGTAAACGTATGCGAATCATACGAAATTCATTCAGATCTTTCAATAAATGTCTTTATCAACTGAAACAGATTAAAATGATTCGGAGACATCTTCCCCTTGAGGCAGCCCGTCTACTCATTTTGGTGTCACGTGTGGACTACTCTAACAGCATCTATGCTGGCCTGCCAATGTTTCAGCACGGATAATACATGAAGTTTCCAAATTCTCTCATATAACATCCCTCTTACATCAGCTACATTGGCTCCGATTCTCTGAAAGAATTGAATTGAAATTGTGCCGGTTGATGTACAAGGCGACACATAACATGGCGCCTCTGTATCTTCAATAGCTTTATATCCCAGACGATTTGAATGGTAGACGTCAAACCCTCAGGTCGGGCTCTACTTGTTGCAGGAAGGGTTGTAGAACCGACCAACCGTTGCCAGAACTCTAAATTTAGTGAACGGGCATTTTCGGTGGCAGGCCCAAAAGCGTGGAACCCTTTGCCCTCCGTCATAAGGAACAGTGCATCAGCGCTTTATTTAAGAACAAACTAAAAATACACCTTTTCAAAAAGTCATTTCCATAAGTGAAAATAATAATTTTTAATTTTAAAAACAAAGATAATTGTAGGACTACAGATAGTTTATATGTAAAACACCCTGGAGCTGAAAATTTTTACGAAAATGGCGCTGTTCAAATTATCCATTATTATTATTATATCTTCAGATCTTCTTCTTCTTCTTGTATTAGAAAATCACTCGACTGCCAGGTACCACTCCATGTTTTGCGTGGTCTGCGTATTGCCCGTCGCTCTTTCGTGTGCTATTTTATGTGTGTATGCGGTTTCTCCACTATCGTATACTGCTTCTACCCCATCTCTAACTGTCTCTGCCGATGCTCGTTTTAGTAATCTCAGGGCCGGATGTTTGATCAGTACTAAATGTTTACCTTGGTAACTTTTTACTAACGCCCGTGGTTAAAATCGTTTACAGGTTGTTCAAACGTCAAATTTACTATTGTCGCTATAGACGCTATATTTTATGCATTATCTATGGATTTTTTCGCCTCTGCGATCGAAATCTATCACTTTGGTGGTGAATTTTTTTCGTATTATGTGCTAACGTATATTAAACAACGAGAACTTCATCGGACTAATTCTCATCATTAAAATAGCGGGATATTTAAGGATTAATTGTCGTATACTGCAACTTTCAAAGTATCAATGTGTCAGATAACTTTTGGAACAGCTGTGAAAAGTCCGCCATATTTAAATATCGTTTCTCTTTTTTACTATCGGATATCGGAGAGAAAAATGAGTTTACTACGGAATGGATTTTTTTTTTACCAACGATCAAATAATCTGTTTTCGCAAAAAATGTTACTTTAGTAACTTTTTTCACTAAAGTAAAAAGTTACTACTGATCACACGACCGGCTAGAGAGATATTAAAAACACGTTATTTTGTACCATGATCGCGTCTCAAAGACCTGGCCGTTTAAGCAAACACTAAACAGCCATAATTACACCACTGAAGTCATAGAAATAGACGGGGAGACGTAATATTATTATGTATACCTTCTACCTACCCTGCAGCTAATATCTTCATCTCTGGTTCTTCGTGCATAGACTGCTGAGCCACCATAAACATTTTTACCTGCCCAAATTATGGCACCATAGATCATGATTGTAAAGATACAATTATTTAAATCTATGGACGCTCTTTATATAATATGCTTGCTTGCTTTGAAATATGTTATAATTTTTGCAAAGCTTATTTGTTGGAGTGCTCGTAATGTGTCTCTATCCTGGGCTTCTTCTTCTTGTGCTCTATCCTTTTCGCGGACGTTGGCTATTATCACTTTGTTTTCTGCGGCCAAATCATTGCTTCAGGTTCTTCAGCCATGATGTTCTCCTTCCAGGGCCCCGACTTCCAGCAATCTTTCCCTGCATTATGAGGAACAAGGTCGCGTACTTCTCCGAATGTCTAATTTTTCTTTATTCATCCGAACCATAACACCTTCATTCGTAACTCTATCCATCCGGCTTATTTTGAGTATTCTTCTGTAGATCCACATCTCAATTGCTTCAAGTCGCCTTATCATTTCTTCGGTAAGTGTCCATGGTTCCATTCCATAAAATAATACCGAGAAGAAATAGTATCTGACAATTCTCATTCGCAATTCTGTCCTAGAAACCGACTAAAAAAATGTCTGTAAGTGACTGCATTCTTACTGATGTACTTTTGTCTAGACCTTCCTCTAAGTTGTATCCTATTCATCAGCCCCTTCTATTTTGAACGGAGTATATTACGGATCTCTTGCACTCTCCTTAGAACCGCCTCATTTCCACCTTTTTCTTTCTATCTTTCTCGCTTACAATCTATTTCTCTCTGGTAAATTGTCTATGTTCCACTTTTGTATAGTGCTGTGCTCCGTATATGTAGGTTATAATGAATTGTCTTTTCGCTATTGTATTTATTAGTGATTTGAAGAGTTAAATGTCTCAGATGAATTTATAATATCCCTTGTTAATTTGTATTACTTTCACTAGCCACACACGGGGGGCTGTGGGATATCACAAATAATAATATTATAAAGAGAGGCCATTGCTTTGAAAAACAATGCGGCGTTTTTCAATACCAAGGTTCGTGCACGTCCATTTTGACATGAGAAAAATAACAAGAGACAATACTTTCATCCGTTTCCCCATTGTGGTATATGTCGGATGTATTACTGAAGGCGTTTGATGGTAATTGCATTTTCAATTGCGTGTAGACCTGCTGCGTGTGATTAATGGGCGCCCACGCTATCGGACTACGAGAGAAATTATTTGAATTCCTTTAGGTTAAGTTCGGGTCTGAAATCTCGCACGCGAGATATACTAGGTTGTAATGTGAAGTATATTGTGACAACCAAAAACGAAAACAAATTCAAAACATGCACAATTACACCGAGAAACAAAAATTAACTTGTAGTTAGATTTTCTCCCGCTGTAACGAGTGCTTCTACGGGCTGTTTGAATTAATTTAAATCTACATTTCAGCTTGTACAATACGAGGGACTGGAGCGTCCTCGCGCAGTTTAATTATTATTGACGGTAGGTACTCAGATATTAAAATAATCCCACGACACTACCGCTCTTTTTACACGTAGGTGACCTTTAAAGAAATGCAAGAATGTGCACCTAAAATGTAGCATTTGTTGTTTCCCTTCTACGTTTACCATCTGGAACATCTCTGTTTAGCGTCCAACAATAATCTACGAGCATTCTTGCATATGTTTGTACGTCCGTAATAGTTCGCCCACAATGTCGCGGTAGTTGAAGGGTTTATGATTTCCTAAAAAGTTTTGCACATCGCTTTTAAATGACCTCCACGCTGACAGTTCTTCGAATTGTCCATCTTTTATCAAAGTTCTTATTTGGGGACCCACAATTCCTTCCTCGATCTTAACGTCACTAACACTAGGAAACTTTTGTATCAAATAATGAAAGTCAGCACCATCTTTATCCATCGCCTTACCAGAGTTTTTAAAAAGCCCTAATTTCATATGGAGTGGAGGTAAAAGGAGTAAATTGTCATTCCAGTCAAATTAAAAATACCAAAAAAACGGCGCATAATTATGCATCAACCTAATATGCTGGAGTACGTGTTGAAGACTAAATATGGTATTTAAAGCAACATGTTGCTTAAAGGAAGAGTTTTTGACCAGTACACGAGTACACCCTTTCAAACCCTTCATACTGTAGAAGAGGTCAGAGGATTCTTAATACTGACCTACTTTATTCATTCATTGGCATTGGCAAAGATGATACCCAAAATATTCGTGAACGGTACCCGCGAGACAAAGGTAACCTAAAGTGTGCCAGAAATGGCGGAGTGCCAGTGACTTGGCAAAGATTTGGACCGAAGAGAGTGGCAGGATCATAGAGAATCCTTCATCCGGCAGCGAATCGATAATAGCTGAAGATGATAATTTAGTATCGTATCCCATTGCATTCTATATTAGTATATTTTATAAAGAAATACGCTAAATGGCAGTACAGATTAGCAAAAATAATAATGAGTATTAAACCTTCAACAAAACTTCTTTACGTTGTCAGCCTTTACTTCTTTAGCCGAACCATTGCACGATTTCACCATTTCAACGTTCATCGACCAGTCATGCTGCATGCTCGGCGCAGTCAGGTTTCAGACCGTTTTTACAACCTTGGATTATTTTCTCATCCATTCGTTGGTATTTCTGTCTCTCGGTGAGATACCAGGCGTTGCTCTTTCCACTGCATTTTGCGTAACGATTTGTTGTTGATTTCGCTCATTTGGTTGGCACAATATTCCCGAATATTTTCCGTATTGATCATATTGCCACATCACCTCAGTTTAATCAAGGTTCATTTTTAGGCTAATTTCCTGAAGAAATGTTTGGTTAAAGTCGGCTTTTATGCGATCATTATAAAATGTCGTCAGAGTTGGGTTGTTGTAAAATCTTAACAAGTTTTGAGTATTTCCTGGTGTTTCCAAATTGTCACAATTTTGTTTTAATCGTTTGTTAACCTGCGTGGTACATTACACGTTTGATATCTTTGATAATAATGTTTTCAGATTTGAGATAAAGAGCGCGTCATTGTTCTCGCGCACTTGCACAAAAGTTGTTGTACTTCATTTTGAATATATTTTTAATTGACTCATGAAAACAATTGTTCTTGTGTATCCATTTGCCTTATATGACAGTCTTCAGTGGGTGCACGGGCTCCGACTCTACCGAGCCGATTTTTACACGACTGTTTTTTACAGCCGGTAGGTACTTACGCGGGGAAGTACGAGTGGGCGGGCGGAGCAGCGGGGGGGACGGGGGGCGGCCTGGACTGCTCCCTCTGGGTGAGGGCGGCGTCCCTTCAGCTGGACGACGGGCTGTGGCAGTGCCAGGTCACGGCCAGCTCCTACGACGCTCAGGTAATATAATTATGTATAATAGTGGTGAACAAAGCATATTAGTTTTCTTTCTCCTTCGCTCCTTAGCGACACTTGTGACAAGTCATTATTTTCGTAAAAACTCATCTCATGAGTGCTTTACACATGACTGTTTATAGTCCTACATTATCTTTGTTATTAAAATTAAAAATTGTTATTTTCACTTTTGGAAATGATATTTAGAAAAGGTGATATTTAAAAAATCTCCTATGCACTGTTCCTTATGACGGAGGGCAAAGGGTTCCACGCTTTTGGGCCTGCCACCGCAAATGCCCGTTCACTAAATTTAGACTTCTGGCAGCGGTTGGTCGGTTCTACAGCCCTTCTTGATTCATTCAACCCTGCCTTCAAATTGTCTGGGTTACAAAGCTTAAATTCAACTATTTAAGGCAACCGGACCCAATGTATATGACGTAAAAGGGATGTTATATGAGAGAATTCGGATACTACATAATTATCCGTGCTGCCGCATTTAGAATGGATTGCAGGCCAGCAAACCTTTTTTTTTTAAATTCACCTTTTTTAAATCTAAGGGAAATTCCTTCATGAACCATTCATCTCAATTTATCGTCACCATCTTCAGCGTCTTCGGTCCTGTCTTCCCTATACTGATCGATCCAGCCTGTCCAGATGTTTCCACCCGGTCTAAGGCTTTTCTCAGCTATCTTTTGAATCCATCTGATCCAATCGGGTAGAGAGCAATCAGAAGCATGGCTATCCAACATTCTAACATAATCATTATACAGTACCTACACTAATAATTCACTAGTTCTACAACACTCCTACTACATTTTTATTTAAAAATTATTATTTGTTTATTTCTGTCGAATATTTATTAAATAACACCACAACAGCACGAAATAAAACTGGCTACTTTAACACATACTTCAGTCTAGCAAAGTAGCCAGGAAAACGCTGTATATATCAGAGGTGGAGTCTACTCCATCCCACACAATAAACTACGAGTATTTAATTGCAATATAATTGTATCTTATGTTATATTAGAATATATTCACCTCTGTTACAACAAAAATATGTATGTCAATAAAGTCTAAATAAATTTGTCTTTGCTAAAATTGATATTTATATAACACCAAGTTTTCCAAGTTACATTTATGTTATAAATTCTTAAAAACTTAAAACAATACTCTCAACTTAAAACACAATACCCAGTACATTCTCATTTCATCTTAATCTTTTCTCTAGTCATTTACTATATACAAACATTTATTTTATTTGTGCTTAGGTTTGACGCTTTCTTCTTTTCCGCTGTTCTCATACTCCTCCTTTTTAGTTCCTTTAATTTAAGGCAGTTAACAAAGAAATAAATTCATGAATTATTTTAGTCCGCGCATTAATGTTTGATCGCTGCCCCGTTTCAGGACGCACTCTCGAGCCCTGCGGTACCCCTTTCTGTGCACGTGCCCCCGCAGCCGCCGCATCTCATCCTAGACGGGGCCCCCCTGGCCCCGGGACGACCTCTGCTCGCCGCCCAGGGGAAGCGCACCTCCGTGCTGTGTGAGGCCAGATATGGGAACCCGCCCGCGGCCATCTCGTGGTACCTCGGTGAGTCTGCCGGCGTCATTTACATAATTAGTCACCTTTCCACTATCATTAAAGAATGCCATAGGAATAATGACCTAGGTATGCAGGCCTTCATTGTGAAGCGCACTTCTTCACATTATCACAAACGTCAATATTATTTGTTGATCTAATCTTCAAAATGCGTATTTCTATTTTTCCGTGTTTAAAAAACTGCGAAATAAATTGCTAAGACTAATATTATAATAATATTTTCCTTATCTCGACTTAGGGAAAAACGTTAAGGATGAAACTTGGTGAAAATTATATTTTGATAAAGAATATTTATAGAACTGATTCAATTTTCAACCGTATTCCAGATGACGAACAACTCAGCGCGTGGAGTCAGACCAACTCCTCGGAGACGGAGCGGCCGCGCGTGTGGGCTGCCCGCTCTGCCCTGGAGCTGGTGGGGGCGCGCTCCTCTCACGGCAGGGTGCTGGCCTGCAGGGCCGCCCACCCCGCCTACCCTACCCCGGGGTACAAGGTCGCTACGGCGACGCTGGACGTCACGTGTGAGTTATTTACTGTTTCCTGCGGCAACCATAAGAAGATGTATTAAAATCTGCATCTGAATTATAACTATCCAGAACCTGTGAAGCGTTCAAATGAAACAATTACAGTTTTAGGTATGTACTCGTACTTGCAGAGGCTGTTCATGTATTGACACTGAATTTACTTTGAAGCGAAGTATGTCACATCTCAATTATTCGGTGGATCTGATCAGATTCTGCCGTGGCAGTATACCGCCACTGAGGTAGGAGATTACTCCGGGATTTCTGCGTTTTCTCTCGCGTTTATTTTCTTCCATGATTCAATGATTTAAACAACAATACAGTATTACACACTTTTTAAGTGCAAAACTATGTACAGAGATCTGCAACAGTACACCAAAGCTAACTCCTCAACTCCGAGTCACGCTACACCGAGCTCCGGTGCACTGCGGGTAGAGGCCGCTACCAGTCCGCCTCATATTAACCTCTCCACCGGTTAGCGATCACCTGACTCCTGGAATTAATCGTCAATGGAATCGGTGCGCGTCTGTCGAGTGCGCAGCTAGATGGCGACGTCTGCCCATGCCCATCACAAGAGCGCAGCTCCCAAAACGGTTTCGTAAAAGCGGCGACATCGTTCGCTGTCCCCTGCAGGCTTACTCCAGTTTCGTACAAGCGAGGCATATCGTTGACGTAATCAGTCCGAGCGTCACGTACGTGAGACGACAATAACTCGTGCTAACGAACTGTCTCGCTAGCGCGACACCCGGAATAAAGCGCTCAATATAATTCACAATAACGTAGACCACCACAAAAAGAATGTGGTATTGTTGACGCAAGCAAATCTCCCAGATAAACAAAATATTGAAAGTTCATTTAAAACAGCTATATTTTATATATTTAAGTTATTTTAACTTCTCCAAATGCCGATAAGTTGCCGCAATTGAATAAATCTTTGTTCACGGCACTTGAATAAGAGAAAAAAAACTCTCGGTGTGTGGCAGCTATTGTATAACTACTTATTATTTAATATCCCAGTTAATATCCTTTCACTCTTCGTGCATTCCCCGCACATTTCATCACTGTTAGAGTGGATGAATGCAACAGATCCACGTGTCGATGGTCGACCTCGATTCTAATTTAGATGAACTTTGTTTTGGTAACAAAGTAGAAACGAGGTTTTGTAACCGAAATTAATTAAAATAATAAACTTAGTCATCATCATTCCCATCGGTCCCAAGTGAATCTCTACAAACTCCCGCCCTCTTGACTATGCTCTTCTCCGAGCTATCTTCCCTTCTCGCAAGATGCCCAAAAATTTGAAGGATCTCAAGCAAATGGATGAAAATGTGTCATTCGCGCGTCTCGCCGTCCATGATGTCCGCAGCATTTGTCTCCAGCACCACATCTCAAAGGCATTAATCCATTTTCTCACCCACGCCTTCAGGATCCATGATTCCAAACCGTATCAAAATATAAAATTCACCAGAGTTTCTACAAGCCTGACCTTCGTTGACTAAGAAATACCGCAAAGTCTGGACATAGTACTTTTAGTCATACTATGCGTCGTTTAATTTCTGACTCGCAGCTACCGTCTAGTAAGTAGTACCGATTAGTAATTATGGACCCGAGATAATTGAAGTCCATAAAATTAAACGCAGAAAATACAGAGCCTCCGTAAAAACCTGTAAACATTATTCTTAGAAATCTGAGCGCTCTCGAGGAGACACCCGAGGAGAAATCTTCAGGTAAGAGCTGTCTCGACCAGGGAACCGCGGCTCCATAAATAAAAACAATTAGAATCTTTCAATTCGTCAATTCCACTTCAATTAATTTAGAAAATAGAGTCACTTCTTTACTGACTAGCGTTGGAAACCATAGATACAACAAATATCATATCCATTTTTACAGTCCCTCCAATAGCCCACATAACGGGAGCAGAAAACCTGGGGGCGGTCGAAGAAGGCGGTCGCGCCCTGTCGCTGCGCTGCCAGGCCGAAGGGAACCCTCCGCCCTCGGCTTGGTGGGTCCGCTCAGCCTCCCTCACCCCGCCGCCCACGAGCCCTGCCGACACCCTGTTGCTGGCTCCGATAGCACGAAACCATTCTGGTGACTATAAAACCTGACTTTTATTTTTTCCAATTGACTATTCATTTTTCCAAATCTACTGCTACAAGTGCATCAGCGCAAATCGCTTTGACACTTTTACTAACTACCTTATTGTAATAAATATCATAAGTGTTTTATATTAATACATGAATTGGAAGGGTAAAAAAATCTGATAAAAAACCCTCTAAACAATTGACTGGAAGTTAAGTATTTCAAATGAACTAGGCGCGACACTTGATGTACAGTGCCGCCTTATTCTAACATAATACTTATAGGCAAACTAAAATAAATCACTACTAAACTTAAGAATATTGTTTTATTATTATTACAAAGTCATTTATTGGAGAGTTCAGTCGACGCTGTCCGCTTCTGTGTGCATCTCAGTCCGGAGGATCGAGCGCGTTACTTCGCTTCAGGAATTAGTGCCTGGGCAATCTGTATTTGTAACCTGACATTTTCACTACACTGCAATTACGTACAATTGACTGTTCATTTTTTTTTTCAGGAACGTACACTTGCCATGCCAAAAACTCTATGGGGGAGTCAGACCCTGTCAGCATTGATATCGACGTGAAATGTGAGTCGTTTAATATATACCCCTAATAGAATATATGCAATATGTCGAGTGGTTCGTGGTCCTTGGAGAAGATTCCTTACTTAGAGTATATTTACCAGAATTACGGCCCAATACGTGGTAACCTAATCGGAGAAAGGTGGGGGTATATTCCCCAGATATTCTAAGGAATAGGAAAGAGTGCAACATATCGCAAGTAGGGTATGCATTACCGGTTTTTGCTAAACCGATTTACCGATAAATATGGCTAAATTCCATTACCGAATTACCGGTAAATAAAAATAAAGGGTCGGTTGTGTGATCAGTAGTAAATTTTTACTAACGCCCGTAGTAAAAATCCTTTGCGGGTTGTTGATACATCAAATTTACTACTGTCAGAGCATAGATGGAGATGTCATGAAATATGCTTTATTTTATGAATTATCTGTAGATTTTTTCTCCCAGGCGTTCGATATCTGTCGCTTTGGTGGTAATTTTTTGTCGTATTATGTGTAATAATGTATATTAAACAACGAGATCATCATCGGACTAACTGTCATCACTAAAATAGCGGGATATTGAATGATTCATTGTCGCATCTCTTTCAAAATGTCAATGTGTCAGATGACTTTTGAAACAGCTGTGAAAAGTCCGCCATATTTAACTGTCGATTCTCGTTTTTACTATCGGATATCGCAGAGTGAAATAAATTTACTACGGGTGTGCTTTCGAGAAGTAAATTTTTTTTTTACTAAAGTAACACACAACCGGCCCCAAGTACCGGTAATTTTGGTAAATTATTTGTCACTTTTTAATGTATTACATAAAAATATTTTTAAACTTCGTAGTTTTATTATGTGACGATATTTGCAGAAAGTAGGATTGTTGAGTGTTTTGTTGTATGGTTCGTTTATCCAGAATTTTCTCCGGCGTAGTACACGCGCGTTGGGGATCCGGAACTAACCGTCGCAAAAATCACTTGTCAAGCTTACGGTTATTATACATCCCTTGGCGGTTCTTCTGTCTTCCGACAAATACTTTTCATTGTCCAGTTGCACTATAGGTACATTGTAAGAGTGCAATCCTATCCTATCCTAAACGATTTTTAAATAATGTACGAGTATACTAGCTGACTTGTTTTACAATGTAATAAGTGATATTTTTGTAAAAGAAATAACCATATCGCACACCTAGATCAAAAAGTCATTTTTCAGTAGACAATAATAATAACATTTTTCTTCATTTTTTGTTACTAAAGTTCTGAAACTAAATAACATTTTAGGTCATAGATGTATCCTAAATTGACAATATTCGTGAACTGGGGCTGAGTTAGTTGTGTGTAAGACAGAGTATCCGAATACATGCATCGTTTTGATCTAGGTGTGCGATATGTTATTTTTATTTAATTTGTTGTTTTATTATATATCACAATAGGTATAATGCTATAATATTCACTTTTTGACACCTTCGTAATTATGAAATTACCGGTAAACGGTATTAAATTCAGAGTTTTACGGATTTACCGGTAATGCCATTTTCCGGTAATTTTGCATACCCTAGTAGCAAATGTGGACAAGGACAACCAGACACGCACAAAGTCCTCTCATAATAAGACCATACGAGCCAACACAATCAAGATCGAGGGGAAGAGGTGCAAGATGTCCCATGAGGCTGCTAAAGGGGAAGATATTATATTAAGAACTACCGTTACACACCAGCAGCTGACGGAAGACTCTAGAACAATGCAGGAATACCGCGACTACCAGGGTCACTTGGCATTGCCCTTGACAACATCATCGAGAACCACAGAATCCGCAGAAGCAATGTTCCAATGATATTCTCTTTCTGACGCGTGTATTTTTAATAAATATCAGCTATCATTTTGCCGATTGTTCAGCCTTCTGCCTCCCAAGGCTTCGTCCGTATACGACAATATCAATAAATATATAACTGCATCACATTGTGATGAGCCATTGCCTCCATTCTCGTCATTTAGATATAGCGCAACGATGCTGAACGCAACCAGCTAGGCGGTTCTTGCAGCGCAACTCCCACCAGCCTGGATGCCGCCAGCGCTGAGTACCGACGGCATAAAACAGTACAAATGCAGCCAGCATCACTCTCCCTCATTACCTACATAAATGACGTTAATTCGTCATTCCTAATTATTTCCTGTAATACATAGCTATACATCTACATATTTCTAGACGCAGCTCGGGTAGTGTGGGTGGGACCAGAACCGGCCGTGCAGGCTTCCCTCTTCTCCCGAGTGTTGCTGGAGTGTCGCGCCGAGGGCAACCCTCCGCCGAGATATTTGTGGACCCATTTGTGAGCATATTCTTCCTCATTTCTTGAATACGTTGTGTAATAAATGTTCAGTGTTAACATTGCGCGATACTCCAGGCCGTTAGAAGCGGCGGGGGCAGACGTCGGGGGCGGCATGCCGGTGGGGCGCGACTCTCAGCTGGTCCTGCCCAACGTGTCCTACCACCAGCAGGGCTCCTACCGCTGCACCTCCGCCAACACCATCGCCGGAAGGGAACGGTGGCACGCGGCCGATCCCATCACACTTGCAGTGGTAATTATTCTCTATTGCGCCTACTTTCAGAATACATTCGCCATACTCTTCCTCTTATTTTAGTTGGTCTTCTTCCGCTTATTTTTCTCCTTTTGGGAGCATTATTCGGAGATGCTAGTAAACAAATAGACATCTATTAGGTATTATTAGTCACTGCATCAGAGCAACTCTAGTGGGCTTTTACTTCAATATATTTATTCACTTATCGCACAGTATGTATATGTTATATTATATGTTTGGGGGTTAGGACGGTGGTTAAATGAAACACATGTGATTGGCGCGTCTTGAGGTTTATTATGACAAATGATAAAAACAATGAAGACAGATTGAAATGAATACAGTGAATGAAGATGTAGGAAATGATGAAATTAAATGGATTGGCGGTCTTGCTCGGCGAAGGCGAGCCGGCAAGACCGCCATTGTGAAACGCTGAAACTGGAGAGACTGTCTGGCGGTGAAAGCCGGCAGCGCTGTCGCTAGCGTCGATGCCGACTGAGATGGCGGTAGATTCGAATTACGATCGCTACATATGTATATGTTATATTTAAGGTTTTCGCGGATAAAACCCGCTTCAAAGAGTCTTGAGAAACACTTTTATACTTTGAACGTTTTTAGTAAATAACAAGGGCCTTTTATCCTGAATCCTGCCCTAAACTGACGAGTAAACTCGATCGTTCGAAGCGAGAACCTAAATGAAAGTGTACTTTTAAAATTAGCAATATTAACTTTGTGGTTAAAATTCATATTTTTATTTATTATCTTTGTTTTATTAACCACTAAATTGAGTTTAATAAAACAAAGATAATAAATAAAAATATAAATGAAAGTGAGTCGAAATCTTAGTACTTAATATTATTAGATGACGTCTCGATCAACTGTATATAAAAAAAAATTGTATAACTGAACGGATAAATAAATTTAAAATACTCATAAAATCACATATGTGATACACACTGTGCATCATATAAAAGAAAAAATGTAGTGGCCGCTTCGCGGCTTAGATGTGTTTGTTGTGACAAGCACAAACTAATATCGAATCAGACACATTCTTATTTACGCAACTTAAAATTCCCGCAATAAACGTGCCACCAGGCGACAAAGTATAATTACAGAGAGTCTCGCCGCCCTACAGGCGATTATTATTATGATCAATAGGTCCGAACGCTTTGATTCGGCTGTTAACAGTGCAAGTTTTCGATCTCACTGTGTTTTGCCTTCGATGAGTTTTGGTTTTATAAAATATACTAGTTTATCAATTTGCCTTAAAACAGGCTTGCCTAGTTGGGCAAAAATATGTAAATATGATACATTTAGAAAGAAAAATTCAGCTACAATACTGTTATATTATATTAAAGATAACAAAGAAATAATGAATGCTATCAAAAAATACTTAAAAGATGAACATGTATATGTATTCATCATATTTTTATATCGTTGTCATAAATATATTGCATTTTATTTTATTATAACCTAGTTATTGTATACAATAATTATTATTGTATCATTGTAATTATAACAGATTAATAAATAAATAAATATAAATAAATGATTTTTTAGAAGAACACATTCTTATTGTGAAGTTGTAATTATTCAGAACAGACGGTCTGTGATATTTTAAATATGAATTAAATATATTAATTATAAACATATACATATAAAATCAATTTTATCGAAAAATATTGTTGTTGCAAAATTTAATAAAAATGAATTGATAATTCTGGCGTCTGCTATCAGTTTACTCAAAGGTATTTGAGATTCTGTAAAAATAAGGTAGATGGCTCTGTCAAATGATGGAACAATTAAATGTATTAATATCAAAAAGGTAACATATAGGGTCGAAAATTGTCGCTAAAAATAATGTCGCTGTAGCTTAGTTGGATAAAGCACCTTCCCCGGTTAGGAAAGAGATCCAGGTTCGAATCCCGGTGGCGCAACAACAATATTTTTCGATAAAATTGATTTTATATGTATATCTTTATAATTAATATATTTAATTCATATTTATAAATAAATGAGAAAACAATAATACAATAAATAACCTTTTTTACATTCGTGGCGTATTCGAGTAATACAGTACATTTAATAAAGGTATAAGATTAATTTTTCTAATTTTTCTTTTCAGGTCGGTCCGCCTGTGGGCGAGGGCCCGGGGTCGGGAGGTCCGGCCGAGGCGCGGCTCGGGGCCGACGCCCGCGTCTCTTCGCTGGTGTGCGCCGAGCCCCCGCCGCGCCGGGCGTCCTGGCACTGGGGCAGCCTGACTCTGAGCGTGCCGGCCCAAATCGGTGAGACGACATCCTAAACTAGCCTAATCTGGCCTAATCTCGAGTGTGCGGGCCGTGTTAGTTAGGCAACATCGTTTGTACGTAAAATATGCGCGGGTGTGTTGTGTCTATTTTGATTTAAAAAATGTGTCGTTAAACAAAAACAAAGTAATATATTATTTATGTTTCTTTTTGGTCACTACATTGTTGTAGAAAAAAATTCACGAATTAAATTTTTGACTATTAGTTTTTGAGTTCATATTCCCTTTATTTCACCCTGTATATATTAGGTACACGAGTGCACAATATTTAGGGGAAGATAGATACATATTAAAAATATGAGTCGAAAATGTTCAAGCTGCCTGCGCCTAATTTCAATCATTTTTTTAAAAAGTCGTACATAGTTATGCGATTATTTGAAATATTTAATTGATTCCAAATTATATATTGAATACAAAAATTCAAGGTTATCGAACTTTGGGCGGCCTACTGAATGATTTAGAGTCCGAAGCAAAGATATTAAATAATATTTATTTCCAAGTGCGTACATTTCAATTTTAACACATGATTTTGTTAAATCTCATACAATAATAAAAATAACCACTTAATAAATTAAATACAAATAACATTTTCTTCTTCAGGATGTCATTAACTAATGAAAAACGTACGTTTTTTTGTTTCTTTAACAGAATCTATTTTTTAAAAAATAAATTTAGTACCTAACTTAAATTGTTACTTGATGATACAAAATTATTATTAGAATAATTTTTAGGAAAAAAAATTAAATTGGGACTTGTGATTAAATTTAGTCGGTTATTTATAATATGTTGGTTAGTTACATCCTGTATTGTATAATGTATGAATCTTGGTCGGACCCAAAACTATCAGAGTACTGAGCGGCAACATGTATGTCGATTTCTTCGTCTAATCAGTCGTCTCGCCCGACAGGCCGCTACAGGTCCGTGGAGCCCGTGAAGCACGGTGCGTGCTACATGTACGTGCTGCACGTGCTGTCGAGCACGCGGCAAGACGCTCGCACCTACCTGCTGCGCGTGGAGAACGAGCGAGGAGCGACGGCGCACGCCGCCATACTCGTGCTGCACGGTAGGTTCCACCGGGATCTTGGGACGCCCTTGAATAATTGTCTACACCATATAAGCGGCTAATACTCAGCTTCACCCGACAGGACAAGGACAGAATGAGTCTGCTCAGATGTGGAAGAAACTCGGAATCGTTCAGGGTCTTTGTGCGAGTGTGGGCTTTCAGTTAGCAGATTCGGTTCTATGGGAAGGTCTGATTCGCTTGCCAATGGACCCCTAAGTGCTGCTCTGACTGAAAATCAACAACAAATGATACTTTCTTATTTTTGTGATTTGTATTGTTATCCCAAAAAGATCAATTAATCCCCTCTGTTCCCCAGCATCTGTACGTCTGTGTTCTGTATCTTATTGCGTATTTTAAATAAAATTAATTTCAAATGCTAATTAAATGTATTAATTAGAAATTTATACATATAAAATCAATTTTATCGAAAAATATTGTTGTTGCTACAGGGATTCGATCCTGCATCTCTTTCAAATCCGGGGGAGGTGCATTAACCAACTATGCTACAGCGGACAGTACTTTTGACGATAAATTTTCGAACCCATATGTTACACTTTTCAAATGAATACATATATCGTTCCATTATTTGAAAGCCGTCTACTTTGTTTTTACGGAATCTCTAATACCTTTGAGTAAATCGATAGCAGACGCCAGAATTAACAATTCACTTGATACAACTTATATATTATTAAGGAGAACACATTATTATCGTGAAGTTGTAAAGTTGTAAAGCTGTAACATAGTCTGTTAATGCACCTTCCCCGGATTGGAAAGAGAATCAGGTTCTAATCTCGGTAGCAACAGTAATATTTTTTGATAAAATTGATTTTATGTGTATATCTTTCTAATTAATACATTAAATCAGAATTAAAAATATGACAGACCGTCTGTTCTGAATAATGACAACTTCACAATAAGAATGTGCTCTCCTTAATAACATTGCTTTCGCCTGACACCCGTGGGGCGCCGCTTTGGACCTTCTGGCACGAAACCTAGCGGCGAATGATATAGAAGCTCTTGCTTATATAACGATCCTGGGTAAGCGGCGGGTCTGCTATCGTGAACCGAGTCTCAGAAGAATCTCTGAGATCGGCAAATGCCGTCTCGCGTCTCGCTTCACGTCCATTATGCGTTAAATGTCAGTCCATTGACTATTAATGTCTGAAGTTAAAATAGAATAATTGTAATTATTTATTGTAATTGTAATTAATTGTTCATTGTAGTTCGTGTCGCGTTACATGTCACACTGTCAATTCGATTGAGTTTTTGTGTTTTTTTAGCAATCTTAAAATGATTTCAGAGTTTATCTCCAGATGAAAATCTCAATACGTGTACACGCTACTCAGATTTACCTCAACTAAGTCTCATCGTGTTCCAATTCGTGCCATTAGTGATCGTGTACACGCATACTGCTATTCAGTACTACACAAAGTGTTACTCAGGAGCTCCAGCATGTCATGTGATATTTACAGAAAACGCAGCGCTGGCTCCGGTGATAGGCGCGGCCATCGTGCTAGCCGTGCTGCTATTGGCCGCGCTGTGCATCGTCCGAAGGTGTAAAAGTACCAAAGGTCGGTCTGACAATCTTATTATTATCACATTAGTCGAAAATTCATATCTTTGATAATTATTATTCTATTTTTGTTGCAGATAAAAACAATTACAGTTCTTCAGAGCTCAATGAGTAAGTGTGCAGTATTTTTAAGTAATACAAATAATGTACGATTC